>MU227826.1:1615706-1700602 GCA_018584345.1 Thuja plicata | reverse complement strand
ATTTAATTCTGCTTATTGATTAATGTTGCTAAGTATGAATTGAATATGTATATTTCATGTGATTTTATTATCTTGGACTACTGATGCTCGAGTTTAGTGTGCAGGAAAGAGAACCATGGAATTTTTTAGAGAATCAAGGCTAAACACTTGTGAATTGAGTAAGCCAAGGTTAATCCCATAAGGGAGTTGAAACCTTGTTGTAATGTGATCTTTGTTGTAAACGTAATCTGAATGTGTGGTAATAGTTTAAATTCATGTTATTTTTTAGACATGTCATTGTGAATGTGATGTGTTTTTTTTTTTAGTGTCACTTGACACTTGTATTGTCCATGTGGATAGTGACATGTCAAATTAGGACTTGGGCAAGAATCACCAAACCTTATAGGTGTTATATTAATCCCACTTGCACATAGATTGCTTGTAAGGATCACATCAAGTTGGAACTCGGATTTGAAATTTAGGGGTACTTTGGAGGGGTCAAAAGTGACTCTAGAGTGTATTTTTGGCCAAAATTAGTTAACCCTAAGGGGGTACCTTGGGTTAGGGCTAGTTTTTACCTATGGGAGAAACCTAGGTCACCATTATGACTCTCCAAAATGCCTACTTTTCAAAAATGGCGAAAATGGAGATGGCCACATGCATCTAACTTGTCCCACACTCCTTACTAAACTCACAATTAAAAGGGGATACAAGAGGTAGGAAAAAAGGCTAGAGGTCATGTCTCATTAATTTCTAGGTCTTGAGTATACTTTTTGGGGTATTTTTAGAGGGTTTGGGGAGACTTAGTGGGTGTTCACCCACTCTCTAATTATAGAGACAATTAGGGTTTGGGTAGAGGAAGGACCTTCTTACACCGTTCAACAATTCAAAAATATACTTCAATGCCTCACAAGATATAACTTGAGATGACAAACAATACTATTACAACTCCCAGATAATGAACTCATTGTTTTATATCATAAACGATACTCTTCAATACATATGCAATCACTGTCTTCAAATAACAATAGCATACTTCTGATTTGATAAATGAACTTTTAAAAATAGGAAGTATGACAAACTTCAAATCTACACTCCTTTGTTTAGTGACTTCTTCACCTTATAATGGACTTTTCTTTCTTATAAAACATGAGGATTACCTGTACAACAATTGCAGTTGCTAGTCTTATTTCTTTTTTACTGGAAACATGGCAGATCTAGAGCCTCTTTTGTAGCTCCATCAAGTTCTTTTCACTTAAATTCGCCACCTCCTTGCAGAGGAAATACTTCAAACAGTAAAAGCCATTTGGAAGTTACATTCAATTATGGGTTTTCTCCAACCAGCAAAGCCACAGAAACTTCTTATACTCATTCCAAATAAAAACGCTTTCCAGGTTATCCTTACTCAGAGATCTGTAACAAATTTCAGATTCTATTTCTTGACTCTTTCTCTCAACCAGATTCTAGGATGATTTTAACAATTTTTAACATCTTCCCCTGCAGAGTCACCATTTTGTTGGATATTTTTCTTGTAGAATCAAATAGATCAGTAAATGATCAACTCTATGACTCCCAACTTTTGATTCTATCAAGTAAAAGACCAATTAACAAGGATAACAAAATCCTACTTCACTTTGAGCTCCACAAACTCAGGTTGGTGTACCTCTTGTGACTTACTGCTTCATAGTAAATCCTCTAGTGGATTAGTGTCTCAAACATTGATATTCAATATTCATACATGAAAAACTGAAAAGTAAAGATTGGTTTAATTTAAAGATTGACAGGAAACCCTAATCTAGACCAATGCCAAATCCTAGGGTACATAGTAAATAAGAATGCATCTCAACCATGCTAGATTAATAGAAGTAGCTGAAACCCAAAGAAGATGCCTTACAACTTGCCTTCTACAACTCAAATCTTAAATCATTAGATTCATATATAAGTTTTAGACCCCCTGAAATATGCTCATAGAAATTATGGTCCCCTTAGAAGTAACCTCAAAACATATATCAAAACTTGCCTTACAAGTCTATGAATTTAAAATGCCTTACAAACTAAATTCATAAGAATCCAAACATACATATGAAGAAAATAAAAAATCAAGAAGGGATCCCAAAGATATTTCCATTCATCATAATAACTTCAATACATTATGTGTCTTCTCAAACTGCTAAAACTCAAAAACAAAGTTTGGACCAGAACTAGCAATCTTGTCTTGATTGATCAAAAAATTGATCAACCCTTTTACAATGGAGAAGAAAGAAGATAAAGAAGTGGAAAGACATATTTCAACCCTAACTAACACTTGTCTACTTCCAAAATACTTCTGCAAATATCTTCTCCTTTCCAAAGTCCACTTGGGCTGACTTGGCGACTAAGAAATGTCTTGATCTCTAAATGTTTGCACTAATCGTGGTTACATCCTGAGATTGAGCGACTGACTATATTCGGATCTCCAGATGCTAGCCCCTTAATAGCCAGGATTGTGAGATTGGGTGACAAGGCTTTCTCCAGATCTCTGAATGTTTGCTCCTCTGCCACCTCACCTGTGCGGGCCCCGTAAAAATATGTTTGCCTCTAAAATCTCTCGAGTTTTGCACCTTCTCTTTCTTCATACTAGTATGCATGTGCTTTAGGATTTAAACATTAATGAATTCCATTTTGCAATATGTTTAAATTTTTCCTTTCTGTGCATCAAAAGTAGCTTTCCCTGACTAAGTTGAGGGCATACACAAACACCCACAAACATTGCGCTAACCAAGAGCTCTCTAGCTCTTTACTTCATATTACACTGTTGACGATTTGGTATAAGAACATTTTAAAACATCACTACCCCATGCATGTGGGACTAAAAACCCAAAGGAATGCTTTCCTTTACAACTTGTTTCATGCCTATGTACGCTTCCATATAGCGCGGCAGGGAGAAAGGGCCTTACACCTACCAATGCATTTGCTGAAAGTTTAAAACAAATTTCATTCATTATAACCACTGCTGTGCAGCAAGCTTTTAATCCATCTGCAACCCTACTCATCCACGTTGCCCAAGCAACTATGCACAGCCCTCCTAGTTACACTTGCCAATTTAAATTTTCTTGAAAGTTTTGAAACTTTCAACCTGGTCCACCTGTGCATGCCCCCTCTTTCTAACGCAACACTCTATTTTGGAAACAGACGCTACCTCCTATTTAACTCATGTCTTGCCTTTTGGGGACCATGCGCAACCTTTTTGAAGACTTATAAGAACTAGAGCGGGCGGTGAGTACTAGAAAAGGTTGTGGAAATGTTTTACACTTATTCAAATACATGCACAACCTATGAAATGGTGTGCTTTGTTCTTCACAGCCTCCCACTATGCATGTGATGCTGGCATAGTTGTGGAAGGAGGAGCTACAGCTGCCAACAGCACTTTCTTGGAAGTCTTTAATTATATCTACATTTACATATTTCACTTGTGCAGCCCCCTGTGAACATTTCCTTATACACCATGCGGTCTTCCTTAGAAGCATGGTCAGACTTCTTAAACACCATGCGCAGTCTTCTTGGCATTAAACTTAGCAGCCTTCCAATTTTAGCGCATGCAAGTGCAGAATACTGGCAAAGGTTGTGGAAAATGGTGGGACGCCACTCCAATCAAGCTTGCGCAATGTATCTAATTTGACTATTGAAGAAGATAAATATTTCACAAAATTTGCAATGCATGTAGAATATGTTGATCTAGCACTAGAGTTTGACTTCTAGAAATTTGTGGCTTTATAATCTTCATTATTAAAAGATGGAGTTGATTTTTCTTCAGTTGGATAACTTTTTTTAATTCCATCATTGTGAGAATCTCTCTTGGCTACCCCCTCAGAATTTTAGCTTGTCCCTAATTAATTTTCTACATACCATTAATGATTGTATCTCAAAAGATTCCATGTTTACTATCTCTGCAAGGCTACCATGACGTGACATGTTAGGCATTCTGACCAAAATAGACTCTAAAACTGCTAAGGCTTCTCTGCCTTATAAACATGTATGTCTACTAAAGATATCCCCATTTTTTGTTAATCATAAAGCATCACTATTGCTTAAATCATTTAAAAAATGATTTAAATGATAACATTTTTATCCTCTAGGACATAGTGACTTTCTGATAAATGTCGTGTTCACTGCAAACTTTACTTAAACATCTTCAAAAGGAAACAAAACTTCATTTTCAATTGACCTAAATATGATCAACTATGCATTTTGAGCAAGATCATTAAGAAGGTGTCATTAAAGTAAACATTGATATCCCTAGCAAAATTATCAAAATATGATAACTGACCTCTGGAAGTGGCTCCAAAAAGTGATCACATGACCTCCCAGAACATTCAGATCTTGAGGACTAGGATATTTATATGTTTATTTTTACCCCACAAAGAAAACTCTCAAATGATGCCTTCTGAGGACGAAGATTTTAATCTCCAAAGTTGACCACTTTTACAAAATTTAAAGGTATTTGCAAACATGATGGAAACTGGTCCTAGAATCAACATTGAAAGAAAAACAAACCATGCCTTGAGACTCTCCTACTGATCTTGGTAGTAGAATTTCATACAAGGAGTACAGATCCACAACTGGCATCTCAAAACAATTATTTGATATGAAGTTACGATCCTCTGAAAGTGACTATTCTACAAATTTAATTTTGCATTTTCACACCTAAAAAAATTGAATAAATTGCAAACAGAAAGGCTTTGGAAAACTTATCACATAAAGTCACAGGGATCTAGAAATGGATGTGGAGATTCAATTTCATTCCTAAAATGTCTCAGAGCAATTTTTATACCAGGTAGTTCAATTGGACCTAATATGCAGACCTTCGAAGTAGGTCACTTAGTAAAAACTAGAAACATGCAAAGTGCAGATTTAAGTAAACACCTTTAAACAACTACCTCAAAACATACCCAATTTGGCTTCTCAAAGCTGCCACCTCCTACAATTACTCCATGATAGGTGCTAAACACATTCTCCAAGTGGTTTCTCATAAAACTCTCAGGGTCTCATTTTTACTTGCACTCAAAGTAGGCCTTCTCCATAAGTTTTTAGGGGCACTGACTTTCGCCTTAGAGAAATTTTCAACTTAGTCACTCCAAATTTATCCAAAATTTTAGAGTTCCAACATAGGTCATAGTGGCACTTTATGCCTTGGTGGTTCTGTCTGATAAATTTTAAAGAGTAGCCAACTCCCAGTATTCAACCAAGATTGAAAAGGAACAATTAACAAGGATGTGGATCCATCCTTCTATGCTTTACGTTCTGCAAAACCAAGGGGGGACACCCTTCAACACCTTCAAATATTCAATAAGGCATCACTCAGCAGCAATCTCACAAAGGCTTCAACATGACCGGGAGATACTAGGTGATCGGCTAATCACCCATTGGACATCGACCTTGAAGTGGAGCATGAGATTAGTACAACATCACAAGCCACATAAAACCTTCAGATATGTCAGAGTTTATGTTTAAAATGCAGAACATAGCCAAGACCTAACTAGATATGCATCAATGCAGAAGATATTACTCAATGATTAATGCTTTATCCATTGGGCAATCCCCTTTAACCAAAGTTAGAAATACAGCAACCAACTTCTGTCAAAGATTCCAAGCCATAAACACAATAAATCCAAATCAATACTACTTATAGAAATCCTCTTGTAGACAACCAAATGAAACTATATCACATCTATAGCATCATTTAATCTGATCCTAGATCAGAACTAAAGAATGATAACACATACATAGATAAATTCCATGCAAAGAATCATAAAATTCAGACTTCATAAGACTGACACCAAGGAGAGATTTGAATCTGGAATTCTCATATTAAGTGTGAAGAATCACATTAATGTACACAAATTTGCAATCAAGAATATACCGCTTTAATAAGTTGCAAAAGATCAATGACATTCTATTCTATCTGATACAAAACTAGTTTAATCAAGAAGCTATATCCCTAATGGAACCAACTGAAACTGGAAGCTCCTGGAGTTAAGCACATCTTGAAACTCACTGTGGAGGCCAAGAATTTTGGAACCCTGTAACAATGGAAGAAATCATATTATGTAGCCAAAGCAAAAGGTTCCAGATATTTTCTTGAAACACCACCTGTCCTCTTTCTTTAACAATTTTTTTCCTGATTCATTCTTTATTCATTATGCTCAAACCACTTTGATTCTACATCAAAATAGACTGTAAAAACAAAATCTTCATTTCAAGAGCTTTCCAACGGTATATGATACTTGGTGTTTTTGATAAGATTTTCCCCCTAAATCACTAATCAAACTTTTCCCTCGCATGCATACTTTTTCAGCAGTTTGAATAGTTTGAAAATATTTTAAATTTACATGCTTTTTCAATAGTTATACTATTGAATTGAGATGATATTTCATTTTAATATCTGCATACTAGTATTTTAATTTAATTTCTGCACTTTGGGTATAAAATATTTCCTCCTAATATCTCTCTCTCTCTGCATAAGTCTGTGGTCTCCACTTTAATCCTCGCATTAATCTTTTATCTTATGCTTTTCATCAATTGATTTATGCATTTATTTAACACTTTAATCCTTTCTTTTTGCATTGTATTTTACCTTTTATTTCACCTTTATTTATCCTAAGATGCACATCATGCCACATGGCACCCTCTAACTGGCTCTATGAAACCACTGGACGCCACGTGTTAGTCTCTCATTTGCCACCTCTGCACTACATCAGATCTTGCCTTGTGTCTACCCCGCCACATGTCACTCAGACTTAATGGCTTAATGGGTAGATTTCAAGCATCTTCCCATTAAGCCTTTAAGTCAACTGTCAATATTGGTCGCCACAGAATCCACGCCCAATCTATAGGCCTCTCCAGCACGCTGCCACGCCACCTCCACCTCTTCGCCTCACTATCAACCCAGCTGTCTTTACTGCCACATGTCGGCATGACTTAATCCCTTAGGCTTATCTTCCCTACATATTTCTCACCAAGCTATTAAGTCATCCATCAATCTTGATCACCTCGGGATCCACACCCAACCTACAAGCTGATCTACCAACTCACCTACCACATCATCTCTACGGGGTCCATCAAATTTTGGTTTTTGTCACTTGGGCACACTTCCCAATGCATATGCCACCTGCGTGTGGAGAGCCTCTAGGATTCTTCTTCAAATCACTTACTATGCGTTGTTGTTTATAAACATTCATGTTTTCCATTCCACCAGCAATGTGGGACTAAATCCACTTCAGTTTTAAAGTCTTTTCTGCATTTTGCCTCAAAATTATGGGGCCCACCTGTGCGTTGACTCATCCAGCCAAGGGGCCCACCAAGTGGCCTCTTGGCTTCTTACTTATTTCATTAAGTAAGTGTTGGTATATAAGAACATAAAGAAAAACTTAATCCCAGTGAATGTGGGATATATGCCCTTTGCATTTTTTAAAGCTTGGAAACCTCTCTCCTTCCCGTTTTGTGCAAGCTTTTGGTCTCGGGCATATTTTAAATGCAAATAGTTTAAAACAATACCACACGCTACCTTAGATGGTTTAACACAATGTGCAGGATGCTTTAAATGTTAATGCGCTGGCTCTCCATATTTTGCAAGCAGTCCTCAATGTTGAGTGGACTTCCTCTTTACTTAGCGCAGGCAATATATTATGCAAATTTTATACATTGCACAAGCTCCTTGCTATTCATTCCAACGTGGGCTCTTTATGTGCATTGACATCTGCCATATGCCTTTGCATTGAAGCATTTTAACTTACCTTGCTGACCTCTGTTATGAATCCCCTACGCAAGCTTCCATTTTCTCTTCTTGTGTAGCATCCTTTCTTTAGAGTCCAGTATGCAGCTTAAGATGTTGACAAAGGTTGGGAATTCTTGTTTCATACCTGCCAATTACAATTTCTTTGTAAAGCCCCACTTTTTTAAACAAATAACTAATGTCAATTTTTGCACAGCCTCCATGCCTTTACTGCATAGCCTTTGAGATATCTTATATCTCTGCCCACTAACATTTGCTAAACAATTTACGTATCCTTGGTTGGAAAGCTTTTAAAAAACAAGTTTATCATTCACAAGATATCTACCTTGCACAAATTTCCTTAGACTCCACATGCAGCATTATATGATGTTTACACTTGCTAAATGCATTTGCTTGTATGTTTTTAGAATTTCTTCTTCACAATCCTTATCCAGCACAGGGCATTCCCAATTGCCAATTGCATTATGTTTGAAAGTTGTTAAATCCTTTTTCAATCTGTTGCGCAGGGAGCATGTTGGAAAAGGTTGTGGAACTGGCTTTACACCTACCGATGTATTTAGCTTTGGAGTGTTTAAGACTCCATTCCATGTGCTGCGTAGCCTCCTCCAAAGTCAGTGTGGCACTTCCCTGGCATTTGTTTTCTTTTATTAAAAACTTCTCCTCTGCATACTACATGGCTAATGATATTTTGTCAAACAGTCCGTCAAATAGTTCACGTGTGATGTCTATGCTACCACCCATTAAATGCATGTCTATATGATCTTCTTCAATCATTTCATTTCATTCCTTGAGATGACATTTCTTATCGCATTTATCCCCACTGGCTCACGTGCTTGCTCTATGTTTCCATGCTGAGTCAAGAGCTCCTCCTTTGGCTTGTTGTTTATAAACTCCTCTATTTTCCAATGTAGCCTTCTTTAGACCATTTGCACTCACAAGGTTTTTATTAAAATGTTTATGCTTCCACATTGGGAACAGCCTCCTTCATGCCTTGTGCTGACTCTCTTGTTGTTAAACTTGCCAACATTGCACTTGCATGAAGTATATAAAATTTATTTACAACTTTCATTGCGTAAGCATCTGGAAAAACTTTGAAACATTTGGCACTGACTCCAAAAACACCTAGTGACTTTCCCTTGGCAATATGCATTTGCATTTGTGTATTTTTTCAAAGTTTGTATCTTGCTACTTCGTTGGCCACTATTTCAATCCTTATTCATTTTCAGGAGACAACATGTCTTTGAGGATTTAAATTAACTAGCTAATTGTGCATTGTGAAATAGCAATAGATCTAGGCTTTACATCAATCAAGTGCATTTTCTTGGAAAAGTTTCAAAGACCCTTTTAATGCTCCCAACACTCTACAAACTGGTCCCGCAAACAGAAAATGGCCTCTGGAATTGGCCTTAAAAACTGATGAAATCAAGTAACCAGAATGTGGTGTTGGGCACACATGTTCCATGGTGAACATTCTTTCACATTGCAAAGTGACACCTGACAAAACCCAGCAAGTCACAAGATTTTAAACATCCAAGTCGCCTCTTCAGAACTATTCTTCAAATTACCCTGTTAAGAAATAATGAAATGCATATGGTTTCAACTTTGAAAACAAGTCAAGTGACCTCCTAAAAAACCTGAGCTTCTGTATATAAGAAATATGTTATATAGAGAGAGCATGAATCCAAAAAGGCAGTTCTTGACGATCATTCGGACACATTTAGCAGACCCTTGAAGGTAGCCCCTTGGAATTACAGAAAAAGAAGATATGATAAATAATGATTTCTGTAAATGAAAACAATCTGGAAAAGCATTCATATGAAACCCTCAAGACCTGAAACCTTGCAAACTTGTAGTAAATTTGGTCTACAATACAAGGGCACCATTTTCTTGATTTGCATTAATATGTTAGAAACTGTAAACATAATCATATTAAAAAAATACCCAAATGGATTCATCATGGCATGAAAATCTTCATGGTAGCACATTTCCATGCCTACAATATAGGGGGACATTCAATTTTCCATTCTATTCAACCGGGTGTAAATTGCAAGATTTCAAAGTAGGGCATTCAAAATTCTGCACTTTCACACTGTGAGAATCAGAATTAATAGAAAATAGAATAGCCTTGGGAAACTTATCATATGAACTCATAGAATCTTCAAATGGACATGGAGACTCTCTCTCATGCCTACAATACCTCAAAACAATCCTTATATCATGAAACTTTATTCTGCCAAAGATGCAAGCATGCAAAGTAGGTCATTTGCTATAATCAGGCAATGTGCAGAATGCGGATTTAAATGAACACCTCAGAATGAACCTCTTCAAAACATATCAGAACTCACATCTGAAATTTGTGACCCATTAAATTTAATCCATGATAGGTTTTTCATATATTCCCCAAACGGTATGTCATGAAAATCATCAGGTCACATTTTACTTGCACTCCAAATAGGCCTCTTCAAAAAAAATTTAAGAGTACTCACCTTTCCTTAGAGAAAAATTTAAATTGGTCACTCCAAATTTGTGCCAAATTTGAGAGTACCAACAGGTTGTTTTGACATTTTGTGTCCCAAAGGATCAGCGATAAAAAATAACATCTTAAAACCAATGTTTAAGTCCTAGGTTGCATTCATGTCAAGTTTTGGATTTCAAGTGTTTCTGGCATGATAAAATTTCTCTTTGAATTGTATATATCTTATGAGGGCATGGAACTTAAAATTGAAGTGATCATCATCTCTTCGAAAGTGGTCAACTGTGCATCATCATCATAGACACGATCGAGTACCTGTATATTGACATAACACTTTATGCATGATATTTGACAACATACATGAGCATATCATATAGATCCATAAATCTATTGCATATTCATTGCATCCATATTAGAACATTGAAAGAGAAACCAAACAGGACATTCATATTTACATTTGTATAAGCATCATTATAATCATCCATCAGATCATCCATTTGTATAACACAAAAATAATCCATATCTATATTCATGATCATGAGCAATGCATCAAGTCATAATGAAAAGTACATGCATCGACATAAGAAAATCCTGAACATCTCATATCACTATCAACTATGTTAATAAACAAAGTACAATGAGATTGAACAATGTGTCTCATGTTTTTGCCCTCATTTTCAACTTGCTATGATAGACGTGAAAATTATACCCCTACCTAATTTTATGGTCCTAAGTCCATTTTCAGGATCGAAATCAAAATCCAATATCACTTTTCTAGTCAAAATTGTAAATCAAATTTTTGGTCAAATAGAGTTGACTGCTTGCACAATCAATCTTCATAACATAAAACCAACTCAAAATTATTTCTAATCATTTCTTGATCAATCTATGTCCTCAAAACCATGTGGTCAAACTTGCTCAACAAGGCCCTAATCAAGTACATAATACTTTCCTAAATGTATGCAACCCAATCAGAATAAGATCAAATCTTTTTAAAATTGCCTGAAATCACTATATTTTGATTTTTTTCCCAAGGGGGCATGATCATTATATCATTAGTCAATCAATGATTCAATCTTCAAAATCGAGAAAAAATGTCAAATCTTCTTCAGCAATCAAGTTGTCAATCAAACAAGATCTCATTTCTAGGGGCATCTCAACTTCATCAAAATCCATATCAAGTTGAGGTTTCTTTGATCCTTTTGAGAGAGTGATTTCATCGCTTCATATCAAGTCACTCAGACAGACATCTAATCTATTGTAATGTGGTCAAATCTCTAGAGGCATATGAGTTTCATTGATTCACATTAATCTGATATTGTCTTCTTAAGTCTGATAATTGGCTTCATCAATATCTAGATCAACTCAATTATCTTGATTCATCTCTTAATGATAATTAGTTTCATTGCACCTCATCAACTTGGGTATTTGTTCAAACCAATATTATGATTTAAGAATCTTTCTGACATTGGTCAATTTCATCGCTTCACATCAAATTGATTATTTGTCAATGTCATCATTAGATAGATGTTTGGTCTCATTCCTTCACATCAGGTTGAGCATTATGATCTTTCTTCACCGGTTCTAGTTCCATCAAGTTCATAATCTATATCATCTTCAATCGGTCTTCGTCCAATCAAGCTCAGAGTTAATTTCTCTCCTTGAGAATAGTTTTATCGCTTCATATCAAACTATTATATGCTTTAACAATAGGTGTGCTTTGAATTAATGCACTGCCTAAACATCAATTCAAAGAGGGGCAAATGTAATCACCAAAAAATGGTCTTCTAGACTATATGCCCCTAATCTCAATCAATTTATCTTTAACCATCAAAGTCCTAGCCAAAGGCAATTTCAATTCATTAATTCAACTTGATCTAATCACTAGGTTGTATTTAATCACTAAATCAATCAAAATCTTAAATATCAACATTTTCTGGCAACTAAATCATTCTTATCAATAATTATTTATTAAATGTCCTAGCATATTTATTAAATTAATTAATTTTCCATTATTAAATCATAAAAGGGGGATTTATTTGAGAAAAAGAATTAAAATTTGAGAAAAATGAGCAAAATGGAATAAAACAAAGAAAGAAAACAAATCTAGAGTTGAAAAAAGAAAGCTGGATAAATCAATCAGAAAAACATTCAATGAAATCTTATCTCAATCTTATCTCAATAAATCACTCAAGAAAGCAGCCAATTAGCTCAAACTCACATGGATTGTGCTAATTCTGGGAGAATCTTGACCACTCCTTCTCAATCAATCTCGACCGTCACTTTTATCTGAGTTTTCTATAAAATCGGGTTCTCACCTCTCACATCACACATCATGCATATGGATATAAAATCATATAGGAGATTATTGAAATTGAATTGTATTGTTATCATGCTAGTTTTTTCTTGATTAATAGTGCATCGAGTCATTCTAGTTTATCTTGCATATTAGATTTTAGCATTGAATCGTGAATTTCATCTAGCCTAGTTTGCTTATTATTTTGCATCAATTTAGACTAGTTTTCATCTTATTTACACTCAAAAAATATAAAAATATAGATTAATCATGCATTCATGTTTAAATCCTTTGTCTTGGTGTAGTCAAGTCACTGGTCATGCTTGAAAAATCTGAGAGCAATCATACTTGCATCATTTAGGAGGAAATAGATCGATTTAGTATGGTTTATATATCGTTATCCAGTTTTATTTATCTAACCATACATGTAATGATCTATTGAGTGTTTGTGACAAATAGGTGTGCAAATTTCACACACACTACCCACTCTTTGCCTTCTTCTACCAATGTTGTTGACTCTCCTACTATTGTGAAGTATGATGAATAGTGTACCGAGGCCAATAATGTTGTCAACCTTATTGATAAATCTGAACCCAGACCCAAACCAACACCTAAGCTTTATATTATGTTCAATCCTCAGGAGAATATTAGGGAACCTAATGGTCCTCTTTACATTGTTACAAGGATTAATGGTCTTCCTTCTTGCAGAATCATAATAGATCCTACTTGCATGGTAAATGTTATAACTGAAAAACATCTATACAAAAGACACCTCCAACAAACTCCCATGACAAATCAGATACGATGAACAAAAATTTCAATGGTTTCACTTGTCCCACCTATGGTTTCATGTAATGTCCCCTTTTTGGGACATTGGAATTCAATTAAATAATTAAGTTTAGGTTGTCAAATTATATCAGATTAAATGAAAAATTAGTTTAATTATTTAATAAAGTATTAAAATAACTTTTATGGAGCCTAGTGAAAAATTAATAAAGTCATTTTAAGTTAAAGAGGGAAAATAAAGAGACAAAGAAAAGGAATATGAAGAGACAGATAGAAGAAAAATGAATATTTGCAAGGATGTGCTATAAAACAACATTGAGGGGCTCATTATCATATGCTTGGTTTATGTTTGGTTATTTTTTTCTCTTGGAGAATTCTAGGAAACTTTAGCTTTTAGATTTGGAAACCTAAGGACAGAAACCTTGAGGATTTCTTGGTGGATTAGACGGAAACGTCATTCATCTTTGGAGATGAATTTGTGACGGAGTTCACAAGTGGGAAAATTTGTGAAGTCTTAATCTAAAGATAAGTGTTTCAGTAATATAGGTATTTATATCTATTCTGAGAATGAGGTTGTAGTGATCTATATATTTTAATGGCAGTATTCATATCTCTATTTTAGCTTGAAATTATATGGTTTTTAAAATAGTCTACTGAATGAATAGAAAATAGTTTTCTTGCAAAGTATTTATATAAATTCCTATGGGACATTTGAAAAATATAGAGCAAATATCCTAAGGGTGTCGATACTACAGTGGTATTAGAGTTGGTAATCTGGATAGCCTATGAGGTTTTTATGAATAATACAGAAGTACAACTTGGTTTCCTCATAGAGTTTTAGGACGGTTACATTGAAATATAAAGATAGATTATAATTATGTTTTTTGGTGTGAGCTTATTGAAAGATTATATTAAGAATATTGGTAAATGACTTGAGGTCTACTAAAGTTATATGTGGGGCCAGATTCATGAGAATCTATTATATTTTGAATAAAAATCAAGGAAGAGGATGTAAACTCTTTATTAAATAGAAGCGGCGTCTAGGGGTTAATTTTATTGAAATATATTATCAATATATAGTTTGAATGATTATTATTATTGGGGACCAAGTTATTGTTGAGTTTTTCCATGGCATTTAGGAAATATTAATATGTGCCACTTATATTTTGTTGGGCGAACTTAAACATTAATTCTATCTCTTTTTGAGCCAGCGCATAGAATACAAGCTATATTATAAAAAAAAAATTATGGTTTAAGCCAAACATTTCAATCGAACATTTATGGTAGACTAATCAATTAATCAAAGATTTATAAGGTTCAATGAAAGAGTTTGTTTTTTCATTTTCCCTTTGATGCTATTATTTTGTATTGCAACATTGAATACAGGAGAAAATTTCTTTCTTAATACTCCAAGTTGGGCATTAATCATTAGAGATTCATCATTTTGTACAGTTTTTGTGATTATTTTGGGTTTGAATATCTTCAGTGCGAGATATTTATAAGATTATGAGAGAAAATATTGCTAGTTTTGTGATGAAAGTCTATTGTCATTTCTTGAATAATAATAATGTCTGAGTAGTTATTATTCAAAAAGTGACGAGCCTTAGAAAAGGATGTACTGCATCAAAATTATGTGAAGCTGAAGATTACAAACGTTGGTATGGAATCAAAATTTATATGGGCCTCAATTCTCTATTTGTCTTTATTTTTTGGCTGAAGGAAATAAAATATCCATTCAATAAATTTTAATTTGATAAATGCAAAGGGACAAGGGAATATCAAGATTTGGTCATGGTTTTACAAGGTGTGCATTAACCAAGGATTTTGTACCTTAGAAAAATACATTCAAAGTTTTAATATATTAATCTTTCATATGCTAAACTTCGAAGATTTTTGGGAAATATTCTCAGTTGCATACTCTGTTGTAAATGGGGATACTATACCTAGACGTGGATATTTGCATTCAAATATCTTGAAGGTTTGAAGTTTGATTCGGTTACATTAATGGTAACCTAGAAGATTGAATGTCATATATAGATTGTTAAACCCTTGAATCATAGAAATATATATTTGTCATACCTGTGTTTGTGCTAATGGGCAAATCCAGTATAGAGGTTTCTTGTGACTTCTTGCATTTCATTTTGAGTCTGTGTTTGTGCTAATGGGGAAATCCAGTGTAGAGGTTTCTTGTGACTTCTTGCATTTCATTTTGAGTCATGTTTTGACTCAAAATATTGGATTTGGCTATTAATATTGGATTTGGCTATTAATTGAAAATATTATAATGTTTTGATTGCACAAGGGATGTATGGAGTTTTAAAGAAGTTGCAAATTTTATTCTCAGCTATGTATTGCTAAGAGGTTTGAAGAATAATCAAAATAGGTTTTCAGCATTTATCTTTAGACTGAATATATTAGTAGAGGTAAAACAATTATAAAAGTGTCCAAAATTTATTTGCAGGTCCAGTCTATGATTTGGGAAGGTGCTTGAAAAGACTGATTGCATATGTAAGCTACAATATTAAATTCCGAGTTGTCAACAAGAGGTCAAAAATTTACTTTGGAGTGTTTTTCACTTATAGATGATTTCTTCTTTGTTTCGAGATTGCAAAATATTCTATGTAATGTCCTACATGAATTTAAATAGAAGTTTCAATTTGATAAGGCATGAAATTGTTTGAGGCTTGTAAATTTATGCATAATTTGTTTATCTTTATGGTATAAGATCAATATAAACTGAATCAACTCATTGCAAACAAATAAATTTCAGAAGTAAGAAAATTGTTTGATGAAATATTCTTGGGGATAAGGGAAATACTCTAGTGCAAATAAACAAGGGATCATTCAATGATATCAGTTTGTGTGCATAATATTTTCAAAAAATTTATCTCAAAAAATAAAATGAAGTCGTTGGCATATATGAAAATTAATATTTTCTCAAAATAATTCAATGATACATTCAATGGTGATCAGGTAAGGGACTTGCAGAAAGAAAAGGAAGTAGGGAATTAGCTCTATGTAACTGGATTACAATTGGAATCCATAAAATTTCTTGATGTTGTTCTCTCAAAGTTGGAGGAATTAGACACATATTTGTCCAAAGTAGACTAGTCAGATTGGAGGCTTTTGAATTGGGCTTTGCAGCCCTCAATATTTGCTTTAGTTTGGCACAAGTTATTGGAACATCAATGTGAGGAGGTGAGACTTGTAGTTGCTTCTCGTCATAGTGAGATCATAAGAATAACAAATCTTGTAGAACCCTGTAATAAAACATATTGAAGAAGGTTCTATAGTTGATTATGAAGAGCCTTCATAGATTAAATCATGTCAAAGCCCCTACTTTTGGTAAGAGGGCTAATATTTTATAAATTATGGAAAGAACCAGATCATTTCATTATGTTGGATCTCAAATGTGAAAAAATGATTCTTCAAATATTTCAATGCTTCTTAAATGAAATCAAAAACCATCATCCAGACAATGCGAGGGCTTGTATGCAAACTATTATTTCGTTAATCTTAGATGAGGGTGATGACATCTACAAATGGTTATAATCAAACTTGTTGGTCATTTGGAGAAGGGAGAAAAATATCTCACCCATGGCTTGTGAATTCTCCAAAGGGATAATTGAGCAGAAGACAAAAGTGTTCAAGAAACATATGATTGCAGATGAATTAATATCAATGGGCTTACATGCTACATGGTGTTCTATAAAGAGTAAGAACCAAATGAAAAGGGAGCATATTTGTTTCACATTTCATGAGACTTTGACACTTGATCACAATTGTGGGGTTAGTAAAGAAGATAACTCATCCAAAGAGGTTTGGACCCGTGATAAAGAAGATAGAATCTCACAACTTTGTTCCAATAAAATAACACAAATACTTGTGAGGAGATGGATTCAACTATTGTTATAGGTAAGGAATATATGAATCTCTATATTGGTTACCCAGAAGTTGTGATTGACAAATATTTTTATGAGGATCATCTTACTCAAGGAGATATCATATCATAGTCTCAAGATCTTTCCAAGGAAGAAAAAGAACCTCCACAAGATAATGAATCAATTGAAGATGATGATGTAACAACAGTTGTGGCCATTAATTCAGAGATGGAGTAAGATTTATCTAATAAGTCTAAAATTGTTGCAGTATATGGTGAATTGTCCATTGGCCAAAGGGTTTTTCTAACTTGTGAGTTTAAAAATTACTAAGAAGTTTACACTCAAAGGACTAATTTAGAGGAGCAATGAGAAAATGCATTTTAAGATGATGGTGTTTATATGCATACTTTGAAGGATCAGATGAAGATCACTGATGATATAGTTGTTGTACCTTTAGTACAATATAATGACATTCATAGGATCATTGAAGATCTTTATAGGAGCACTCAAAATGAAAGGAGACAAAAAGGACTGGAATGTGATTTTTATTTTGCAGATTTGCAGGTGGTCAAAGTGGCTATGGCATCAATGAAATCTAATGATTTGTGTTTACTTTTAGACATGGATCATATGTTAAAGATATGTGAAGTATATGTTGATAAATTAAAGGAAAAGGAGGAGGATTAGGTCAATAAGCTCATCATGGACCTTAAGATACATAGGAGATATTGGAGAACACAAAGAAGGATCTTCAAGGAGAAAGAAATTGGATTGTTGTAGCTAATCATTTTAGGGAGCAGGAAAACAGAGGAAGGACTGAGTTCATAAAGAAAGTGATTAAGGAAATTGAAAACATATAATAGACTTAGGATTTGTATATTTGTCCCAAAAAATTAAGCAATAAATTTGTAGAGCAACTAGAGCCTGAGTATGAGTTGGGAATAAATAATAATAGTCAATTGGTTGAAAATTATTTGTTTAAAGTGGATATCGATTGGACATTTGATAATCCACTCTTTGAGTTGGATGAGGGAGTTCTTTTTTACTCCAATAATGAGAATGGAATTGATTGCATGATTGGGACATAGGTACAATTCCTAGTGATAAGGGTTGGTCATAGGATGGGAGTAGTGGATTAATATTTAGACTTATTACTACTACCCACTTACTGATCAACCTATATATGAGCTCATATTCTGATCTACAGTTGAGCTAGATGGTTTCTTTAGTTTAGCAGATGTCTGGTTCCTAGTTGAGGGTGGATGGTAGGTACGATTTGATTAGAGGTGATTATTTTTCAGCTACTTCCTTACTCATGATTCCTATGTACTCAGTGACATTTCAAATTTATTATTGTTGTATTAGTTCCTCTACACCGGTGATGTTGATCTCAGCCCTTGAGCAGTTTGAATTTTACACCATCAGTTCAGGATGGGTTGATATATTTTATTATGTGCCTGTGATGGATGTTATGCACTTCCATGCAAGATCATTTATAGCTAGATATTTTTTTAATGTTGATATCTCCTTGAGATACTACTATCTCCTCATATACGGTAGTTGTTACAACATGATAATTTGGAATCCTAACATTGGAATGTTTGGTTCTTTACTTCAGTGGGATTTGGATGAGCGGTTTCACCATTCTAGGCATAGTGATGTTTATATCAGATTACTACAACAAATTGGTAGAGAAACATTCCTGAGGTGAAGATTGATAAAGGGAAAGCAATCTCTGAGATGGTAGGACTGTAATATCCCCATTTTGGGACATTAGAAGTCAATTAAATAATTAAGTTTAAGTTGTCAAATTATATCAAATTAAATGAAAACTTAGTTTAATTATTTAATAAAATTATTAAAATGGCTTTTATGGAGCCTAGTGAAAAATTAAAAGTCATTTTAAGTTAAAGAGGAAAAACAAAGAGACAGAAAAGAAATATGAAGATAGTAGTTTGAGAGAATATTGATTGCACGAAATGGCTTCAAGTTGCATTGGGAGGGATTATATCCACCATTAAAATACCGCCTATATTCTAAAGGGCTGGCAAAGGATCAAAACATCATGGCGCAGGCAAGGCCCATTCTTGAGATGGGAGCTTGAGACTGTTGGTTCCTAAAAGTTCTTAACAGTGGGAGAACGAATTTGATCCACAAATCTCCTAACTAGAATCCCCACCCAACCCCTTAGGGTGGGAGTAGATTATACAACAAAACACATCAAACCCTAATGGGCAGTAGCTGAACATCGCCATGGACTATAAGGAGCCAAATAGAAGGAAAATGAAGAGTCATAGGGATGTGCTATAAAAGAACATTGAGAGGCTCATTCTCATATGACTTGTTTATGTTTGGTTATTTTTTCTCTAGGAAAATTTTGGGAAGCTCTAGCTATTAGATTTGGAAACCTAAGGACAAAAACCTTTAGAATTTATTGGTAGATTGGACAGAAACCCGATTCATCTTTGGAGGTAGATTCATGATGGAGTTCATAGTTGGGAAAAATTGTGAAGTCTTCATCTCAAGATAATTATTACAATAATAAAGGTATTTCATATTTTTTTGAGAATAAGGTTGTAATGATCTATATTTCAATGGTAGTATTTGTATCTATATTTTTAGCATGAAATTATATGGCTTTCAAAATTGTCTGTTGAATGAATACAAATTAGTTTTCTTGCAAAATGTTAATATAAATTTGTGTGGAACATTTGAAAAATCCAGAGCAAAAATCCTAGGGGAATATTACATTCCATTACCTTTCCCGTAGAAGTCAATAAGAAAGACTATAGAAAGATTTCAAACACTTATTTCCATGAATTCTAGTCTCTCTTATCCATAAGTGTTTGAAATCTTTCTATAGTCTTTATCAAACTTTAGCCAATCAATGAATATTTGACCTTGACTTATTTTGGTCTAGCATGCCTCAACCAATTCAACCTTGAAAAGATAATTTCCTCCTATCCTATCAAAAATTCAAAGCCAAAAATATTTGTGAACTTGGTGATCATAAGGAAGTTCCATTTCCTTTCCCTAGACCTAGATTCCTTCCTACACCTTCCATACTGTCTATTTATGATTCAGTTTCACCTTCTATATCCTAAAAATGCTCTACAACTTATATATCTTAGTATAGTATGGTTCTTTCCATTCTTCCTTCCCAAGAAGAAAAGGACCCGATGTTAATTGATCCTAAACCTATTCAAATTTACAACAAAACTAAACATAATCATTGTGTCCATGATCATTTCCATAAACACTATACTAGGGATTTTAAGCTTTCTTTCCAAAACCTTTCCTCCATAAGGACACCTCCAAATTATTTTATTCCCTTTGACCAACCTATTACATAGCCTAAGGGAGGAAGTTAATCTAAAGAAGATGAAAGTAAATAAATATGATGATTATCTTTGTATTTTAGATTCTATTACAATTAATTTGGATGAAGAATATACTCTTGATGATGATAATTACAATATTTCTAATGCTAATGATTCTGATGACATATATGAGCTTATTGATGTTAATCATGATTTACTTGCTATATTTACAAAACAATTATCCCTAGCTCCTAGTGACAAATAAAGTGACTCATCATAAGAACATGGTCCTTGTTTATAACTTGTGATAGCCCATCTACCATTCTTGGCATTGTTTCTCTTGTGTGTTATACACCTTCCCTTACTATACAGACCAAGATGGGGGGAATGTGATATGCTTGACTAGCTCCTCTTGTATGGTGGGTTATTTTATGTGTTTGCTTGTTGTGATGTGTTTCCCCAGTGATGTGTTGCTTTTTATATTGTTTATTTAGAGTTATTTAGACAACCCTTGTTGCTCCATTGGTGCAAGATGCTAAAATAATTGACCTATTGTGATATTCCTCTATTTGTATCTCATTTATTATATAGATTATATACATGTTATGTTGGGCATGTATTGTTGTTCATAAGTTTGTCTTTTCTACCATTCTTTTTGGTCTCTACAATGTTCATGCAAAAAGACTTTTTGTTGTATCTTTTATGTGATCTTCTTCCATTGTGCTTGTAGTTCTGCCACCTTTGGGGGATGATGTCAATTCATTTTGATATAATTCTTGATATACATGAGTTAGCATATGATCAAACTGACCCTAAAGTTAGTAGATCCCTTTTGTGCTCTCTTTGTCATGTGTTTCATTTCCCTTGGTCGGTCCTTGCTTGGAGGCATCTCATAGTGGAAATGTCTCTTGTGGGTGCATGTATACTATGTTAAATGCATTACTCTCATTAAGGCATTTGAAATCACTTTAATGTGAGGTCATACACTCTTCTCCTTGTTTAAAATTATGCACACGCACATAATGATTCAATTCAATCTCTTATGTGAATGAATGAGGAGACAATACTTTCCTTAGACTTATCCTCTCATTACATTATCATTCCTTGTGGATAATTCAATAGATCCCTTAATGGAGACAGTGATTTCCTTAAGAACTGATCCTAGTTATTTAGATCCCTTCAAAGACTATGCTTTCCTTAGGATTGATCTCTCTTTTCTTGGATCACTTAATGGAGACAATGATTTCGTTAAGGATTGATCCTCTTTTGGTGGATTTCCTAGTGGACTATGCTTCACTTAATTATCATTTTCCAATGGGTTGAATAACATCTCATAGCTTTCTAGACTATTAATGTCATCTCTTTGCAGTAGTGTCTTCTCTTTGCATGACCCAGGGTAAGGCAAAACCTTACAAGGATAATTGGTCATCTCTTTCTCTCTCTCTCTTTCAAGTGTTGCCTCTTTTGTCTTGGTTTTATATTTGATAAGGACCTAAGTCTTTTAGCCCTATCTCCTCAACCTTGATAAGATTTTTCCAATGCATTGATCTACTATACTGTGAGCATGAGGTAGTATCATATTCTCCCTAAAGTGGGGGCTAAATGTACCATCCTAAAAACTAAGCACCTTTAATTAGATACTTAGTTAGGCATAATTTTGGTGTTCTTGAGCTTTCATGTTTATTATGCTTGATCTTACAACACATCTCTATTTCTAATAGATTCTCCTCTTTCCTAACTCCCTATTCAAAATTGTGCATATTTCCTTAGGTATAGAATTCCCTGGGTGATCTGTTCACCAAGATTTGGGCCCAAATTCAAATAGATGGCTCGTTGCAGTATTTTAGTGGGATATTATATTTTGTGTCAGCATCCTTTCATTTTTGAATCCCAAAAATGTTGTGAGAGGTATATAAGTGCCCTATATCTCCTCATTTTGGTAACCACAATCAATATTTCAAGTGCTCTCCTATAATTTCACATCCAAGCATTCAAGATTGAGACTTCAAGCAATTTTCAAGCATCCAAAGCATATTTGCAGAAAATATTCTCCATTATAGCAAGATTATCTCCCATGATGGACAAGTAGAGAGTTATCAATCAAGAAATAAGATCCTTTGACCATCCACATGCATTCTTCCTTTAAATAAAGTGCCCATCAAGAATAACAACATTGAAGATCAATGAGGAGCATTCACAAATTTATGCATTTGTGAAGGCATCCTTGATTCCTTTCTACATTCCAAGGTTCAAAAAATATATTTATAAATATGTGTGATCTCAATATTCATTTATGAAGGTATATCTTTTGGCAAGTTTGGATGTGTTATCATTGATGTCAACATGTTTGTTAAGCAATTTCACTAGAGGAACAATGTATTCAGAGGCATGGTGAGGAATGATTACTAAGGATGAGGAGTTGTGCGAGGAACAATGTATTCAGAGGCATGGTGAGGAATGATTACTAAGGATGAGGAGTTGTGCACCTCATGGGATGATGTAGAGATTTTTTACTAGGTCCATGTAAAGTTTTAGGTGTTCACATGATGATTTTAGTAAGTTATGAGATCACAGATGATGACTAAATACTTTATTGTTTTCTAGTGTAATAGAGTTGTGAAGATTAGCTTCATGCACGAACATAGGTTGAGATCTTTGGTCGGGTAGTTGGGAATATATTTAAGACATGGAGATGTGTCTTTCATTCAAAGGACACATGATTCTAAAGGTATGAAAGGTATTTTCAAGTGTTATAGAGGAAGGTGACAATATTCTTGGGGAATAGCATAAAATGCTGACAAGTTTGTTAGATGGGATGGATTTGAATGTTTGAAATTAATGATGTCTAAGGAAATTCTTAGATTATGCACCTAATGAGTTGGCTATTTGCATTGATTGCGGTGATTAAGTTTGGAGAACTTCTTTGGTTGGTGATATTTTCTTATGTTCTTGGCCGAATTGATCAATAAAACATTTTATAGGTGATTAGTAAGATGTTTTGTGGAAGAGTTATGATCTTGAGGTGGCTATAAAGGATCTAAGTTATGTTGGCCTACATGCTTTGATTAGGGTCATTAATTTTGGCACAGTAAGATGAAAATTAAAAGTTGGTTGTTTGTTGACTTGTTCTTGATATAAGGATTGATGAATTAGGGCAAAGTGTGTAGTTGGACAAGAGAAAGATTGGTCGTGGAGACCAGGGATTTCTTGAGAATTAGTTGTTAAAATATATTGAAGGTTGAATTTCTCATCTAAAGGAGTTAGAGATAATTGCAATAGAGATCTGATTGTACTTCAATAGAAATAATCAAGGTATAATTAGATGCTATTATACAGTTCAATGATTCATCAAATTATATTCTAATTTGTGTTTTCAAGACAGTGAGTCTTCCTTAGGGTTGGACCCCAAGGTAGTATTGAGCAGTGAGCTCTAGGTAGTGTTCCTGAATGCATGTGCATTCCTCATTTATAATAAGCTTATACTTCTAACAAGGCATTAGTCTTATTTTGGGTTCAAACCCCACTGTGATTTTCACCCTAATTTGGGTTTCCACGATACAAATTTGTGTTATGTGTTATGCATGTTTTATGATTTATGCATACATGCTTGTTTCATTATAAATTAGAGATAAGGGTTTCAAAGGTTAAGGGTTTAGATTTTTTAAGAGTTAGAGTTTTTGGAGCAAGCAACTGATTCAACCNCAAGCAACTGATTCCCCCCCCCCCCCCCCCACTTAGTTTCTTGTTGCCTTATTTCATACATATTCATTTAAAAGGTAGATCTAGCATTTACCTTTACATTTACATGCTTTTCTTTCATGTGATTTCATTTCAATTTCATGGTTGATTCCTCAGCTAGGTTTCGACCGAGGCAAACCCCATTCCACAATACTTTCCCCATTTTTCTATGTCTATGAACAAGTGGTAAACCTACCATTACAAATTTGAAAAGTACAAGATCTGACAGATTGTTTGGGAAAGTTTCAAAATAAAGTGCAAGGTACAAAATGACATAGGAAATTTGTACTCAGGAACATAATGCCCAAGGAAGTCTATACCCTGCAAATTGGCTCCAAACTAAAAGCACAAGTCACTATAGTTCTCTGGTTGTTGTTTTGAGTCATTACATGTTCCTACCTATTTTTTTTAGTCTGTGTATGTTGAAACTTGTCATTATTGCCAATTTAACCTTATATCTTGCAACATCTTGTTATCTCCTCTCAAGTCCAACTCATCCTAATCATTATCACGAAGGATCGCCACATCATCTTAGTACTTAAGTCCTACTTGAGCTTAGTGGGTCATCTTCCTTCTATGTGTACATTAAGAAAAGGTGGACAATCCTCCCTTTGTACATTGTTCCCCTTTTTCTTATTGCACACCTTCACAATAGATTTTGGGTTGCATGTGGTTTTATCTACTAGAAAACTAATTCCAAACATTATTAAAATATTTTTTCTCATAAAATAATTTGGTTATCTAGTTATAACCAATTAATTGTTAGTTTTAATTTTATGGAGTACAATGCCCTGATGTTAAAAATAATATTTTATTATATTCTAATCATGAGCTAAATAAGCTCCTCTATTTTAGGCTAAGTTGTTGTCAATTGAGTAAATAGTCAAATGTGAACCACAAAATAATAGCAAGTGGCATGAGAATAGAAATAGTTTGCATCATATTTATTATATAACTAGCAGTTGCGCGCTTTTGTATGTACAACGATGAGCCAATAGGAATTTTGATTTTCAAGAAAGTGATATGTTTTGTATAAAGCAAAAAGTAGACCATTAATAATGTGTAGAATAAATTATAAAAATGATAGATAACAATACTTAGGTCATGAGGTTTTCTTGTAAATTATATTTGTTCATATCTATGTCAAATTTGTCATTGGTTTATTGCATAATATTGATAGAAAATAAATGATAAATTAAAACAAAATAAAATTCAATCTTGTGAAGGAAGGACAATATAAAATCTTATGACAATCTGCCATATAAATCTGAAAAAAGAGTTATGAAATAGTAACGACACCAAACTTGAAAATTCCATGAGATAAACTTTGAAAATTCTCATCAATGAAATTTTCTTTTCCCTCTTTCCCTCTAGCAAGGGCACATTTTTTACTTGAGTAGATCATTAACATCTTTTTTATAATCATTTGTTCATTTTTAAATTTAAGCTTAATTCATGTTATAAAACCTTTTTTCTATGAAAATACAAAATCCTATATAAAATAGTTATCTTTGGATTCAAAAATTAAATCTATTTATGATAAAACAATATTTAGATAAAAGACTCATTCAAACAATAAAAGTTTATTATATATTAATTAAACAATAACCATAAGTTAATTATAAAACTTGTAAGTAACATGAAACAAAATGCATTATATTTGTTAAATTTTTATTATGTACTATTGTTTTGAGAGACGTCCATAATAATACTCTCATCTATATTTTGGAGTAATAACTATTTTTGATAAAAAATAATAATATCTTCGAACTCATTTTTCAAAAGGGTTTGAACAAAAAAGAATTGTGGAAAACTTATGACATTAAAAGAGAATCAATTATAAAAAATGGAGCAACAGAGAGTTTGAGCAGGAGGAGGAAATTTGAAAATTTCTCATCCCAACAGCTACGGGAGGCCGAATGGGCAGTTGCATATGCAAAGCCAGGAACCCTTCAAAAATCATTTGGGCTTGGCATATTCAGGAAAATAATGGGGGAAATGATATAGGAGTGAAAAGGATGTTAGAGGTTGGGGGTTTCAAGAGACAAAAGAGTTTCAAAGTCATCAAAACTGTTTGGGGTTTCCTCCTCCCCGCGAACTGCAGAACCAGAGTTTTCTAGCAAATGGACACAACAAAAAGGTCTTCCCAAACTATCAGAGTAATTATGATAGGTTTTTTTACTTTCGAAAGATTGAGCAGAAGTTTAGGAGACCGAAAGTGACCAACCTGATGGTCGAAACACAACATCAGGAAACACAAGATCAGGTATTTCCAAAGGTAGATATTAGCTATGTAACTACTATTCTAATAGAAAATATACAGTATGGAATGAATCTATAAATTTCTTGGAAGACCATGCTTTCTTTTTAAAATGGGTCGGGAAATGGCCAGCTTTGAGTAAGATAAGTGAGTGGTGCTCTAAATCTTTGGGAAAATCCTTTACATTAAAAACTATGGGAAATGGTTTTTACTTGGTGATGGTGCCAACCCGTGAAGATAAGGAATGGGTGTTGAACCATGGTCCTTATTTGGTAGATGGTAAAGGCCTATATATTAATAAATGGTCAAAAAAATTGATCCAGAGAAGGAAAAAATGAAGGAAATACCCCTCTGGATCCTTCTCCCTAATCTACCACATGAGTATTGGGGTTTTGAAACCTAAGAATACTAGGAAATCATCTTGGATCCTTTATTAGAGTTGAAGAATGCCTTATTGAAAGCAATTTTTCTACCTTCCCTAAAATTTAAATCATGTGGCAAGATGCCCATATGTTTCCTAACAACCTGCTACTCACTACTAAACATGGGTTATGGTCACAAAAAGTGGTGGTGGAAAAGGATGTAGAGCCCTCGACTAGCAATAAGCAGCCAAATGTCATGGAAAATGGTGAGAATAGGAAAGGAAAAGAGAGTGAAGTTAATCAGATAAATAACAAAATTATCCTTTGCACTGAAATCAACCCACAAGATCATTTTAGCAAAACTGAACTTAGCAAATGCATCTTGAAGAAAATGGAGGAAAGGTAGGACAATTATAACTCCTATCCGGGGGAGAGAACTATCAAGGTGATTAATGGACTCATGGAAAATGAATACAGAAATGGAGAGAACAAGCATGATTTTCTACCAAGTGGTGTGATAGACATGGGGTTTACTATGGTAGAGGATTTAAGGGAGCAAGCAACCATAACAAATGGAACAAATGAGGAACAGAATCTGAAACCCAATGAAGGAAATATAATAGAGGGTAGAATGCTGGAAATGCTTACAATGAATAATGTGGATCAAAGTGACCAAACCACTAAGGAATTTCTATCTACTACACAAGACTCTATTGGGACCCAACATCCAGTAAAGGAAGCATATGAAAATATTTTGGGTGGTTCTAGTCAGATGTGGTGTGAGGATTCTTTTACTATGCAAAGAGTTATTCCTATACCCAAACACATTATGATGGGAGTGGAAATGACAAAGGATTGCCTTCTTACTTTAGCTGAACCAATTGAAGATGATGGTTTTAAGGACATACAAATTTCCCCCATCATAAATCTAGAAAACCCCTTTGAAACTATTAAGGATAGCAGTGGAAATCTTGTGGATTTTGATGGTGATTACCCTTTGGCACCAGACGATGAAGAGGAGGATGCGTTTGGTCTTGATGAAATGGCCAACAAGCTAGAAGTGAGAATAATATCTCAGAAGGAGACACAGAAATCAAAACCATCTTTAGGAGAAAAAAAAAGAGGGAGAAAGTCTAATAAGATGAAGCTAACCTTAGCAGGGTGCGCAGCAAACCAATGCAAATTGCTAAATTTAGGGATGGGCTTTGCCTCTCCCCAAGAGCCATAAAAATCTTATCATGGAATGTTAGGGGATTTAATTCCCCTGACAAGATTTGCCTGATCAAAAGAGGCTTAGATCAGGCGAAACTAGATATCATATTTTTACAAGAAACTAAGTTAAGTGGTGATGAGTTAGAAGGTTTTGCTAGAAAATTTAGTAGATGGAGAAGTTGTTTTTCAGAGGCAAATGGTGCTTCTGGGGGACTTTGTTTTTTATGGATGGAGACAATAGTGGATGTTTCAATAATAGAATGTCAAAGGTCTTGGATATGGGTGGAAGTTAGATCAAGGCATCTTCTTACACAATTTCAAGCTTTGAATGTCTATGGACTGAATAATCCAACTCAAAAAAGGGCACTCTGGCAAGGTATCTCTAATATCTTAAATAGGAATCACAATGATATTTTTCTGCTAGGAGGAGACTTTAACACTATCTTAAATCCAATAGAGAAAAAAGGTTGTTTGGGTTGGACAGGACAGAGTCAGAGAGATTTCTCTGCATTTGTAATAGAAAATGGATTGGTAGACCTTGAGCTAAGAAATGGACAATATACATGGACAAATAGAAGGAGTGGCTTTTTAAATGTTGCAGAGAAGCTGGATCAGTTTTTGTTGGATGGAAATTGGGCGGCCACCAATTGGACTTGCTAGGCAGAGATTCTACCTTTAACTGGATCAGACCATTATCTAATAAATCTAATAATCCAGGAGGATAAATTTCCAGATAGGGCTCCTTTCAAATTTTAAGCCATGTGGCTGCGACATAAAGACTTCAAAGCTCATGTGGAAATTTGGTGGAATCAAGCGCCAAGAATAGGTAATAAAGCTTTCATCTTTTTCAAAAAACTACAACACTTAAAAGAAAAAATGAAAGTATGGAATAGAGAGGTTTTTAAGAACATCTATGTGGAAAAAGAAGCTTTAGAAAAAGAGTTAGGAGTTTTACATTCCAATATTCATGCTAATGGAATGAATGAGGCTGATTTTGAAGAAGAAAATAGATTGAATAAACTTTATAGTGAAGTTCTAAACATAGAAGAAACATATTGGAGGCAGAAATCAAGGGAACTATGGCTTGCTGAAGGAGATAAAAATACCTCCTTTTTCATAATTCTATAAAAATTCAAAGATCACATAATAAGATTTTTTCTATACAGAATAGAGATGGTGTAGTTGTGCAGGATCCAGAGGAGATTAACCAAGAAGCAATGAGATAGTTTCAAAATATTTTTACAGATGATTCAGCCATCCCTAGGGCAGATTTGGATTTACAAAATGTCATTCCCACTTGTGTCGTGGAAGTCCAGAATGCAATGCTCAATCAACCCTGCCCACTTTTAGAAATCAAAAAGGTTGTTTTTTATTTAGGGGCTCAGAAAGCTCTAGGGCTAGATGGCTTCTTAGCCATTTTTTTCTAGTAATTTTGGGATTTGATTGGTTATGAGGTTTGGGAGGTGGTAGAGGAATCAAGAGATGGGGGTTTTATTTTCCTAGATTTTAATAACACCTTTATCACTCTTATCCCAAAGAAAGAAGATAGAATGTCTTTTGAAGACTTTAGACCTATTTCCCTTTGTAACACAATATACAAGATTATATCTAAGGTAATGGCGAATAGAATGAAAAACATATTGTAGTCCATAATCTCAGAGTAGCAGAGTGGCTTCACCCCAGATAGATCAATCTATGAGGGGATCATTATATCCCATGAAATAATACACACCCTTTAGCAGAATAAAGTTGAGAAGATGATGATTAAACTAGATATAAAGAAAGCATATGATGTTGTCAACAGGGGATTTTTAATCAAAGTCCTAAGATGTTTTGGTTTTTATGAGGAATAGATCCAATGGGTGGAGTGTTGCATTAATACACCTAGATTTTTTGTGTTGGTTAATGGTAGCCCACAAGGTTTTTTCAAATCCACTAAAGGAATCCGTCAAGGAGACCCTATATCCCCCTTTCTTTTTATCATCATGGTTGAAGCATTAGGGTGCTTGATCAGAGTAAAAAGAGATCTTGGAGAATGGAAAGGAATTAAAATGACTGATGGTTTGGAACCCATTACACATCTACATTTTTTTGATGATACCAACTTGGTGGGTGAGACCTCTCTTTGGGAAGCAAGAGTTATAAAGAGAACTCTGGACTTATATAGTAATGCATCGGGTCAATGCATAAATTGGCACAAATCAAAGATCTACTTTTTTAATGTGGATCTCTGAAAATAGAGAGAAATTTGCAGAATTATCAGTATTAGGGCTGGTAAACTTCCAAGCAAATACCTTGGAATTCCATTGTTTAAAGGGGCATCCAAAGCCAACTTGTGGAAGGATCTTGTTGGGAAATGAACTAGAAAATTAGAAGGGTGGAAGAGAAGATAGCTTACCTTTGCTGGAAGAATTCTCCTACTTAAATTTGTAATTAGTACAATCCCCATATTCTCAATGATGTGCCTTAAGATACCAAAGAAAATAATACATATTGTTAATAGGAGAATGAGGAAGTTTCTATGGAATGGAAAAAATGATGAAGATAAATGGTCTTTAATTGCATGGAAAAAAGTTTGTAAAAACAAAAGCCAATGGGGTTGCAGGGCTAAGGGATTGGAATCTAATGAATGAAGCCTTGGGAGCAAAATTGATTTGGAGTATGTATCAAAATCCTAATATATTATGGGTTAAGCTACTATAAGCAAAATATTTAGATTCAATGGCAGATGAGAGGATTCTCACAACACCAAACCCTCCAAAGGGCTCTATAGTTTGGAACTTTATTTCTAGTTGTCGACCCCTTATCACACAGCATATAACTTGGCAAGTTGGAAATGGCAAGAAGGAAAAAATGTGGGATGATTCTTGGAATGGATACCCAGTCTTAGCTAACAACCCTAAATATCAGGAGCTGAGAAACATTTTTTTAAATAGATGGGGTTCTCAGTTGAATGCCTATATTGAACAACAACATAGTTTGTTGGGATAAGTCTGGGACTGGAAAGATATTAATAATATGGTGCTAAGTGTTCAGCAAGTCAAACTGATGAAAGGGAAATTTGCAAGATGAAGTGTGAACATAAATACAAAAAGGGATATTATTAAGTGGTGTGAAGCAACTAGTGGAAAATACTTAGTTAAATTGGGCTATAAATTGCCGGAGATAGAGAATGAATAAGAATATTGGCCCACAATACTTCTATGGAGCAAAGAATGCCTACCTAAAGCAGGGGCATTTGCATGGCTTGCTACTAAAGATAGGATTTTAACTGGGATAAGAAGATAGAAATTTGGAATAATGGGACTGACAAGATGTTTATTATGTGAAGAGGATGATGAGGATGCTAATCATATGTTGGTAACATGTAAGATAGCATCTCAATGTTGGGAAATTCTTAAAGGGCAGTTGGGATGGCAGGGGGCCCTACCGAATAAGTTAATTGATGTATTTAGATGTTGGCCCACACTACCTATGAAGTCCACTTTTTCCTCAGCGTGGATAACTAGTCCCTCCATTCTTATTTGGGAAATCTAGAAGGAGAGAAATAGATGGCTATTTCAGTACAAGAAAGAAGATGCCACAAGGATTAAATATAGAGTCAATCATACCATTGAATAAATAGTCAATTCCAATGCAACCAAAATACCAATCTCAACATAGTTCACAGTGATGAATCAAAAATTACAAAAGGTATGGCCTAGTTTAAAATGCAAGAATGGTCAAACGAGCTCCTATACAGAGGAGAAGCACAAAATGCAGGAAGCAGTCACATGGATGGCCCCTAAGGAGGGATAGATTAAGGAAAATTTTGATGTGGCCTCAAAGGGAAACCCAGGGCCATCAGGAGCGGGTGTAATATTAAGGGCTCATAGGGGGGAGACTTTGGCTTTTGGAGCCCAAAAGTTGAAGGAAGGCACAAATAATGTAGCAGAAGAAAATGCAGATTTACTAGCAGTCAGATTGGGATCCACTTTAGGTGTTCAGAAATTACATTTAGAAGGGGACTCTCTTGTTATTATCAATGCAATTAAGAATATTCAAATGAAGGCATGACACTTGCAAACTTTAATCCATAATGTTTTGAATATGCTCTAGACCTTAGAAGAATTTTGAGTCACTCACACCTATCGGGAGGGAAATACTGAAACTGATGTCTTGTTGAAATGGGCATTAAATTTTGAAATGGTGGGTGACTTAGCTTTTGAAAATGTTCAAAACAACGGATAGTTTCTTTAAACTATCTTTTACATTTAAAATGAAGATACTAATAAAGTTTTAATTAAAAGTGTGTGTGATATATAGCTTTTAATAATGTCGAAGGTATGGAAACATTTCACTTAAAATGCAATGAGTAGGAAGGATATGATATTGGCAGTGATGACACAGTGTATTGTCCTTTTTGGGATGGGTAGTCAAAATTAAAAGGTGTGTTGAAAATGGCATTAAGGGAATGTTTAGGGAGAGATTTTGGTGGCGTCGAATTCATGATTGATTGGATGGCTACTCTTTGAAAGATATCCCACACGTGAAAATGATATCATGTGGATGCAAAGGACAATGCCTCTTAATGTATTTATTGAGAATGATGAACAGGATAGATGGATGCAAGAAGTGCATTTTGAAATGATGATTGAGTGTCGATTAAAGGCAATACTTGCACTCATTTTACCATAACACTGAGCGATTTTGGCTTGTTGTTTGGTTTTTGTTAACTATTTTTTGTAGGGTTTTCTTCAAAGTGGAGCGACAATGCATGCAAACTTCATAGTGGAGATGAAGCACCAGATGAAATCTTTTCAAGGAGCTGCTAGAAAAGAGAGAATTTCTGAGTTGGTTAAAATCAAAACAGATGAGATGGTGAATGCAGTTATAGGAGTGCTGGGACCAAAATTTCAAGAATTTTGACTGATGAGAAGGGACAATGCAGCAATAATATCAATGATTATTGCATGGGGGATCAAATTAGGAGAGCCTATTGAAGTGGTGAAATGGGTTACGAAAGCCCTTTTTGCTTAAGACTTATTGGGAGGCCTTGATTCCATCTTGGAATGGGCAGAGCCAGGCTTTGGGTCCGATTTTTTTGAATTCTTTGCAGATGAATGTGAAGCCAAGGACTATTGCAGGGTGCCTTTCATTAGATGGGTAGGACTGGAGGGAAGTGTTGATTATAAGAGGCAGATCCATGATGAATGGGAGAAAGTGAAAAAGGAGATATAAAACAATGAAGAAATTCAAGCAGTGGTGATAAGAGTTCAAACCCGTGAAATCCTGCGAAGGGCAAGGACGGGCCTCCTACAAAGGGCGAGGAAATTTGATGCAAATGAGGAGGCTGCCTAAACAATGGTGAAATATTTTTTGTATGAACGCTGGTATATGTGAAATCTAAATCTAGCTTCTAAGTATATGAAGCCCTGTATAGGATGAGTATTCTAAATGCTAGGCAGTTTAAGTCTGTAATTTCTGCTAGAAAGTAACTGCATTTTTGAAAAAGCTCTAGAAGAGCAGGAAGTTTATGTTGTAAATGGCCATAGGCCTTAACTGGTTTTTTCTAATTCAAGCTAAGAATGTAAATCTTTACTTTATAAATAAAATATCATCTATTACCGAGCAAAAAAAAAAAAATCTTCCAACTCTTTTTTATTTATAGATTTTTTTTAATTTCCTTATATCAACACACCTATGAAATTACAATTTTATAAAAAATATAATCTAAATAATATTTATTGTAATTAATAAATAAAATAACATGCTATTTATAGTATTAAAATAAATGAAAAGATAATTTTATATTATTTGAAGAAATTTAGAAAATGTTTTAGTTTTGAATATAAAAAGAGTAAATAAAAAAGCAAATTAATTTATGATTTTTTCTTAAATATTTTTTTATTTATCTGTCATAATATTTTTAAGATATAAATATGCTACTAAATAACCTACATTTGTTTATAAGAATACACTTATAACACAAAAATAAAATAAAACAAATAGTTTAATTCTATTGATCAATTTGATTTTCAATTAACTAAATTAGATGATGGGATAGAAAGAACAAGAACTACTAAACTTTTATTCATATAATTAGGATAGAACCACATGTAACAAAATTTTGAGATGTCATCATGTTTTGTTACAAAAGTGCTTCTATAGTTGTTTATTGATAGGCTCGCATTATTGGTATACATTGAAGACCAAATTATTATATAAATTGTCTTTAACGCCCTCAGAAATATCCAATATGAAACATACAGAGTTGTCTTCATTGTATCCATTTTGTTCTGAGAATCGTAACAGAAATAATCTCAAGAACATAAATAACGTAAGAATAAGAACATGAAAAACAAAATAACCAAAACTTCAAAATAATGAGAGATCTAGTACTGCAGATCTAACCTTCTTTTAACAGATAACAACAAAGTTGTTTTAGAATGAGAAAAGATGAGAAAAATAGATCTTCCCGAAAGTAAACCATTTAGTTACGGTATTTAAATCTTCTTGTATAATTATATTTAGGAGTTGGATATAAATGTAGATCTGAAAGTTAAGAGTTGTTTGTAAATCTTCTCTTAACATTCTATTTATAATTTGTTTGCAAATCTTTCATTTAATAATTTCCTAAAAACTTTCAGTTAAAATACATCCAATAATCTTCTCCTAACATTCTATTTAAGAGTTGTCTGAAAATCTTTTGGTTAAGAATTGACTGTAAGGCTTCCAGTTAAAGATTGTATTCAAATCTTCCATTAAACAAATTCTTGATTTCAACATTTGATTACCAAGTTTACTGATAGAGGCAAAAATCATATAGCACTGAATAAAAGCAACAAAATAAAATACAAAAAACTATACAACAAATATGCTTTTTGATTTAGTTGTATGAAAGCATGACTTGTTAGAGGAGATTTGTCTTTAAAATGCACTAAGTTGCATAGGGAGTGATTTCTGGTGCTTTGTTAATGGAGGGAATATCTCTGGTTGTTGATTTCATATCTCAAATCTCAAATCCCTCTCAAAGTTTTGGACCCGACAACTCTAAGAACATGCGAGCCTATAAACATCACTTTGAAAGCAGCATTAAAGAAAAACAATCATTTATGTGCAACTAAAAATGAAAAAACATTGCATTCCAAAATTAAATGTTGCCAATTATGGCAAGTTTAAAGGGAAAAAAAAATAAAAAATCATTCCAATATGCAATGTTGTGATTTGTTGCAGAGTTACAAAATTCAATACCCATGTTAAGATCACGACAATGGAACTCTATTTTTTGGGAAAATTATTCAGGGTCCAATTTCTAAAAACCCTAATGTCTTTACCAATCCAAACATCAAATCTTGCATGAAAATTAGAAATAGAAACCCCAACAAAAAAATCATCTTTAAAACCCCAAAATTCTTCAAATTTCAATGCAGATGTTGAAACTCTACAAGTAATAGACTTCTAAAATGCTAATTTTATTCACAATTGGTAAAATTGACAAAAAAACATGACCTAACTAGAACCATCACAACTCATTATCAGAGAACATGTTTCTCCCTCTCACTTTGATTACTGACAAAAATGTAAGCTTCCAACTCAAATAAAGACGCGCAATATCATAAATCAAGAAAGTTTGAACTAATTTCAAAAGGGCTCAATAATTTTAAGGAAAAAACAAGGTAAGTTGTTATTTTCCATTTTTGGAAAAGAAAAACTATCCGGGAAGAGGGCTAACAACTATCCAGGAGAAAAATGTCATTTTTGGGAGCAAAGGTCCCACACAAAGCCTGTCAACTTAAATATGAATTGCATGATAAGAAAGAAGGTAGACTTTGTATCAAGTCTTTGATTATAAAATAACATTTTTCATGATCAAACCAACATGGAAAATAATTCATGTTCCATCACTTGACTTACTGAAGAGGTAGGGCCCACTTCTTGGGATGTGGTGACTTCTATTATTTCAGCAACACGTTTTCATTTTATTTTGATAAAATATTTTTATGTGTTGAGTGTTTATTACTATTTGTTATTTATAATTAAATTTGGAGCCATGTTGAGTAAGACTATTATGTTAGTTGTGATATTAAAAAATATGTTTTTGATTAAGGTAAAAATAGGTTTTGAAAGGACCCCAAAACCTTTTACATAAAAGTACTAGAGATAAGAATCTATAGCCCTTACACACATAGAAAGCCTGCTACGAACAAAAAGTAGGACCCTGGCGAACCCCCGTTAACCCAAAAAAGGAAAACAAAAAACTGCCAAGAAGAAACACAATTTCCAACACAACTTCTAGACCAGTTTCCAGTGTAGAACATTAAAAAAAAACTACTTTATACTTTCAAAGGATTTCTCGGCCTCTTTCTACATATCTTCCATTTTATCAATGGAATCTTTTAGCGCTTTCATCTCCTTTGGAATCTCTGGGATTTTCCTTTTGATGCCACTTTCATTTCTGGTACTCGGGCCCAAGCTCCCAACTTTGTCATCTATTATGATTGTAGTATTCTCCAGCAAGATACTCTCCAAGTAGGCATATAAAGCTTTGAGATTTTGAACAGAGACTTTAAGCCCCTCGTTAGTATGCTTGAGAATAATGCTAATCATATGCCCATTGTAGTTGATTTGATTTTTCATATCTTTCATCTTTTCTTCCACAAGTGCATTGACTCTGGTTGTTATCTCCTCATTTCTATTGTTATTATTTACCTTCATCAGAAAATCCTTCTCCATATCTTCCAACTTAGTTTTTAAGGGCTCCATAGCTTCTTGCATTTCCTTCAAGTTCTACTTCATATCCTGCATATCCTTATTGGTCCAATTCTCCATACTAGCACCATGATCCTCCTTACTCTTTGGAATTATGTCATCCATTTCAAACCCGACCATAGTATTGTGGTCAGAGTCCTTTCTCTATCTTTTCTTTTTTCTATCACTAGCCTTCAGATTAGGCTACTCTATCTGCTCCTCCTTGTCTTTTCCTTCATTTGCTTCTTCATCTTTTCCCTCCTTGTCTTCTCCCTCTTTCTCTTCTTCTTCTTTTTCCTCTTCTTGGTTTCCATCTTCATTTATCCTATTCTCTTCTTCTTCATTCAAGGGCATTTCCTCCTCATTCATCTAAGTTTCCTCCTTATTCACATCTTCATCTTTTTCTTTCACCAGTGCTTCCTCATTATTTTCTTGTTCATCTTCTTCGGTCATGGGCGTTTCCTCCTTCTCCTCTTCCGAAATCTCATCTTCATTACCCTGACAATCAAGGGTTTGGGCTTCAAACTCCTCCTTCCTGTCCAAATTCTCCTTTTTCTTTCTCCTAACCCTTTTCTTTGGGTTCTCCTTTTTACTCTCCAGATTAATTTTCTTTACATTCCCTTTGTTCAATATTGTTCTTACTTTATTGTGCACTGTGATTTTTAAATCTGAGAATTTTAAAGTTGTGATTTTAAGTTTTGAACTTATTTTCTATTAAGATTGGTGTTATTTTTGTCGTAGACTATTGCTATTCTTGTAATGATTGTTGTTATTGTTACGGGTTGATTTTTTTATTGTCATAGACTATTACCATTCTTGTAACAATTCCTATAACAGTCCCTATTACTGTTATAGTTCCTATTACTATTACAAATTATTGTTGTTACTATCACACACTGTTACTACTTGTGTAGTAGTTCATACTATTATCCCATACTACTATCATTTCTATTGTAGATTTCTATTATTCCTTTAATGGTTTTTGTCACAATAATAAAATTTAAACTAGATTTCACTTAAATATTTTTAATTAATGTTTTAGTTACACTCATCAACACTCACTTCCTTACCATTAGTCCTTGCACACATAGCCATGATACCTTTTGAAATTTTACGCCCATGGATTGACACTTACACCAAACTACATTTTGTCATTAAACATTTATCTATTTCATTCTTTACCCTAGTTTCGACCTATCATTGAGATATCTATATCTTTGTCAAATACATAATATCATACACTAGCACAATCTTCCTATATCCAAAAAGGCTCCTTTCTCTGAGCACAAGGAATAAAGAAATAATTTCTTTGGAGGATGAAGCATGCAAGCGTACACATTACAGGTGATATTTTTTTTCATCTAATTAAGGATTGATCGATCCCAAGAATACCTAGGGTGAATTATTAGAATTGAGCTTGTGTTAATTGTGAAAGTAATCCTACAACCTCCCTACTTGTAATAAATGAGAATGGAATAACAAACAAACTTTATGAAAAATTTATGCACAATTGGTATAATACTTATCCTCTAGAAACTTCAAACTAAAGGGGAGCCATTATCACCCACATTTTCTAGATTTATGGTTAATCAAAGCCATTTCTATTTGGAGAGATCTTATATGTTGAATTGCTATAATAACACAAAAAAAAAAATCTAAAATTCAAATAAAACATGAGGAGAACCTCGAGATGAAACTTATGCAAGACTACATGTTTTACATAGTATTGAACTTATGCTTGTATGCACACTGTCTATTTATTTCCTTGCAAAAAGAGCCTCTATCCACATATTAAGCTTCATTATGTATTGGTTCCTCAAGAAATCTCTTGTTGCCTCAAATCCACCTTTTTGTTGCTTCATAAATTTCTATATTGTTCTATGAAAGCCAAAACATGATAGACACCATTATTCATGGCCATCAAAGCCCAAAGGTTTCTACATTCCTTTCGATTAATTTTCCCCTAATATGCATCAATATCTAACTATCAAAGTTATCAATAGAAACCAAAAGTGGTGCCTTCCATGATTTCATTCTATTTCATGGTTATTTTGATTTGAGATATACTCTTATATCAATGTTGTGTTTATCTGCATGATGAGATGCATTCGATGACAGTTATTATTTTGGTTGCCAATATCTTAGTTGTGATAGATGGGTTAGATTATGTTTCCATTTATAGTTTGATCATATATGCATGATGAGGCTATTGATGTGACATGATACTTTATGATGATATCTGGTGTAGTTTGCATTCAAGAGATGTTTGATTTTATATTTATATTGTTGATGTTGATTATATTGGATTTTGGTTTATTGTGCAAAATATGTTGTTGGATACTTCAGTTGTTGGTTTATATTGATATTAATCATATTATTATAAGTGGTTAATTTAATGCTTTATATTTAAAATGCAATATTTAATTTAAATGATATAATGTTCACTATTATTCTCATATAATTGTTATGATTTACACCTGGTGTGATTGTATGAAGTGAGACAAAGTCGTAGTTACTCCTTTGTGAGGTCCACACAATGTCTCGTTCTCCTTTGTTGTTTGATATTATGTATGTTCATGTGCTTTGACTATTTATACTATGAGAAACTACACTTGATATTTATGTGTTTCAATGAACAGGTATCATGCACATTCTACCTGAGCTACAGGATTTGAGTATGTCTATATCCTTGCTAGTGGCACAAGAGATAGTAAAACTGGCCTTTCATATTGAGCCAAGGTCGTCCCTATATGGAAAGTGTATTCATGACTATTATATTATTCCCGCTAGTATGTGTTAGTAAATTCAGACTTCATAATACATTTGTGATATACTAGTGACTTGTCTGTGCATTTAGAGTTCCCATAACTGTTGCAGATGATTTAGATTAAAATGTTGATTTTTAATGGGTTTAGGGAATTTTAATATTATTTTTATTACCAATTAATTTATCGTAGTTGGATTCCAATTATCTAGAATTGATTTATTTAATTTGGGAAAAGGGGAAATAGTCATTTAAAATATTTAAAAGACTTAATTTAATGTCACTTTTGAAAAAGTGCTTTATATTTTGAATGTGAGTTCATTTCACTCACTTTCTCACTTTTGCCTTTGTGAGAATTTTGGATTTGCTCCAAATTTGCATTGGAGAAGTTAGGTTTGTGCTTGTTGGGTGAAATCTAGTTGTCAGATTTGTGCATGGAGAGGCTCATTGGATTCATGTCGGGATTGCTCCATTTTGACAAAAATTTCATCTAATTTCGTTGAGTCTTCAATTCTCCTCTTCATTTTGGTTTTTCTCCATTTGGTGTGAGGTAGACACCTCACCAGTTTTAATTTACTCTTTTATTTTGAATGAAATCAATTGCTTTAGTTTAGTGGGTTGATAACTAGTATTCCTCCATGTTCTTGTTGGATTTCATCACCCGGTTGGGTGTGTGTGAGCATTTCATGCTTTTATCACTTTGTGTTTGGGGTTTTAGCATAGCTATGCTGCCCAATTTTTTTTAAGTGCCCAAAATTGGAATTTTATTTGAGAAAATGGGTTTTAATTTTGTCAATTTATTTGATGTTTTATTTTTGGGCATTTTTGGGTTTTCCTCATTTTTCATGCCACCCAGAACACGTAAATTAACTTGCTAGGCATGATCAAGTTAATTATTCTAGTAGTCTCTCATTTATATAGCAGGATTGTGAAGACAGTAGTTTTCAAACCTTCTGATTATTTCATAACACAATCTGAATAACCTATTGGTGTTAAATTTCTCATTTGTACACTTTGTTGGATTTTGTCAAAAATTGAGTTTATTGTTGCTTTTCAGCTTTGTGAGTCTCGATCATGTTCTAATGAAATGTGTAATGGATTCCATGAGAATCTATACTCTTATCAAAGGGGCCAATTGATCAATTTTCTATTTGTCTTATACTTGTGTTTTCTTGGCTTACATGCCTTAAGTGCTTGGGAGTGGATTTGTCTTGCAATCCTTGCCTTTGCGCTTTTATGCTTTTATGTTTTTCATCCTTGGTATAGACCATGGCGATGATGCTTCTTTCAATTTTCCTTGTGTAGATTGAGTGAATAACCCTTGGTTCATACCATCCTTGTGTGTCTAGTGAACGAAATCCCTAATTTTCATCCTTGGTGTAGCCAAGTTGATGAAGAGCTTTGTTATGTCCTTGTATAGATTGAGTTGAGAAGCTTGTGTTGGTCTCTATCATGTGATATTGATTCATAAGACTAGGTAAGTTGAGTAGGCATGGGGAGTAGCTCCTTATGTGGACCTCAACCCAGAAGTGGTTCTAGAGGAAGTGTAAATGAGTTTCCTAAAAAAAGTGAAAACTTAATACAAATGAATTGGGCTTAAACATTAATCAAGAGTAATTTGGAATCCTTGGATGTCAGAGATTGAATTGTGCAGGTAATGGACTCCATTTAGTCCCCAAATGTCATGAGTGACCCGAGAAGGTGCTAGATGGTAATTGAGCCCTATATGTCATTATTGACCTGTGCGGTATGAGATACCCCCTATGGTTAGTACTATCATTTCTAGGTCCATTAGCAGTGAGTAGCACCTTGATGAGTGGTAAATGTAGACACTTAAAAATGACATGTCACTTTAACACAAAAACATTACTAACATTCCTCTTATTCTATTAAATAATATTTATTATTTAATTAAAATGTGTCCTACTATATTCTAATTTCAAATTCATCATTTCTCTTTAATTTCATAAATTAAGTGTTTTTAATTAATTACTTAATTATTGAGCATCTAAATCATTAGTCATAAATTATTCCTCTATAAAGTAATTAAATGATTAACATTATTTAATTATTCCCTATGTCACTTTAATTAATTAAATAATTATGTTATTTAATTAATATTCTCTCTTTATGATTATTATACACATAATAATTACATAAATCATATTCCCGCTCATAATTAAATATATTATAATTAAACTAATTATTCCTCTCATAAATAAATAAGTTTAATTATTTATTTGTATTCCCCCATGTGTAAATAAATAAATTTATTTATTTATTTAATCATGTTTATTCTTCCGATTCTGACTAACACTAAGTTTTAGTTAACTTCTCAATCACACTTTCTGACTCCACAATTCTCTCTCTTAACTGATCAATCAAATAAATTATGTATTTAATCTATCCATTCTGATAATCCATCTAATCAGTCTTCTCTTCAATTAATTCAGTCAATTCTTCAATCTATCCTCTTAACAGATCAATCTATTATGTTGACAAGCCAATCAAGTGAGTTTAACTCTTAATTAGTCTGAGTTCACTCTTCAATCACAAATAATTAGTCTCACCAATCATCGAATCCTAAATGGAACCTAGAAATTCTTATAAATAGAGAACTAATTCTCTTAATTTGTTAACCATACGTGCTTCGAATTATTATGATGGCGCACCTCAAGCACTTATTCTGAGAGCTCACATTGCAATAAGAAGAAGAACAACAAAGGATGACATTTGATGGTTTCCATATGCTATTATGGAGTTATTTAATTTCTTATTCATTTATACATTTCATTGTGTTCATTCCTCTTTTGATTATCTGAGGTTTTGTACTAATTTGTATTAATAGATCCCTGTGTGGTGAGATTTGTGATGGTTTTGCAGGTTATTCCCTGATCCTGAAACCCCGATTACAAATAGTGAACCCGACATGGAGATTTTGTCATATCTTTCAAACAGATTTGAATTTTTCCATGAAATGTTTTTCACAAGTTGGCAATGATATAAGGAGCCTACAATGCAAAATTTAGATTATTTAGATTTTTTAATTTTGTTAATAAATTTTTTTTATATTTCATAAAAAATCATTTGGGCACAAATCAACATGTTTTTTGAAAAAGTTACATTTCTGAATAGTTCTTTGAATTCTAAAAGGGGTTTGTTCTTTGTGATTTTAATTTTGATGAACAATATTTACAAAGAAAATAGATCTTTAAAAACTGGTTTATTTTGATAAAATGTGTCCCTAGGGCACAAATTAAGGAATTGCTCTATGAAAAAAAATTTGCAGGTTTGCATTGACATAATGAGCCTACAGTCTAAGAATCATATTTTTTTAGATTTATTTTTTATTTTTTTATAATTCTTTTTATATTTCATAAAAAAATATTTTTGGGCACAATAAGGGTTATATTTTTTGAAAGTTACATTTTTAAAAATGTCTTGAAATTCTACAAGGGCTCTGCTCTTTGTGATTTTGATTTTGATGAATAATAATTGCATTAAAAAATAGATCTTTGAAAACTAGTATATTTTAATAAAATGGGTCCCTAGGGCACAAATTATGGATTTTTTTGAAAATTCTTGCATTTTTTGAAAGCTCGTTGAATTTTAGCAAGGATAACTTATTTTCATTTCTATTTTTGGGTATAAAATTTTTATTTTTGTTTGCATGTGCAGGTGATAGTCATTTTATCAAAGACATTGTTTTGAAACTACTAACGAAATTTGCTTCTCTTATATCTAAAAATCTGATTCCCTGTTGTAAAATGATGTATTTGCACTATTGAAAAGACGCAAATGCAAACATGAAAAAATGCATTGGAATAGAAAAACACAAGAAAGTCAAGATTTAAGAACTAATTGAACAATGGAAAAGAGAAAGAGAGATCAAGCAAAACAAAGGGTCATCCCACAGATTACAAATCAACGCATTAGAAGCAAAAAATGGGTAGGAAGGTCTTTTTAACACTTATTTGGACAAGAAAAGTAGAATCACTCAAAATTTTGATTGTTTTTCCACTAACCCTAGTGCACACAATGATTATCAAAATTGATTGCTAGATCCTTAGGGTTTTGGGTACTAACGTTTGTTGTTTTAGCTTGTGGCGTGGAAACAGTGTTAGTTTTTAAATCTAAAATCAATCCATTTTCATTTTGGTGCACCTAAAATGAACAATGTATGAGAAAACATCACAAATTAATCTTTTGATTTGGTGCTTAAAATTGATGCGGGGTTAAGAATTGAACAAGACAAAACTCATATAGTGTGGTGATTTAAAAGGAACTCTTGTGCTTGTATGGATGATTTAGATTAGCTAATATTTCACTCTTGGTGCTTAATTTGATTAACCTGGTGTTTGGAGTCTTTGGTGCGCTTGCATATTTTTGTTAGATTAAAAACCCTTTTATTTTCTTAGAGAGGCCTATCTAGGGAATGTTCTTCTTCCTTAGAGGATTACTTCAAACTAGTAAATCCTTTAGGCTAGTATATAAATAAGACATGGGGAAAACCTCAGAATTGTCTTATATCTAACCAAGCCTGATCAAGGTGTGTGGATGATAGTTCAGATTGGGCCTACATGCCTAAAGAGCCGATGTGGTCCACTAGAGACTTAAGTGTCTCACACATGTACAAACCGATTGGGGAGACATCATGGATTTGACTAAAATCCTATTAATTAGAGGCCACCTAGTTCACCTCTGAATAATTATCTTATTATAGTTCAAGGGGAGGGGGAAATATCCCCACACTACATCCCCATCATATGTGTCCAAGGGTATTGTGTCATTGAAAGATATCTTCATTGGCATGGCAACAATACCTGGAAAAAGCAAAAACACAGGCACCTACAATGTAGACTTTTATGTTCTAGTAGTGTGACAAATGTTGTGTGATCTAACAAACATCCAAGCAATGGGCTTATAATATTACAATTGAAGCCAATTTGACCTTTGATTAAACTGACTATTTTTGTTTATCATTGTGTCTGACTGTGTGAAAACTTGCAACTTGAAAAAATTGTTGAACATACACATGTCATTTCTTTTTGAGTCGGTCCTGCAACTATACTAAGTGTGTGATTATTGTGTTTGAACATCTTTAGAAATTATCCTCAATAATTTCCTACACATAGAAAATAGAATCAACACAGGTCCTAAACATTCCACTTGTGTTTTATCTTGAAATCTAGTGATCAACATACCCTTGCATATTAGAGGCTCATGTCCAACATTTTAGTGTCACTCTTACATTTAGAAACTTGCATAGTCATTTAGTTTTTTTTCATCTTCATCATTTTAGTCCCAAAAATAATAATAAATTCCCAGAAACATAGCTTGCATATCCTAGGGTTAAGCATTCCACCTTTTAGAGTGATTTTGCAGATTAGATGATACATCCTTTTAGGACATTCCAGTAGTGGTCTTGTGTTGTATCTTGACTTCATTGAAATTCCAGTTACCGTCTCTTGCCTTGGCTTAGGCACATATCATTCTGGTCAACATCTATCTTAGTCATAGAAATCATTCCCAGAGTTTGTCATTTTTGTTCCACCTTTTAAAGTTAAGATAATCCTCATTATCATTTAGGTCTTTCTTTAGATGGTTTACCTTAGAAATTTCTAGAATCTCTCTTAGGGTACAGTACCTTTTCCTTAGGCATCATTCTAGACTCCCATTCCTAGGTTAGATTTGTATTTCAAAATCTAAAAATCCAAAAAATTAGTTTCCCTTATTGGCATTGCATTTCAAAATCTGAAAATAAAATAAAAAATTAGAGTCTAGTTGTTGTCAGCTTTCCTAGATTGCATTTATCCTCTGCATATGTCATTCACAAGATCTCAAAAGAGTAAAGGCAAAATGGACCAAAAAAAAGACCCCATGCATGATCCCACAAGAAATATTGATTTTCCTATTCAGAGGACCCTAAGACTTGACTTTAATGTACCTGAGATATTCCAACATCAAGGGAGAAAAAAATGACGTTCCAATATTATATCTCATACATCCACCAGAAGATGAGTTATCACTTGAAAACTTTAGGGATAGATGCAACATCAAAGAAACTAGCAATGCCTTAACAGACCCCGGGGTAATGATTGTTGCAGGATCCATATTAGTAATTGACCCAAACTTTCACTTACTTGCATAGAACGGTGCTAAGTTACCCATTGGATTTGACACATCCACCTTAATATATAATACATACATACCATCATCATAGGTCACATCAAGCACACCTCCTTAGCTTAGTTCCACCCTGCCTTCTTGCAGTGCCACTCAAAATGTATCCCAAGCTACCACATCTTCCACTACACTTAGGATTCAATATAGTAATCCTATATTTTCTAGATTTCCACCCACATCTAGTGTACCTATTACCACAAAAGCACCTTCTATATTGTCCTTTACCCATATATAAGGTACTTTCAATATGGATCCCCAATGTCAAAACCCTAGCAGTCTTGAAATAGGTATCCCGACCAACCAAGGACAACCCCTAATCATTCAAGGGTTACCCTAACAATAACCACCTAGCGGTCTCCAACCAAGTTTTCCTTCCAGTCTAATAATCCCCCAAATTAATTAAGGGGCACCTCAACAACAACCTCCCATCAACCCAAATTATTCAAGGGTTCTTTCTACCTTTTTAAAACAATGTGAATCAACTGGATCCAACACTTCCCATCTTACAACACCACCCCAGTATGTTCCACCGCCTACATATGTTCCACTTCCTCGATATGTTCCACCACCATATATGTCCCTTAGAAACATAAAAACATGGGTTAAAGACCCACATACAATCAAGCGTCATCTTATAATAGTGGGATCATGTTTGTTGATCCTAATGTAATGTCATCTACACCGACGTCCACTAGATTCCTTACTCAAAAGCTCCTAACCCTTCAACAACAAGTCATAAATTTTCAAACAGACACTCCTAAAAGGTCTTACACATCTGACCTTAGTCCTTATCCATTCAATAAGACTCTACACATGCCACCTTTTTCGTGCAACTTTGAGACACCTGAATTCAATAGGTACAAGGAAAAGGGTAATCCTCGAGACCACATACGGGAATTTTTCACGGCCTGCATATAAGTGGCATATAATGACACCTACCTGATGATAATTTTTCCATGTAGTCTTGGTGGGTCATCCATGGAGTGGTTTTCCAAACTTCCTCCTGGGATACGATCATGGAATGAACTAGCTAAAAAATTCATATCACACTATTCACACAACATCGTCATGGAAATAACATTAATGGATTTTTGCACTACCAAGCACAAGAGCGGGAGAAATTTTCCATATTTCTAAAACATTGGAGGAATGTTTTCTCCAAGGCATATTTCCATATACCCATGAAAGAAAAAATCCATATGTTCATAAAATAATATCAGCTAGACATGATGTGTGGACTAAACTCCCAGTGTATTGGGTCCTTTGAAGAGATAACCAAGCAAGGGATAAATTCATAAAGATCCCTAATCTTAAATGTATCCATTAAGAAAGAGGTCTATAATTCAACACCTTACGAAAAATCAAAATATTGGTCCACAAACAAGAATGTAACAAATGATGGCATTGTTGACGCTAACATAGCCCAACCAGTCATGCACATACAAGCACCACCAAACATCCAATAAACCCAACCATCACAAAATTTTTAGAGAATTAACAATGTTGACCCAAAAATCCATGCATTTAACAATGTCTTTCAACAAAATGTTGCAATAAGGGACCAGTCTCCATGTCAAGACTTTACGCCTCTTGCAGAACCTCTTGAGGAACTATTGCAGTCTTATTCAATCACCCTACCCAAAATAGGACATTACGAAGGTCTCGACAGACCAACGTGGTGGAATTAAAATAGCTTCTAATATTATCACAGAACTAAGGGACACAAAATAGCTAGCCATATGCAACTGAAACGCATTATCCAAGATTTCATCGACAACAGCGAAATCAAAGTTGTCAATCTAGACACCACCAATCAAGACCATAAAATCTTCATGGTCTCGATAAACCAACATGGTGGAATGATAATAGTTTCTAAGATTATAAAAGAACTAAGGGACACAAAATAGCCAACCATATGCAATTGAAACACATTATCCAAGATTTCATCAACATCGGCAAAATCAAAGATGTTGCCAATTTAGGCACCACCAATCAAGACCATAAAATATTCTCAAAGCTACTGATGGATCATGGAAAAGGTAAAGCCTCCATTTATGGACACTTTAATAATGAAAACCTCACTTATACAGAACCAAATCCTAACCTCACCATAAATACCATCACTATCCGAGGTCCAGACACCAACTGTGTAGTTAGCACTTGTCGCTCCAAAATCACAGTACAAAGGGCCTCATCAAAATTGTTGTACCAAATAAATCATCCACTCTGCCATTGGGTTATTATAATCTATTAGACCTTTTGAAGAAGACATCATCACAAATATCCATATATTTCTCCAAACCATAAAGCAACCTTACAGTAGTCAACTATCTCGAAAGACATAAAGGTTAACAAGTTTCAAGCCATGGTGGGAAATCTATCCACACAACACCATGTCGATTTCACTAAGAAATACCTTCTAATGCATAAAATATCCCACAATGATCCTTTACATATCAAAGTCTTCATCCACCTCCACAAAATCAAATGAGTCTTGATAGATGGAGGAGTTGGTCTAAATATCTGTACACTTAAATTATTACAATCATTGGGATTGATGAGGAATATCCCTCCAAGGGCGTCATAAGCTTCCCAATCAGAAAAGGTGCAGCAAAACAAGACATTGCATTCCAATTACAGGACCTAGAGTTGGGTTATAACATGCTCTTGGGGAGGCCATGGATCCATTCCATGTAGGTCGTACCATCTACTTATCATCAACACCATAAGTTTCCTTGCAACGGAGTTGAAATCATCATGCCTGGTGATAGATATCCTTTTCTTTACTGCACAAATCTTAGAGGATCTATTTTCAATCAGGAACCCAACAATCAGGAGGTACCTGCTATTTCCTCATCTCAAAACATAGATTCTATAAGCCTTTCTAAATCAACTACATAACCCACATCAGAACGCAAAATCCAAGTTTAGGAAAAAGGATGTGGAAAATACACTTATGTAGACTCCTTCTGTGTAGGCAAGTTACCAATCTCACCCTGGTCATATGGAAAACCTAGGCAACCTCTTTAGAGGAATTAAAAACTAACACTTGTCTATCCACAAAAGGTTTTTGTAAGATGGGGTGACATACATGAAGAGATCATTGAAGACAACTAATCTTCTTGGTTGTATATAGATGAGGAACCCCCTAAGATTAAAATTCCAATACATGAATATGGACAGGGGTACAACATTGTCTACAAATAAGGGTATAATGGATGCTTTGGCCTTGGAAAGAATGAACAAGGAATTGTAGAACCAATTGCACCTACCAAAAACCTGAATCATTATGATTTAGGTTACAGACCACCTACAGAAGGCATTTCAAATATCTCATTGCCCACTAATATTAATGCTTATGTTTATAATGAAGTTGAGACATTTAAAGAATTCCATTTAGACACAGACTCAAATGACTATGAGTGGGATTTCCCGCATACTACCAACACCCTACATCTTAACACTGTTATTGCCCAACTATCATTATGAGATAGATCCACAAATCAACGAGCTTGGATTGAGGAGTTTTGGAATCGATTTGAACCTTTATCCTCATCCTCATCTGAAACTTTTGAATCATATGTCAATATCTTCACTGAATTCCAAATTTCCTCCTTCCAAATGTCCTCCTTCCAAACAAAGGATAGCATAACTTTGGTTTACCCTTATTGATTGGGAACAACAAAATCCACCAACCATGGACATTTTTGAGAATGACAAAGCTATTGCTAAATTCTTTGGACTAAGAAAAGGTATACATATGGGAGACCATAAGGTAAGTTTCAACATCAAATTGGACATAACAACATACCTTTGGGAGTTATATCAATCCTCTAGTCATAAATTGAAAAATAAAATGTAAGGCTATTTTCAATCTACAAAATAGTAAAAATAGAAGGCATATCAAAGGGTGAAATCCTCTATGAGGTGCCCGAAGATGGACAAATTGATATAATCACCATTATAGATGAGAATTCACCACTTTTGAAAGAGAAAACATAGACAATCAATATTGGCACTTTAAAAACACAAAGACTAATCCACTTGGCAGAGTCATTAACACCAGAGGAGAGAGAACAGTTCATTCAGTTCTTTAAAGATAGGCAAATTAACTTTGCTTGGTCATACTCTAGAATACATAGGTTAGATCCAAAAATAGTGTTATACCATCTACCATTGAAGCCAGGGGCAAAGCCTTACAAATAAAAGCTCCACAAGATGCATCCCAAGATTGCACTGTTGGTCAAACAAGAATTAAAGAAATGACTAGATGGAAGCTTTATAAAACTTATTGATTATGCTGATTGGATTGCTAATTTAGTACATGTGTCCAAATCTTGTGGAGCCATAAGAATCTACACTAACTTCAAGGATCTAAATTTGGAATGTCCAAAGGATGATTTCCCCTTGCCAAACATTGACATGATTGTAGATCTCACTTCTGGGTATAAGATACTATCACTCATGGATGGTTTCTCTAGATATAATTAGATCAAAATTACACCAGAAGATCAACACAAAATAAATTTCACTTATGCATCGGATACCTATTGTTGGTGTGTCATGCCCTTTGATTTAAAAAATGTTGGTGTTAAGTATCAAAGAGAAATAACGACTATTTTTCATGATATGATGCACATCACAATGGAAGGCTATGCCAACGACATATTAACAAAGTCATTATAAAGGAAACTGCACTTATTTATATTAGATCTAGTCTTTGACAGACTCCAAGAATACAAGGTAAGGTTAAACCCAAAGAAATGTGTCTTTGGAGTCACATCAGGAAAGTTGTTGGGATTCACTGTCTTCCATAGAGGAATAGAGACAGACGCTGACAATGTCCAAGCCATAATCAATATGTCTCCAACAACTCTAAAGACCCTAAGGAGTTTACAAGGAATATTACAATCAATCAGAAGGTTCATCTCACAATTGGTAGACAAGTACCACACTTTTCAATACTTACTGCAAAAATATTTAAAATTCAAATGGATAGAAGATTGTTAAAATGCCTTCCAAATATTGAAAGACTGCCTTATTTTGACACCAATTTTAGTCGCACCCAGACCAGATCAACACCTACTATTGTACATTGCGGCTACAAAATACTCACTGGGGGCATTATTAGCACAAAATGACTCAGAAGGAAAATATATGGTCATATACTACATCAGTCAGACACATGTGGCTTATGAGCTTAACTATACTTCTATTGAGAGAGCATGTTTGGTTGTAGTGTTTTGTTCACAAAAACTCAAACACTACATGTTGAGTTACAAGATAATCCTAATTGCTAGAATTAACCCATTGAAATATTTGTTGAGAAAATCAAAACAGACAGGGCGACTAACCAAATTGGTCATGATTCTAAGTGAATTTAACATTGATTACGTTGGTACTCTCAAATTTGGCAAAACTTTGGAGTGACCAATTCAAAATTTTCTCTAAGGCAAGGTGAGTACCCCTGAAATTTTTTTGAAGAAGCCTACTTGAAATGCAAATAAAATGTGACCTGATGATTTTCATACGATACCGATTGGGGAACATGTTAAAAACCTATCATGGGGTAGATGAAATGAGTCACAACTTTCAAAATTCAGATTTGATGAGTTTCAGATACAGTTGTTTAAAGGTGTTCATTTTAATATGCATTCTACATATTGCCTGATTATAGTAAATGGCCTACTTTGCATTCTTGCATCATTGACCTGTTGGAGTTTCATGATATAAGTATAGGTTTGAGGTTTTTTAGGCATGAGAGAGAAGCTTTGTTTCCATTTGCAGATTCTTAGGAGTTCATATGATAAGTTTTCCCAAACTATTCTATTTGCAATTAATGTTGATTCTCAGTGTGAAATGTAGACTTGTAGAATGACCTACTTTGAGGTCTTCCAAGTTTACACTTGATTGAATGGAATGGAAAATTGAATGTTCCCCTGTATTGTAGGCATGGAAATGTGCTACCATGAAACTTTTCAGGCCATGATGAATCCATTTTTTGAGTTTTCCAATCTGATTTCGTTTGCAGTTTCTAACAATTTAATGCAGATCAATTGCATAGTTTAGTCGGAGGCCCTATTCGTGATGTTATGTCTTGAACACAGTGATTGGTCATATAAGGAAAATGATGCCCCTATATTATAGAACAAATTTAATTCAAGCTTGCAAGGTCTTGGGTCCTGAGGGTTTTGTATGCATGCTTATCCAGATTCTTTTCATTTGCAGAAATTATTATTTCTCATATGTTATTTTCTGTAAGTTCCAAGTGGCTAGTTTCTAGTGTCTACCAAATGTGATCGGTTGATCGTCATGAGTCATCCTTCTAGATCCATACTCTCCATATAGCATACTTCCAATGTATAGAAGCTTGGATCTTCAGGAGGTCACTTGACTTGTTTACAAAGTCAAAACCAGATGCATTTCATTGTTATTTGATAGGGTAATTTGCAGAATTGTCTGAAGGGCCAACTTGGATGTTTAAAATCTTTTGACCTATTTGGTTTCATCATGTGTCACTTTGAAATATGGAAGAATGTCAACCATGGAATGCATGTGCCCAAAGCCACATTCTGGTTACTAGATTTTTTTAGTTTTTAAGGCCAACCCCAGAGGCCAAATGTCATTAATGAGTTAAGTTTGCAGAAATGTGAAAAGTTATTAAAAGCACCGCTAGTTCAATGCTTCATTGTCAATTTGTGATGGATTGTTTTCAGATGATTAAGGTTACAAGAAATGGCTACAGATAAAAGTTTTCCATATATGACTTCATGATAGTTGATTTAGTGCAATTATCAATCGGAGATCTAGTTCCAGTTGTTGGATTTTCTCTTTTCAGGATATTTGTTATCGATAAACATCAATATCTTTGTAGATAGTTAGCACACCAAAATTCAATAAAATGTTGATCTGTGCTCATCCTATTTTAAGTTTCCCACTTTTGAAGCCAAAAAATTACTTTCCCTACATATAAATCAGTAATTAGTACACATTAAATGAAGGAAGCCCACACATGCAAGAAGGATAGTTTTTAAACAAAATCAATGTAACTTACAGAGCAAATCTAGCATGGACAGTCATAGGAGAGTTTATGCAGTTTATGTAATGAAATGTTGATTTGGCAAGGGCCTACGCTAACAATAAATGAAAATCTCTTAACTCACTCCACCATGGCAATGTAGAAGGCCACGCATGGGTGCAAATTTTCAAGCAAATGCAATTGGCATATTTAAATAATATGAAATCCAGCGCAATGAGCAAGAGAAGGAGTTGGCAGGGAAAAAGAAAATAGAAGATTGATTTGGAATCCGAAAGACTTACTGAGATCCCACGCAACATTAAAGTAAATTAAATCATTATTATTAAACAAAGAGGAAGCCAACGCATGATATCAAAAGGGCCACGAATTATTGCAAACCAAATAGGAAGCTATGTATGCTTGTAATGGATATATTGTATATTTTTTTTGAAAGGACATTCATTGCAAATGAGAAGTTCTTAATTCACCAAGCCATGGCAATATAGAAGGCCACACATTTTCAGCACATAAGACAAGCTAAGCATGAGATAAATGGAAATAAAATCAAACTTTGAAAAAAGATTTTTGATGGTCTGCGCAGCTATTAGGAGGTGGAGTTGAGAGTGAAGAGCCCACACTAGAGAAAGGGGATAAAAGTAACTTTTAAACTTTATGTGCAAATGCAATCGACAGGTGTCAAGCCAATTCTACAGCCATTGCTAGCAAAGAGAAACCAACACTGAACATCAAAGGAGGGGAGATGTTGCACACATTTTGAGGTTGAGGAAACATTCCAAACAAAAGAAATCCTACGTAGGATATGACATGGGGTAAATCAAAGTCCAGCGCAGAATGCCAAAGTGTTGTTTTCAAAATATTAAACATTCCAAGTAATATGCAATTGGCAGGTGTAATTTTAGAATTCCATAACATCTGCAAAAAAATTTCAAAGCAATGTAATTTCCTTGAAGGCTGCATGGTATCCCATAGGAGTTGCGCAGATGCCGAAGGAAATCTACACATTAAACAAAAGGCATGTGGATAGTCAATGCAGCAATATGGAGAAAGAGGAGTTTGAGACTCCAAGCAATATGGCATAGTAGGTGAATAAAGGAAAAGGCTTGCAAATTAGAGGAGAGATGTGCATGTTCTCAAGGCTGCGCGTGACTTCAAAGGGGTTGCATAGGTGGTTTCAGCATGTTTAAAAACATTCAAATGAAAATAGCCATTGAGAGGTGTAAATTCCATGTAAAAAATGCCAAAGTAGAAAAACAAAGAGGCTTATGCATGGAGAGCTGTGCAGTAGGGAAGATAGAGATTTATTTAGAGAAAAGCTTTCAAAACACATTATCCCACATGAACTGGGAGAGTGTTTCTCTTAGTCTTTAAATAGTAAAGCGCTCCCCATATCATATGAAGTAAAGCTAAACGACTCTTGGAGATTGTGCAGACTAGAGGGCTTAGTGCGTGGTGGGGCCCACATTATTTTGAGGCAAAAGGTAGAAAAGGCTTTAAAAAATTTTGCCTTTAAAAAACTCAGAAAGTTTAATCCCACATGCATCCCACAAGGGACTTTCAAGATATTTAAAACCAAAACCGCACAGTGTGTAATGTGAAGAAGAAAGAGAAGACTATGCACGCGCAGGAGCCTGGGACTCTCCTCAAAAATTGTGCCAACGACTTCAGTGACTAAACACCCAATTTTGGCAGGACCTGCAAGAGTGACTTGGCAGATGATGTGGCACAAAGGCTTGCAGATTGGGCATGCATCTTGAGGTAGATCAAATCGACGGTCGGCGCTAAGCTTCTATCTGAAAGTTGCATGCTAGTTACCATAGAGGGATTGTGCTAGGTCGACACATGGCGGGGGCCACAACACAATAGATCTAGGTTGCAATAAGGTGGCGCCAGTGTAGGAGGTCATCCGAGCTGGCACACATCCTAAGGTGGCAAAAATGGATGACTATTGCGAAGCCTTGAAAATAAAGATGCAAGGTGGTTATCATAGAGGGATCGCGACAGTGCGACACGTCGCATCTGGACAGGTGGCGGGCTAGACACAAGCATGACACATAGGTGCCTAGGTTGATTTCCTAGCCAATCAGAGGTTGACACGTGGCAAGATGATGAAGATGTGGCTTGGTGATGAGGTGGTCAATCGGGTGAATCAGGCGGTGCCACATGGCACGTGGGGCCCACTCAGGTCTATGCATAAAAGGGATTTAAAAAATAAAAAATGATATATAATGTACAGACTATAGTCCAGAATTTGAAATATTTAAAACATATTGCACGAGTTTGATATAATGGTTCAGTGGGGAATTTTTATCAAAAGTATAGAGTATCACATGTTGTCAGAAAGGTCTCAAAACGAGGATTCTGATTTTGCAATCAATTTTAGTCTGGGATCAATTCAGTTTGAATAGAATGAAGAAACAATGAATCAGCTTAAATTTGGAAAAATAGAGAAGCCATATCGGCAGATAAAATCATATTTTTGAGCAGTTGTGAAGGATTTAGTTCAATATATTTTAGAGAAGGGACAGGTGTTGAAGAGGGGAGGAATCTAATGGTTTCTCTTTGGCTACTTATTCAAAAATCTTCCATTGTTACAGGGTTCCAAATCCTGATCTCCACAGAGAGTTGTAGAGTACTGGCTCCAAGAGATTCCAGTTCTCTTATGGTTCCATTACGATGTAGTTTTTGATTGTTCCAATTGTGTTATCAGATAGAATAGCAATGTTTTTCAGATCTTTTGCATATTGTTGAAATGGTAAATGTTGTAGATCAGATTGGTACAGAAGAAAGATTCATCATACTTAATACAGTTGTTATCAAATTTAAGTCTCTCCTACGTGTTGTTTGATTGAATTATGAATTTTATGATTCATTGCATTGATTCATTTATGCATGTGTTATTAGTCCTTAGTTCTGATCTAGGATCAGATTAAATGAAGCTATGGATATGACATAAATTCATAATGTTCTGCATAAGGATTTCATTATAAGTAGTGTGTGGTCTGATATCATTAGTATTCTTGGCTTTAATTCTTTGACAGTAGTTTGTTTCTATATGATGGTCCTGAACTAGAAGTATTGCCCAATGGACAAGGCACTGGTCAGAAATCAATACTTTCCTTGTTGATGCATGATAGATCGGTCTTAGCTATGTTCTACAAATTGAATTTAAACTCTGACATATCTAAAGGTTTTATGTGGTTTGTTGTATTGTACTAATCTCATGCTCCACTTCAAGGTTGATGTTCAATGGGTGATTAGTCGATCACCTAGTATCTCTCGATCGTCTTGAAGCCTTTGTGAGATCTCTACTTATTGATGTCAAACAAAGTATTGAAGTTATTGAAGGGTGTCCCCCTCTTGGTTTTGCAAAACCTAAAGCGTAGAAGGATGGATCTACATCCTTGTTAGTTGGTCCTTTTCAGCCTTGGTTGAATACCGGGAGTTGGCTACTCTTTAAAATACATCAAAGGGTGAAAAGTTTGTTGTTCATTAATCACAGCATAAAAAAGAACCAACAAAATGGTGACTCTATTGGGGAAAGAGATGGAAAAATATTGCGGAACTTCCAAAGAATCTCTGATTTTATTATTGTAATAAATAATTCTGGTTTATCAAGTTGAGCTAGACTCCTGGCCTGTTTGTTTATAAATCCAGTCGTCTTCCATATCTATTTGAGGATAGAGTTATAAATCTTTGTAAATCTAAAAGTCCTTCAGATCATATTTACCAGCCTGGCTATTGTTGTTTGAAAGAAATTCTGAATGTCTTCTTTGTAAAGAAATGTGTCAGATCCAATTGACTTGCTGAAATTCTGCTATCTTTGTTTGAATCCTAACTTGTCCTTGTTCTATTGATGTTTTATTCATTCTCACAGCAGTGAGTGGCGACTCTGAAAGATCTCTGCACTAGTGTGCACTTAGATGAAAGAAATTTGATGATTAGTGAGAGACACTTGCAGCAAGGATCTAGTAGATGCTCGAAAGATTCAATGGTGAATGACAAACTCAGAAAGAAATTCAGAATGACAGCAACAAGAGAATTATCCAGGCAATCCTCATTTTCATTGAGAAAGAATCAAGAATTGTTTCCCAGTCAAGTGATAGAAACACTAATTAAAAGGGAAAAGTATGGAAATATGGTTTGCATACTACTGTGTTGTTACCTTCAGTTTTCATCTTTGGTTGTGGTATGCAAGTGGTTTGAAAAGTTTGGTCAAGTTCTTTATGATCAAACTGAAGTGTTGGTGAAGGCTTTTGGGAATTTATTAGGTTTATCTCCAGCCTTGTGTATGTTGAGAGTAACCATGCCTAATAATATGTCTCAACAATATAGTAAACAGGGTCTTAGCATTAAGTTGTATGCAGCCCTGAATTTCAATGGCATTCCAGGTTACCCTAATCTTATTCCATCTAAAGTTAGAAAACAGTTGCCAAAGTTCAGTGGTATAAAAGATGAATTGGTTGAGAAGCATTTGAATGAGTTCATTAATTTGATAGAGGACTTTGATGTTGTTCATGAGGATGTCATTATGAAGTTGTTTGCACGGTCTTTGAAAGATGAGGCAAGAGAGTGGTTGTCATTTTTGTTACCACAATCTATCATCTCATGGAAAGAAATGAAAGAAGCATTCAATGAATAGTACAAAGAATGGATTAGTGAATATGATTTGATTGTTGATCTCTTTGATACTCATATTCGAGATAAGGAGCTGGTATCTAATTTCACTCTCAGATTTATGAAGACTTTGAAGAAAATTCTTGAGAAGTGTAGACCCCAAGATCCATGGCTTTGGTTATATACTTGTGTGCATTTGATAAAAAGATGAGTTACAAGCTGAGAGATAAAGAACCTCAGAATTTATATCAAGCATGTCAGATGGCGAGGGACATTGAAGGAATGATGAAGTTTGGTTTCATGAGAAGTCATAAATCTCAAAATACAACTTCTCTTGGGACCGCATATAGGACTGAATATAAAAGTGTAGAATCTCCATGGAATTCTCAGAATCTTGGTGAGTTTGCTGCCCCTATGACACACAGATAACAAATTCAAATCAGATTGAGAATGCATATTTCAACCAGCAGTATATAGTTTGTACTGATTCCTCTTCACACATTCAGTTTCAAGTTGAGACAAAGGTAAAAGAGCAAGTAAGGGATGAGATTGTTTCAACAATAGATGTTCAAGGGCAGCCTTCTTATGATGATCATGTAAGTGATAAATATCATGAAGGCACTACATATATTGATTCATATAATTATCAGCATGTTGCTCCAATTATGGATTTGTCTTATGTATCACCTAGCAAAGCTTATTGTGTTTCTCATGGGGCTGATTCTGAAACAAGAAGTTGTTTAATGTACTCGGAAGGAATGGATAAACCTCAGCATGTGTTTAATCCAGATTTATGTGTCCCAAATTTTTTCTATGAAAAACCAACTGATGTGTGTATGCATGAATCCAAACTTGCAAATAATTATGTATGTGATGTGTCAGCACAAGAGCTTCTTCACACAGTTGGTGATGTTCTTTTTCAGCATTCTCATCAGTAAGATGATGATTCAGATTTTTCTCTCATGGATGAGGATGACTATGATTTTGAAATTGATAGTGGATGTAATGAAGTTTTTAATCCACTCTTTGATGAAGAAGTAGAGAGGGACCAGATAATGCTTTGCTATTCAGATTTTGAGAAGGGTTTCCGTGTGGTTTCTAATCCTTTGTATGAGGACATAGTTGAAAGTTTAGTTGATTTGAATGATAAATCATATTATAAAAGGAATGAATATAGGGACCGGGATGAAATATCTAATTTAGTATCCTTCTCTAATGATCAATCTTCTTCTAGTATTGATTTTTAAGATTCTTTTAGCTTGGAAATGAATGAAGTTTCTTATTATGAACCAAGTATGAAATCAGAGGTTACAATTCAAAGTCATTCCCCTGAATTTTAGGGTAGTATGTATGGGGTTGAATGTTAGAATATTTTCTCAGATTTCCAAGTGCTCACTGAGGTAAATCATCATGATGTTGCTTATGTGGTTGAGTTTAAATATTTTAAATTTCCAATGCAACCAGTTGAATATTTATTTGAGCATGTCAAGAAGATTGATAATGAAGAATATCATGTTCCATATGAATGTTCACCATGTTTTGAATGCAAAGGATATTTTTCAGATTATGGATCTTTTCATCCAATGCATGATTTGGTTATGTCACAAAATGATAGATGGGATAGCAGCGAGAAGTGTGATAGTGGCATGAGTTGTGCAAAAAAATTTCAAAATGGTCGATTGCTTGGAAAGAAGTTTTACAGAATGATTATACTACTGAATGATGAGAATCAGACATTTGATAGGGGTAAGTGATGATTTCAGTTTGATGGTGTAAGGACATTTGTGAAAATTGTACTTGTTGTATAGTTGATTTCTTTCAGTTGTGTGTTAGGTGCTTGGTGTTTTCAATAAGGAATCAGTTTTTGGAAAGTTTAAAAAGAAGTCTGATTTTTTGAGTGGTTTGCTTCACCCGAGATTCTAAATTCTCTATGTGCTTGCAAAGGGCACACTTCCCTAGAAAAATCCATTGTTGGTACTCTCAAATTTGGCACAAATTTGGAGTGACCAATTCAAAATTTTCTCTAAGGCAAGCTGAGTACCCCTGAAAACTTTTTGAAGAAGCCTACTTGAAATGCAAATAAAATGTGACCTGATGATTTTCATAAGTTATCGATTGGGGAACATGTTAAAAACCTATAATGGGGTAGATAAAATGAGTCACAGCTTTCAGAATTTAGATTTGATGAGTTTCAGAGACAATTGTTTAAAGGTGTTCACTTAAATATGCATTCTGCATATTGCCTGATTATAGTAAATGGCCTACTTTGCATGCTTGCATCATTGACCTGATGGAGTTTCATGATATAAGGATAGTTCTGAGGTTTTATAGGCATGAGAGAGAAGCTTTGTTTCCATTTGTAGATTCCTAGGAGTTCATATGATAAGTTTTCCCAAACTATTCTGTTTGCAATTAATGTTGATTCTCAGTGTGAAATACAGATTTTTAGAATGACCTACTTTGAGGTCTTACAAGTTTACACCCGGTTGAATGGAATGGACAATTGAATGTTCCCCTATATTGTAGGCATGGAAATGTGCTACCATGAATATTTTCATGTCATGATGAATCTGTTTTCTCAGTTTACCAATCTGATTCTGTTTGCAGTTTCTAACAATTTAATGTAGATCAGTTGCATAGTTTAGTCGGAGGCCCTATTCATGATGTTATGTCTTGAACACAGTGATTGGTCATATCAAGAAATTGATGCCCCTGTATTGTAGACCAAATTTAATTCAAGTTTGCAAGGTCTCAGGTCCTGAGGATTTCATATGCATGCTTATCCATATTCTTTTCATTTGCAGAAATCGTTTTTTCTCATTTGTTCTTTTCTGTAAGTTCCAAGTGGCTAGTTTCTAGGGTCTACCAAATGTGACTGGTTGATCTTCGTGAGTCACCCTTCTGGATCCATACTCTCCATATAGCATACTTCCAATGTCTAGAAGCTCAGATCTTCAAGAGGTCGCTTGACTTTTTTTCAAAGTCAAAAGCAGATGCATTTAATTGTTATTTGACAAGGTAACTTGCATAATTGTCTGAAGGGCCAACTTGGATATTTAAAATCTTTTGACCTATTTGGTTTCGTCAGGTATCACTTTGAAATATGGAAGAATGTCAACCATGGAATGTGTGTGCCCATAGCCAATTTTTGGTTACTAGATTTTGTCAGTTTTTAAGGCCAGATGTCATTAATGAGTTAAGTTTGCAGAAATGTGAAAAGTTATTAAAAGCACTGCCAGTTCAATGCTTCATTGTCCATTTACGGTGGATTTTTTTCAGATGATTAAGTTTAAAATAAATGGCTATAGATAAATTTTTTCCATATATGACTTCATGATAGGTGATTTAGTGCAATTATCAATCGGAGATCCGGTTCCAGTTGTTGGATTTTCTCTTTTCAGGATATTTGTTATCGATAAACATCAATATCTTTGCGGATAGATAGCACACCAAAATGCAATAAAATGTTGATCTGTGCTCATCCCACTTTAAGTGTCCCACTTTTGAAGCCAAAAAATTGCTTTCCCTACATAGCAATCAACAATGAATACACATTAAATGAAGGAAGCCCACACATGCAAGAAGGATAGTTTTCAAACAAAATCAATGTAACTTACAGAGAAAATCCAGCATGGACAATCATAGGAGAGTTTATGCAGTTTATGTAATGAAATGTTGATTTGGCAAGGGCCTGCGCTAACAACAAATGAAAAGCTCTTAACTCACTTTGCCATGGCAATGTAGAATGCCACGCATGGGTGCAAATTTTCAAGCAAATGCAATTGGCATATTTAAATAATATGAAAGCCAGCGTAGTGAGCAAGAGAAGGAGTTGGCAGGGACAAAGAAAATAGAAGATTGATTTGGAATCTACAATACTTACTGAGATTCCACACAGCATTAAAGTAAATTAAATCATTGTTATTAAACAAAGAGGAAGCCAGCGCATGATATCAAAAGGGCCATGCAGTATTGTAAACCAAATAGGAAGGATCGTATGCTTGTAATGGATATATTGTATGTTTTTTTTGAAAGGACATTCATTGCAAATGAGAAGTTCTTAACTCACCAAGCCATGGAAATATAGAAGGCCACAAATTTTCAGCACAGAAGACAAGCTAAGCATGAGATAAATGGAAATAAAATCAAACTTTGCAAAAAGATTTTGATGGTCTGCGCAACTATTAGGAGGTGGAGTTGAGAGTGAAGAGCCCACACTAGAGAAAGGGGATAAAAGTAACTTTTAAACTTTATGTGCAAATGCAATTGGCAGGTGTAAAGCCAATTCTATAGCCATTGCTAGCAAACAGAAACCAACACTGAGCATCAAAGGGGGAGATGTTGCACACATTTTGGGGCTAAGGAAACATTCCAAAAAAAACAAATCCTATGCAGGATATGACATGGGGTAAATCAAAGTCCAGCGCAGAATGCCAAAGTGTTGTTTTCAAAACATTAAACATTCCAAGTAATATGCAATTGGCAGGTGTAATTTTAGAATTCCATAACATCTGCAAAAAACTTTCAAAGCAATGTAATTGCCTTGAAGGTTGCGTGGTATCCCATAGGAGTTGCGTAGATGCCAGAGGAAATCTACACATTAACAAAAGGCATGTGGATAGTCAACGCAGCAATATGGAGAAAGAGGAGTTTGAGACTCCAAGCAATATGGCATAGCAGGTGAATAAAGGAAAAGGCTTGCAAATTAGAGGAGAGATGTGCATGTTCTCAAGGTTGTGCGTGACTGCAAAGGGGTTGCATAGGTGGTTTCAGCATGTTTAAAAACATTCAAATACAAATAGCCATTGACAGGTGTAAATTCCATGTACAAAATGCCAAAGTAACAAAATAAAGAGGCTTATGCATGGAGAGTTGCGCAGTGGGGAAGATAGAGATTTATTTAGAGAAAAAACTTTCAAAACACATTATCCCACATGCACTGGGAGAGTGTTTCTCTTAGTCTTTAAATAGTAAAGTGCTCCCCATATCATATGAAGTAAAGCCAAGCGGCTCTTGGAGATTGCGCAGACTGGAGGGCTTAGCGAGGGGCGGGGCCCACATTATTTTGAGGCAAAAGGCAGAAAAGGCTTTAAAAATTTTTGCCTTTAAAAAACTTAGAAATTTTAATCCCACAAGGGACTTTCAAGATATTTAAAACCAAAAATGCACAGTATGTAATGTGAAGAAGAAAGAGAAGACTATACACGCGTAGGAGCCTAGGACTCGCCTAAAAAACTGTGCCAACAACTTTGGCGACTAAACACCCAATTTTGGCGGGACCTGTAAGAGTGACTTGGCAGATGATGTGGTGTAGAGGCTTACAGATTGGGTGTGCATCCTGAGACAGATCAAATCGACGGTCGGTGCTAAGCCTCTATCTTAAAGTTGCATGCTATATAGAGGGATCACACCAAGCCAACATGTGGCGGGGGCCACAGCATAGCAGATCTAGGTGGTAATAAGGTGAGGGCTGTGTAGGAGGTCATCTGAGATGGCACACATCTTGAGGTGGTGAAAATGGATGGCTATCGTGAAGCCTTGAAGATAAAGATGCAAGGTGGTTATCATAGAGGGATCGCGACATCGCGACATGTGGCATTCGGACAGGTGGCAGGCCAGACATAGAGTAGATGATGCAGGCACCTAGTTGGACCTATGGACCAATCAGAGGGTGCCACATGGCACAAGAAAGACACATAGGCGTGTAGGTGGATTTTTGAGCCAATTAGAGGTTGACACGTGGCAAGATGATGATGATGTGGCTTGGTGATGAGGTGGTCAGTCGGGCGAATCAAGTGGTGCCATGTGGCACGTGGGGCCCGCTCAGGTTTGTGCATAAAAGGGACTTAAAAAATCAAAATTGATATATAATGTGCAGACTATAGTCCAAAATTTGAAATATTTAAAACTATTTGCACGAGTTTGATTTAATGGTTCAGGGGGCAATTATTATCAGAAGTATAGAGTATCATATGTTGTCGGAAAGGTCTCAAAATGAGGATTCCAATTTTGCAATCAATTTTAGTCCAGGATCAATTCAGTTTGAATAGAATGAAGAAATAATAAGTCAGATTAAATTTGGAAATACAGAGAAGACATATCGACAGATAAAATCAAATTTTTGAGCAATTATGAAGGATTTAGTTCAAGATATTTGAGAGAAGGGACAGGTGTTGAAGAGAGGAGGAATCTGATGGTTTCTCTTTTTCTACTTATTCAGAATTCTTCCATTGTTACAGGGTTCCAAATCTTGGTCTCCATAAAGAGTTGCAGAGTACTGGCTCCAGAAGATTCCAGTTTTCTTATGGTTCCAGTTGTGTTATCAGATAGAATAGAAGTGTTTTCAGATCTTTTGCATATTGTTGAAATGGTAAATGTTGTAGATCAGATTACTACAGAAGAAAGATTCATCATACTTAATATAGTTGTTATCAGATTTAAGTCTCTCCTACGTGTTGCTCAATTGAATTATGAATTTTCTGATTCATTGCATGGATTCATTTGTGCATGTGTTATTAGTCCTTAGTTCTGATCTACGATCATATTAAATGAAGTTATGGATATGACATAAATTCATAATGTTCTACATAAGGATTTCATTATAAGTAGTGTGTGGTCTGATATCATTGGTATTCTTGGCTTTGAGTCTTTGATAGTAGTTTGTTTATGTATGCTGCTCTTGAACTAGAAGTATTGCCCAATGGACAAGGCACTAGTTAGAAATCAATACTTTCCTTGTTGATGCATGACAGATCAGTCTTATCTATGTTCTGTAAATTGAATTTAAACTCCGACATATCTAAAGGTTTTATGTGGTTTGTTGTATTGTACTAATCTCATGCTCCACTTCAAGGTCGATGTTTAATGGGTGATTGACCGATCACCTAGTATCTCCCAGTTGTGTTGAAGCCTTTGTGAGATCGATGTTGATTGATGCCAAATAGAGTATTAAAGGCATTGAAGGGTGTCCCCCCCTTGGTTTTGTAGAATCTAAAGCGTAGAAAGATGGATCTACATCCTTTTTAGGTCATCCTTTTCAGTCTTGGTTGAATACCGGGAGTTGGCTACTCTTTAAAATTCATCAAAGGGTGAAAAGGTTGTTGTTCAGTAATCACAACATAAAAAAGAACCAACAGATTATGTGGAAATGATTGAAATAAAAGGTCAAGCTATTATCGACCAACTAGCAGATGCACCCTTACCTTTAAGTCATCCAATGTTGATAAAGTTTCCAAATAAAATTATATTTTCCCTAGAGGAGCAGAAATAGTGGAAATTATATTTTGATGGCTCTCACACACACATAAGGGATCAAGTGTCGGCATATTCTTTGTCACTCCTCAAGGAGACTCCATTCCTAGGTCCTACAATCTGAGTTTTGACTGCACTAACAACATAGTTTAATATGACTCACTGATCATAGGTCTTAAAAAAAATTTCCAATGGAAGATCCAACACCTACATGTATATGGGGGTTCTCAATTGATTATCAACCAAGTTAATGATAGTTATGAAACCAAGGTTGACAAACTAATTCCCTGTAAGGCCATGACAAAAGTTATTAAACAACACTTTGAATAGATATCATTTGAGAAAATCCCAAGAATTAAGAACAAAATAGTAGATACCATGGCCACTATAGGATCTTTGTTGGACGTGCATCTTGATGTGACACATTGTGAGTTCATGATCGAAGGGCTCATGTTCCCTGCCTTTGAAATCCCCAAGTTAGAGGTTTTGTGTGAAATTTTTGGTCACAATTATCCCTGGTACCAAGAGATTTATACTTACTTAACTAGACAAACCATTTTGTAATGAAAAGAAGTCCTAGATAAGGCAAGCCTCCCGTTACACTATCATTGCCAATACACTTTATAGACATGGTCTAGATGGAACACTCCTCAGATGTCTCAACTCGAAAGAAGCATAAGCAATGATATTAGAAGTACACGAGGGTATTTGTGGTTCTCATTCTAGTGGCTTGTCTTTAGCTAAGAATCTTTTAAGAATTGGATACTATTGGCTCATAATGGAGACAAATGCTTTCTTATTTGTACAGAAGTGCAGAAAATGTCAAATTCATGGGAACCTCATCCATGCGCTAGTGCAGGAACTACAACCACTCACATCACCATGACCTTTCTCACAATTGGGGTTTGATCTTGTTGGAAAGATTCATCCCCTATCCTCTAATGGTCATAAGTAAATAATCACAGCAACTGAGTATTTTACAAAGTGGGTTGAAGCAATTCCAATGACCTACACCACTATAAAACAAATTACTAAATTTGTCTTAAACTATATCATAAGTTGGTACAATATTCCATAGACCATCATTACAGATCATGTCTCCCCCTTTAAAAATAAACAAGTGGATGAGTTTTTCCAAAAATTCCATATCCACCACAGTTATTCTTCATGCTAATTTCCCCAAGGTAAAGGTCAGGCTGAGGCTGCAAATAAAACTCTTATAACTTTTTGAAAAAGACAGTCAATGAAGCTAGTCGAGTTTGGCACCTTCAACTCAACCTTGCCTTATGGGCGTACCACACTAGTTTTTGTACTCCCATAGGAACCACCCCATATTCACTAGTATACAGTGCCAAATCTATCTTTTCAGTATAGGTTGAGCTCCCATCACTGTGAATATCACTTTAGCACATCATTTAAGATCACGGATACCAAGTATCTCGACTACAAGAGCTAGAGTTTCTCAATGAAAAGAGATAGAATGCACTAAAACATTTTCAAGCATATCAACAATGTCTCAAGAGAAGCTATAACAATAATCTCATACCCCAAACTATTGAATTTGGTGACCTGGTACTAGTGGAAAATTAGAAAAATCAAATGGAAAGAGAAAAACCAAGAAAGTTTGAACCAAACTGGTTGGGTCCCAGCCTCTATTATGAAGTTGGAGAATACCAGATATCCACATCAAAGGTTCAGCATCTATTATACCCCATCAAGATCTTGCATCTATGAAAGTACTATTCATAGCTCTCAAAGTAGACCCATTTCAAAAAATAAAAATAAAAATAAAAAAAGAGCACAAAAGCAAAAAAAATGTTACCTTGGCAAAACCCTGGCAACCAAGCATATTCGGTGACACAAAATAGAAATAAATTTATTCTATGGTGAAAAACACCTCTTTGGTTAGGCAAGTACCACGGTGAAAACCAAGCAATTCAACTCCATGTGTAGAGATTACTTTTCTACCACCTATCATCACTTGTCATTTCACCTCATATTCTACAATAAGGTACGTCATGGATTGAAATTTGTCAATTTTCATTTCCCTATCATCTCATATTCAATACCAAGTCAATCCACCATGGCCATTTTGCAATAAATTTCCCATTCTATCATGACTGGAGGCACCCTAATGTCATGATCCAAAAATAGCAAAAATATTTAAAAATATCCTAAAAAAACTAAAATTGGAAAAGACCTTCAAAAATTTCAAAAATATTGAAAAGGTCCTTCAAAAACTCTAAAAACATTTGCAAAAAAGTCCTAAATTTTTTGTCGAAGATAGACAAAATAATAATAATAATAAACCAAGAAAATTTTGCAATAAAACTCCTTTGTACATAAACCAGTTCTTTCACATTTCAAAACAAGCATTAAACAACGTCATACATCAAGTTTGAGCTTCAGTGGAACCAAGTCAAAATTGTCAACTAATCAGCATGTCCTCATCCAGACTGACCAATCTATCTTATCTATCAATAAATTCACAAAGAAAAGTATTTTGTCAAAAAGGTACTTTGTCTTAGACAAGGGAGGGAACACTCAAAACTAGACAAGTCAGTCTTATACGGGGTACCTCATTCTTGAAATCATACATCATCAATAGTCAATGTAATTGTCGTAACTACTAAAAAACACAAACACATAATCAGTATGCATGTTTACTTGTTGAGTCAAGTTGGTATATAATGCATATAGTACATATCATCCATAAAGCATGTTAGTATGCATATATAATACATATAGTACATATCATAATGCATCTATCCATCATATAAAGGCATTAAAAACAATAAACTCATTTAGCATAGTATATTATCTAATTTGCATTACATCTAGTCACATCATATAAAACGCATATGAAAACACAAAAAAAAACATAAGTGCATAACACATCGTCATAGAATCACATCATATAGGAAATGCATACATCCATTGCATAGATATAATAAAAAAACATATCATGATTCATTGCATCTCATAGCCATCACATAGTCATTATAACCTACCAACATTTTTCACTTCTTACTAATTATTCTTTTCTTTCATCTTTTAATCTAAATCTTCTTTCAAGAGATCATTCATGTCTTTCTTGCATAAACAATCTCTCAAGTGGGGCATCATTTATCTTGTTGTCAACTTATTCATACTAGGGCATACTAGGACATGTTTATTTATCAATTATTCTTTGAAACAATGCCTAAAATGCATTGTATCAAAGATGGGCAAAATATAGGCACTTAAAAATGACCTTTTACTTTAATGCAACAACATTACTAACATTCCTCTTATTCTATTCAACAATCTTTATTATTTAATTAAAATGTGTTCTTCTAATATATTCTAAGTTCATATTCATCCTTTCTCTTTAATTTCATAAATTAAGTGATTTTAATTAATTACTCAATTTTTGAGCGTCTAAATTATTAGTCATCAATTATTCCTCTATAAAGTATTTAAATAATTATCATTATTTAATTATTCCCTATGTCACTTCAAATAATTAAATAATTACGTTATTTAATTAATATTCCCTCTTTGTGATTATTATACACATAATAATTGCATAAATCATATTCCCACCCATAATTAAACAAATGATATTTATTTAATTAAACTAATTATTTCTCTCATAAATAAATAAGTTTAATTATTTATTTATATTCCCTCATGTGCAAATAAATAAATTCTTTTGTTTATTTAATCATATTAATTCTTTCAATTCAGACTAATACCAAGTTTCAATTAACTTCTCAATCACACTTTCTGAATATGCAATTCTCTCTCTTGACTGATCAATAAAATCAATTATCTATTTAATCTATACATTCTTCTAATCAGTCTTCTCTTCAATCAATTCAGTCAACTCTTCAATCTATCCTCTTAACATATAAATCTATTATGTTGACAAGGCAATCAAGTGAGTTAGACTCCAAATTAGTCTAAGTTCACTCTTAAATAATAGATAATCAATCACATCAATCATGAAATCATGATTGGAACCCCAAAATTCTTATAAATAGAGATCTAATTCTCTTAAGTTGTTAACCACACGTGCTTTGAATTTTTATGTTGGCACACCTTGAGCACTCATTCTGAGAGCCCACATTGCAAAAAGAAGGAGAACAACAAAGGAGGACATTTGATGGTTTGAATATGTTATTAGGAGTAATCTAATTTCTTGTTCATTTATGCATTTCATTGTGTTCATTCCTCTTTTGATTATTTGAGGTTTTATACTAATCGGTATTAATAGATCTCTAAATGGTGAGATTTGTGATGTTATTGCATGTTATTCCTTGATCTTGAAACCCCAATTACTGTAATATATGATTCTTTGGTTGTGCTTTGGACAATGGTCCACATGTCGAGTATTCTCCATGTACCTTATATATTGCATCTTTTTGTATTGCATAAGACCATTGTACCTTCCTTGTGAGACTTTGCATGTGCTTGGCGTGATTGTAGCTTCTTTGCTTGCGTGTTTTCCTTATGTTTGTGGTCAAGTTACTTTCTCTGCAAGCACGGTAGGGTGGACCTGAGGGTTCCACATGGTAGGGTGGTATTACACTAAACCATTGTTGGGGACTGGTGTACAAGTGACATAATTGCTCTAGCTATAGCGACTTGGAGCTTGCGAGCTCACTTTCATCTTGATCATTTGAGTAACATGGTTATATGCTTATGTTTCTGTATATGTACATTGATGATCTTGACTTAGCTTAGTTCTATCCTTCATTTTTTTATTTGTTCACTGATGTAATTGAGTGATTATGGCCTTGATATGTTTTTTTTGATAGTTACCAGTGTCGAGAAAGCCCACATTTTAGTCATATGTTGGAGTAGCCTTCCTAGTGATCAAAACCCAGATTGACCCCATAGATTAGCGTAGAACTTGTTTTCAGCTTTCATAAAGCAGTGTATCACATTTAACCCAAGTTTCATCACATTGAACTGAGTTTCATCACATTTGACAATAGTTTCATCGCATTTGAAACTTTTTACATCGCATTTGATTATACTTTCATCATATTTAACTTTTCTTTCATCGCATATGAAGTATCATATTTAAACAAGGAGTACTTCCCAAGGGTTAGTTGGAAATGTAATTTAAATTTTGGATACCCTTTATCTTCAATATGCCTTCTTAGTCACTACAGTTCAACTTTGGTTATGTCAGGTTATGTTTCCCTTATTGTATGCTTCTTTCATTGAGTTGGCACGAGAATGTATTAGTCTCCTTGATGGGAAACCACTAATGAAGGTTCATTCATGATCTGTTAGGTTTGTGGACGAAGTCCAAACTCTCATGTGATGGCTCTCCTATACTGTTTATTCTTAAGTTTTGGGTTGCTTGGGAACCTTCGGTAGTGTGTATAAGTCTTCCACTTGTGCATGATCATGTGATGATCGTGAGTCACTTCTAGTAAGGTTAACCTTGATCTTATGTTATGGTTATTTGGTGCACTTTTGTATGAGATTTATATCTTTGTGTTTAAAAAATAATTATTAAGCACATATTTAACCCTTTGTTACAAGGGTTCCTTGGTCGGGCATTACATTTGGTATAAGAGCCCATGTTCATATGATGGGATCTATGTGTTATGCTCCCATTGTGTTTGGTGTGGTTTATGTGTGGTTTTTATACCCCATGATGGTTATATTTCCTTACTTATTACCTTAGTATGGCTTGGTTGTATATTATATGTGATTTTGACCCGTGCCTAATTTTTCTCTTAAGGATGCCTCATAGAAGTGGAGTGGTCAACGAAATTCCCATTGAGATGATCATGAAGAGGAACAACATGAGGAAGAGCGTAGAGAGGAAGAGCAACATAATGATCATCATGAGAACTATAGAGAGGGTCACAATGGTATTGATGGGAACCCCTAGCTAGTTAAGTTACTACTAGAGCTTATTACTTGCTTGGGACCTCATCAAGAGGGAACTCACCATGGGGAATCACATGTGTCTGGCCGCGGAGAGCAAGAGGAGAGGAGAGAGTGTGAGCATTCCCATACTTTTCCTAGCTCTAGAGTTGAGCATAAGAGAGAGATTGGGTAGTGTTAGATGATGATGCTATTAATGCAGGACATATGACAAATCTTATGAGGTCACATCTACCTTTCTTTGATGGGACTCATAGTGGTACCGAGGCTGAGACTTGGCTATTAGATATTGGGTGTTGCTATGTGAGAAACACTAGAGCTTAGTGTGCCATTATTCACCTTAGGAGATTTGCATCTACTTGATGGTGCATAGAGGAATCGAAGCTCCAGCTCAACATTGTGATAGTCTCATGTGAGATCTCCAAGGAGTGGTTTTGTGAGTGGTTCTTTTCCAACCAGTATAGAGAGGCACGTGCTGATGAGTTTCAATATCTCTGATAGGGGACTATCACAGTGGACTAATACGAGCATAGATTCTTTGAGACGAGGCAATATTCCAATTATAACCATGATGAGCTCATGTTAGTGTAGCACTTTGTTCAGGGCCTTAATGGTCATATTCCAGGGGACATTCCTTTGCATCAACCCCGAAAACTTGCACTTATCATTGAGAAGGAGAGGTTATCTAAGGGTAATATTGCTAGGGTTTTTGGTAGTAGGGCAGGTGCAAAGGTTCATATTTCACAACCTTCTAGATTAGGTGCACAAAGTAGTCAGGTACAACCCGTAGGTTCATCTAGGGCACATTCAACACCTCCTATATCAGGCCACCACTAGAAACGTAGACAGAGACATTCCCAGGGTCCTTCCTAGAGATAGAGCTCAGGTAGTCATTAGCCTGAGCACCATGGTAGTTCACGCCATCGAGACAAATCTAATATTCATGCATCGAGGAGTGTACCTCAGAGTGGTCAACAAAGCTCTAGTAGGGGCAGTTTATTTCAGTCTAGTGTACCCTCTGTAGGTCATAGTAGTGGTAGAGGATTTTTTTTCTTGTGACCAGCAAGGTCACATGGCTCTACATTGTCCTTAGACGTCAGTTTCCAGACTGAGTCAGAGGGTTTCTATTTCTGAGCCTTTGGTTAGGGATGTACGTTGATCTCGTAGAGTTTTGCAGTGGTTGATAACCGCCAAGCTGAGCACCAAGGCACCAATTTTGAGACTACAAGTGTGTTGCATGGTATTTATACCTCTATACTATTTGATTTTGTTGCTTCATATTCTTTCATTTCCCCCTTCCTTGTTGAGCAATGTGGGCTGGTGGCAGCACGACATGTTGAGTTAGCCAAAGGTTCTAGAGTGGTCATGGAATCCCTTGTTCATGGTTCTCTGTTCCCTTTCTTCACCACCACTGTAGATCTTCATATCCTACCCTTGGGTTCTTATTATTAGAATATTAGAATATTTCTTTAATGATCATCTTAGTTAGTCTTTAGTTTATTAGGTAGTTTGTATTTTCATCTTTAGTTCATGATTGTTTCTTTTTGAAACATCATCTTTGTAAATCTATATAAGGAGCTTTCATCTCCTCTGTTTAATACAACTACAACAAAATCAACTTACCATAACATGGTATCAGAGCAGGTCGATGGAATTTCTTAAAATTTGCCAAATTTTTTACAAAAAAATTGAGCCTCTTTTGATCTGGATTTTTTTCCATAAATTTGTTTTTTTATTTTTTTAAATAAAAATCATTGGATGTATTTTATGAAAAAAAATTGGTTCATCTTCAAAGAATTTTGTTGCAAATCGCCAACGTGGTCAAGGGTTTTGATTGCGTAATTTCCTGGTTTAAGCAAAAGTCTCTGATTTTCGAAGGTTGCATGTACTTGCATGTATTTTTTGTGAGTTGCATGTTCTTGCATGTGTTGTTTTACCATCCAAAGTCTCGTGTTTTTCTACATGAAGGTTTCTCTATTGGGTTTATAATTTTTACCTCAAAAATTATCTGGTGGGTTTATAATTTTTTCCTCAAAAATATTTTGTTGTGTTTTCATAATTTTTTCCATTGAAATAATTTTGATGGGTTTTAATAATATTTTCCTAAAAAAATGTCTGTTGGGTTTTACCATTTTTTCCTAAACAATGAAGCTTTGTATTCTTTGATTCATGTCTCGGATTCTATTGTCTGGTTTTGATTGATTTTTCACCTCAAAAATCGTGTCTAGTTTTTTTCCTTAAAAAATCATGACTTTTTGCAATTTGTTTTGGGGAATCATGCTCTTCTACAAAAAATTGGAGGGTTTGCTGATTTTTCCTTAAAATTGCGGCAGCTATTCTTGATATGTCTCTGGGTACAAGGAAGGACAACTCTGTTATCCAACATCAGGTTAAAATTGTGTGATGATCTCTGGTCAGATGTTTTGTTGATTCTAGAGGGTTAGTGACGAACTCATTTAAGTGGTAATGTTAGTGGCAGGTTCTTGTCTCTTTTTACAAAGCGTTATGAAGAAGGGGGCACCCTTCTCTTCTTTTTTGGATGGCTTCTTGGTCATCAAAATTTTGCAAATACAGGGAGGGTCTCAGCAGCAGAAAAGTGTTCAGAAGAATTTGTGACCAAAAGACAACAGTTAGACGATGACCATTAAGGGAGGGTATTAGAATATTATAATGTTTCTTTAATGGTCATCTTAGTTAGTCTTTAGTTTGTTAGGTAGTTTCTATTTTTGTCTTTAGTTCATGATTGTTTATTTTAGAAACATCATATTTGTAAATCTATATAAGGAGCTTTCATCTCCTTCGTTTAATACAACTACAACAACATTAATGTACCATATCACTTATGGTATTGTGTTTGGTATGGATTGGTTAGCTTCCCACCAGGTGAGTATTAATTGCTGACATAAGTCGGTACAGTGTGTGGATGACACAGGTGCACATGTTGATCTTGTAGGGGTCCAAATACCTATTTCACTTTGCATAATCTCAACCACGCAGATGAGGCAGATTATGCGATAGGATTGTCAGTTGTTCATTGTCTCTCTTAGTGACCTTGATGAGGTTGTGAGTTTAGAGGTGTCTCTTGATGATCACCCATTTCTTCATGAGTTTGCAGATGTGCTTCCAAGTGAGATCCCTAATATTTCACCTCAACGTGACATAGATTTTTGTATTGATCTCATTCCTAAAGCTGAGCCTATTTCTTAGGCACCTTACTATATAACCACTCAAGAGTTGTGTGAACTTCATTAGCAGTTATAGGAGTTATTGGCCAAGGGCCATATTCATCCTAGTGTATTCTCTTGGGGTGAACCAATTATTTTTGTGAATTAATCTTTTCATTTTTGCATTGATTATCGACTATTGAATAAGGTGACTGTGAAGAACCAATATCCCTTTCTGGGGATTGATGATTTATTTGATCAAATGAAGGGAGCGAGAGTGTTCTAGAAGATAGATCTTAAGTTGGGATACCATCATTTTCATATCCATGGGACTGACATTCATCGTACAATATTTCACACTTGTTATGGGCACTATGAGGTTACGATGGTACCCTTCGGGTTGACCAATGCGCCCTCAGTGTTCATGAGTTTGATGAATGGTGTGTTCCATACCTATCTTGACCTCTTTGTCCTTGTATTTTTGGATGATATTTTGGTGTATTCGAGGACTATGGAGGAACATGAGGTCCATTTGTGTCATGTATTGCAATGTCTATGTGACCATCAGTTGTATGGAAACTTGGCGAAGTGTGAGTTCTTCCAGACTAAGGTGAAGTATTTGGGCCATATCATCTCTAGAGAGGGTATTTATGCGGATCCTTCAAAGATCCATGCTATCATGGATTGGCCAGTGCCAACCAGTGTTCACGAGGTTCATAGCTTCATGGGTTTGGCGGGTTACTACTGTCGATTCATGAGGGATTTTTCTCGGTTGGCTCATCCTATCACTTCTCTTCAGATGAAAGGGAAGACATTTGTTTGGTTCACACAGTGTGAGTTATCTTGTCATGTTCTTAAGGAGTGTTTGACTAGTGCACCTTTCTTGGCAATGTCATATCTTGCAGGTGAGTTCATGGTGTGCATTAATACATCATTGGAGGGTGTGGGTGCAGTTCTTCTGCAGGAGGGATGAGTGATTGCATATGAGTCTCAGAAGCTCAAGGATCATGAGTTGAAATACCCCACCCATGAATTGGAGCTAGTGACAGTTGTGCATGTGTTAGTGCGCTAAAGACATTTTCTTTTGGGTCACAGGTTTGAGTTGCATAATGATCATCGTAACTTGCAATATATCTTTTCTCAGCTGAACCTGAATGCATGAAAACATCATTGGATGATGTTTTTGTGTGATTTCAATTTTTATGTCCATTATATCAAGGGGAAATATAATATTGTTACGAATGTCTTGAGTAGGATAATGCATGAGATCTCTATTTGGTCACTTGGAGCGGATTTGCATAGTCATATCCTTGAGGTGTTACCTAGTGATACATAGTATCAAGGGTTAGAGTAGAGATTGAGTTTGGATGTACCCTTGTGTGGAATTTTCAAGTTACTCTTTGGATTCATATAGACTTCTACGACACCATAAGCACATTTATGTGTCGGTGTCAGGTGGTATTTGTTTGTTAGTGTTGTTAGAGGCACATTGTGTATCGTATTCCTGACATCCTTGCATCAAGAAGATGCATGCCAACCTTAGACAATTGTACTTTTGGATAGGGATGAGGTGTGATGTTGCTAATTTTGTGGCTAGATGTCTTGAGTGTCAGAGAGTGAAGGCAGAGCATCAGCAATCGACAGGTCTTTTGTAGACACATTCTATCCCTGAATGGAATTGGGCCACTATATCTATTGATTTCATTGCAGAACTACCTATGTCTTCATGTCATTGTGATGCTATTATGGTTACTATGGACAAGATATCCAAGGTGGCTCACTTTTCTCTGATGAGGACTTCCTATATTGTTGCTTCGGTAGCACATGTGTTCATGGAAGATATAGTTCAGTTGCATGAGATACCTTGCATGATTATTTCAGATAAAGATGTTGTGTTTACTTCTGTAATGTGGACATCTCTCTAGTATGCTTTGGGAGCACAACTCAATTTTAGTTCAATATATCACCCTGAGACTAATGGTCATACAAAGTGGGTAAACCAAGTTCTTGAGGACATGCTTCACATGTATGTGATGGATCAACAGCCGAGGTGGGAGGACTATTTATACTTGGTTGAATTTTCTTATAATAATGGGTACCCAACTGGTGCAGGAGCCCCAACATCCTAAAAGCATCTTCAACATGTCCTAAACATCTAGGACTTCTTGTTTTCAATAATGATCCATTTGTAAGACCTAGTGCCAAGATTTGGTCTTTATGAACCACTTGGTCAACTATGGTCAAAGGATCCATAAATCTTGAATTTGTGTTATTTTTGTGTTTTAGGTGTTCCTTAGGTAGGTTTGGTCCATTAGTGACCCATAGGAAAGTGAGCAATCAACAATTGTTCATTTTGTGCAAAATATGCAAAATATGCAAAAAATGCAACATTTGCATAAAAAGTTGCATAGTAACATTTTGGCGACGTGACAACTTTTCAAAATTTGGTTGTAAACCTTCCTCCCAAAGGATATTGGTTTGAAAAGAAGTTTTAACCATTGGAGGAACTCCTCAAATAGACCTCACAGGTGGGTGGAGGAGAGATGATGTAAAAATTTTAGATTATCAATAAAATCGAATCATTTTCCTGCATACAATGAATTGTTCTAGATTTGTATGACCCTGTACTGACTCAAACTAGTGGAAGACCAATGGATTGTTGAAGTGGATTGAATTACCTATTCATTTTCATTTGATTTGAACCTTTGATCCATTGCAGAATGTGAGATATTGTCATTTTGGTAAAAATTGCCTGAAAACCCTAATTACCTAGGGTTTCCCTGAATAAATGACTATTTATCCTCATTCCACCATTGGGAAAACTTGAGAGTTGGTGAAATAAGGGGAATGTACATGTGTTTCAAGATTCCAAAAGCATTTTTCAGGTTGGTGGTCGGAGAAAGGAGTTCAAACTGATTTTCGGTTGACATCTCAATGTGCAACCAGTGAACAATAAGAGCATTTGATGACCAAGGCATGTTGGGGTTGCATCAAGCACTCAAATTGAATATTTGGGGTACACTTAACATGGAGACCATACTTGAGTCAATGGTTATTCTCTCTACTCCAATATTTGGGTACTTCCTTTGTTAATTATACGTAATTGGGGTAATTAGGCCTGTCAAGCATATAAGTATTTAGGCAATGTATGATTGAGTCATTGCCTACTGAGTTGGGTTATATCTGTAACTTGATAAAGGGTATGTGAATCTACCCTTAGTTTTCCTATTTCTTTGGAAAGTAAAGAGTTGTAGTCCAAAAACTATCTGCAAGTCAATTATAAGGAACTCGATGCCTAAAGAGGGAAGTACCATAACCGACAATGTTGAATGAAATCCACTATTGGATTTATGTCATATTGGTAGTAAATAGGGCCTTGGAAAAGTGATCCAACCCCATCCCACAAATTCACATAGCCTCTTTTGTTTTACCAAAAGTTGGTGTACCGAGGAGGGTCATTGGGAGAGATTGTTCAAATCAACCCAAAATATGAGCTTGAATCATCAAGTTTGGATGTTGTATTGAAGTTGGAAGTTGTTTACAAAGGTGTAGAGCCTATAGCAAGTGATCTTCTTTAAGAGTTGAGAGGTTGAGTCCTTTAGGACATAGTGAAAGTTATAAGTCTCTACATCAAGTGGTATCAGAGATCGATAAAGAGTTCTTAGGAGAAGGACAAAATGTCAGAGGGAGATGAAGAAACCAATCTCAGAATGATTAACATGGAGTTAGCCAAACTAGTCAGGGAACATATGGTTGATAATAGGGCTGACAATCAAGCCTTAAGAGATGAGTTGGAAAGACTCAAGGGCAAAATAAACAAGAGGACAGATGGACACTCTAGAAATGATGAGGAAGGGGATGAGGAAGAAGCCCCTGAGAAGGAAGAAGAAGTTCCTATAGACCAGAGATCCCTCTTGAATGCTCTTAAATCCATCCATGGAGAGGAGAATTATGGATGGAAAGATAGATTTGCCTATTTTCAGTGGAAGAATGGACCCCGATGTAGCAATGGACTGGATAGAGTCCTTAACAAGTTTCTTTGAATGTGAAGATATACCAAAAAGACAAAGAGTCAATATTTCAAAGTCCAAGTTGAAGGGAGGAGCCCTAACTTGGTGGAACACAAGGATGTAGTAGTCTCCTCGATGGGTGACCGTATACAAAGGTCCAGTCAGGAATCGAGAGGTTCATGGATGAAGTCCAAACTCTCATGTGATTGATTGAATGTGCCTATACCATTCATGCTTAAGTTTTGGGTTGCTTGGGAACCTTTGGTAGTGTGTATAAGTCTTTCACTTGTGTACGATCATGTGATGATCGTTAGTTACTTCTATTAAGTTTAACCTTGATCTTATGTTATGGTTATTTGGTGCACTTGTGCATGAGATTTATATCCTTATGTTTAAATTTTTTTATTAAGTGCATATTTAACCCTTAGTTTCAAGGGTTCCTTGGTGGGGCATTACACCAAAATACTGTAATAATTCATCTTTTGAGAAAATCCTCAATATGTGGTCAGAATCTAAGTTATTTTTTTAGCCTTCAGATTTTGTCCCCAGGATAGGTTTATAAACCTCCTAGCTCCACGTATACAGTCTATGGTTGGCATTATATGCCCCCCTTTAATTTTGTCCAAATTATTTTGAATGGTATTCAGATACCATGTCAATTATACATGCTACTATGCCCACATTAAGTTGTAATCAATATTTCCCATCTAGTCAATGCCCAAGTATGGTGCACATAGAAAGATAATAGTCAATTTTAGTAGAAGAAATGATTAGCTTGCAAATAAAGTACTACCTTCCTAAGCAATATTAGAATGTTTTTCAAGTATCTTTCATTCCAGTAATTGTGCTTTTGGAAAGCTACACAAATAATTATATTGAAAACTATATTAGTCAAATTGGTTTATATGAAAAGTAGTTTACAATGTTAAAAAGGGTTGCAATATTGTCCCACAACAATAACTTACAAAAATGTGCCAATGTCGGTGATAATGAGCTTTATTTGATAGGATATAACTATGACACTTTTCTTAGAGTATATACCATTGATATATGAGTCATAACATCTCATTATATCTCTGCCTATCTATCACTCTATCTCACCATCTATACATCTCTCTATCTCTCCCTCTTCTTTTATAAATCTCTCTATCTCTTCCCCTTTATCTCTCCTTATATATCCCCCTATATTTCTATCTTTATCTCTTCATCTAACTCTCTCTATCTAACTCTCACTTTTTTCTCTGTAGCTCTATATTCATCTGTACCTCTATCATCCTCTCCTCCCGCCCCCGCCCCCTGTAACTTCCCTGTGAGACTTTGCATCTGCTTTACGTGAGTGTATCCTCATTTCTTGCATGTTTACCTTATATTTGTGGCTGAGTTGCTATCTCTGCGAGCACAAGGGGGTGGGCCTTAGGGTTCCACATGGTAGGGTGGCATTGCACTAAACCACTACTGGGGACCAAAGTACAGGTGATAGACTTCCTCTAGCTATAGTGACTTGGAGATTATGAGCTCACTTTCATCTTGATCATTTGAGTAGCATGGTTATATGCTTATGTTTATGTATATATACATTGATGATCTTGATTTAGCTTAGTTCTATTGTTCATTTGGTTTATTTGTTCACTGATGTAATCGAGTGATTATGACCTTGATATGATTTGTTCTAATACTCCCTGGTGTGGAGAAAGCCCACATTTTAGCCTGTTTGTTGGAGTTGACGAGCCTTCCCGGTGATTGAAACTTGGATTGACATCATAGTTTAGCTTAGAACTTGTTTTTAACTTTCATAAAGTAGTGTATCACATTTATGACCTTCTAGAGGGTCAGTTGTAAATGTAATTTCAATTTTGGATACCCTTTATCTTCAAGATGCCTTCTTAGCCATAATAGTCCAACTTCGGTTATGTCAGGTTATGTTTCCCTCATTATATGCTTATTGGCTTCTTGCATTGACTTGCCACAAGGTTCTAGTAGTCTCCTTGATGGGCGGACATTGATGAAGGTCCAATCAGGATCAGTGAGGTTCATGGATGAAGTTTGAAATCTCACATGATGGCTTGAATGTGCCTATACCATTCATGCTTATGTTTTGGGTTGCTTGGGAACCTTTGGTAGTGTGTATAAGTCTTCCACTTGTGTACGATCATGTGATGATCGTGAGTTACTTCTAGTAAGTGTAACCTTGATCTTATGTTATGGTTATTTGGTGCACTTGTGCATGAGATTTATATCCTTGTGTTTTAAAAATAAATATTAAGTGCATATTTAACCCTTTGTTTCAACGGTTCCTTGGTGGGGCATTACACCAAAATGCTGTAATAAGTCATCTTTTGAGAAAATCATCAATATGTGGTCAAAATCCAAGTTATTTTTTTAGCCTACAGATTTTGCCCCGAGGATAGGTTTATAAACCTCCTATCTCCACTTATACAGTCTGTGGTTGGCATTATGTGCCCCCCTTTTAATTACGTCCAAATTATTTTGAATTGTATTTATATACCTCTTTATTTCCATCACCCCATGTCAATTAAACATGCTACTGTGCACACATTAAGTTATAATCAATATTTCCAAGCCAGTCAATGCCCAAGTATGGTGCACATAGAAAGAGAATATTCAATTTTAGCAGAAGAAATGATTAGCTTGCAAATAAAGTACTGCCTTCCTAAGCAATATTAGAATGTTTTTCAAGTATCTTTCATTCCATTGATTGTGCTTTTGGCAAGCTACAAAAATAATTATATTGGCAACTATATTAGTCAAATTGGTTGCTATGAAAATCAATTTACAATGTTACAAAGGGTTGCAATATATCCCCACAACAATAGCTTACAAAAATGTGCCAAAGTTGGTGATAATGAGCTTTATTTGATAGGATATAACTACGACACTTTGCTTAGAGTGCATACCATCGATATATGAGTCATACCATCTCGTTATATCTCTACCTCTCTATCAGTCTATCTCATAATCTATATTGTTAGTAATAACTGAAAGGGGGGGGGTGAATCAGTGGCCTCAAACATTAATCCTTAAATCAACCCTTCAACTCTTATAACCAATAATTATTTCTCAAGTTATCTATTGTCTTATAAGATGAATGCCTTGAACAAATTATATCAATTTACTACTTGTCAGATTTCTCTATTAAACCTTCCTCTTAATGTTTACCGATAAGTAGCCATCTATTTACCAAAATACAGTAAATATGCAAAGTATACCGCTATATCCAGAATGAATTATGTAAGATACAAAACAGTAAAGAAATGCATCATACACACATATAACACATGGATTTTAATGTGGAAACCCTGTTAAGGGAAAAACCACTGGGACTGGTGCCCCAAATTTTCACTCTTCTGAAGTGAGCCCTGTTAGGATCCAACCCTATTAGAGGTTACAAACACAGTTGTGCCCTTGTTAGAGGATTTTACACATATAGGTTATCACTTAGTATCGGGCATCTAATGCTGCCACCTTGAATCAGCCTCTCTCTTAGACTGTCAATAGGCATCTGGCATATCCAATGCTACTTTCATGAATCAATCTTTTTGGCACTCCTTGGGATGTACCTCAATATATAGAAGATTGTTAAGTCCTGCTCTGTTAAGAGACTTGATGCTTCAATGGTTAAACTGAAATAATATGACCTATTTCTAATGCAATTTGAATTGCAGATTTTCAAATCTATTTAAGTACATTACCTCTCTGATCAATGTATCAATTCAATTCTTTTGTGCTCCACACTTTCTGCTCTGTGATGTTGTGCTCATTGTTCGTCAGTGTTTGCAGAATTCCTTAGCTCTCCTTCAGCTTGATTGATCAGTACTGCATGAAGTTTTTCTTCATCAGTTTCTCTTCAGCATCCTCTTTTCATTCACTCCCCTTAATCCCTTTTCAAGAATGTTATTTTTGAAAATGAATTAAGCATGTCTCTTACATATACATGATATTCATTGTTTCTTGATTCTTGATTCTTGGTGTGAAAAACAATCCAGCCAATTAGATTTAAAGCATAACTCCTTATTTGTCTTGTAGTTATCTTCATGCCAACTATACAAATCATCTTTAAATCAATCACTTAACTCTGGTTGAATAAAACAAAGAAAACAACCAGTTAAGTCTATCTTTAGCTCTTAGCAGCTAGATATTTTGTCATTTTCTAAACTCTCTGTTCCATCGGTCAACTATGTAGTTAGTCGTCGGTGACAACTGACAGTTACGTTAGTATGACTCCAGTTAGCTTCGGGATCTCTGTCCATTGGGCAATATTGGAATTTTACTCGTCGGGCAACTTTATTTTCAGCTCATCGGGCATCCTGTGGTCTTTGCTTCATCGGGCATCACTATCTTCTGCTCGTCGGGTATCACTGTGACTTTTCTTCTTTGCCTTTTCCGATGGTGTGCACTCTGTCGGTGTTATTTGTCACTTAGTGAATACTTGACTTTTATGCATTGATGAAAACATAACCTTTGTTCCATTGATTCTTTGAAGTCTTTGGCATTATGTACATGACCATACAAATGATATCAAGTTGACATCAATGTCAATACAAACCATTAACTGATTTAATGCCTTGTATTATCTTCAACTTAACATTATCAAACATTCAATCAGTTACATGTCATCAATCTCTCCCTTTGGCATTGATGGCAACATACTATATTATCACACTATACTATTTCTAATACAATATGAAATACAATCGTTGAGATTCATCAAACTACCAATCTCTCCCTTTTGTCAACCGATAAAATGTCTGAACTTCGGTAAGGTCTATTTTAGCTTAGATTTGATTCCTGCAGTTCTCTTTCTTCTGATGTGTTGTGACCTCTACTTGTGTCAATTTCTCTCCTTTGACTGTTCTCTCTTTTGTGATGTCTTTTTCTTGTCAGCAACTCTCCCTTTGTATAATCTTTCATACAATTTTCTCTCCCTTAGGATATAATCTCTCCCCGTTGGAGTAATCTGATGATGGATAATCTCTCTCCCTATTTTAGAAGAATGTGATAATATGGATAATCTATCCCTTTGACAACAATGTCAAACAAATATTTTACAAATATCTGACATTCATGTCAAATAATTAGTTTCCTCCTATCCATAATATATTCCTTGAATTTCCCTTATCCATCAGTAATACAATAATATGCTCTGGTGCTTGGTTCTAATATATACCTGTATGTATATAGATGTATCTTTTGAAGTTCATCTCTTTGCTTGCATCAACATGATTGATATTCTGATAATATGTAGGCTGATGCAGCCTTCAGTCATTTTACTGACTGGTAGACAAGGGTTTGACCCCTAGTCTCTTTCTCAAGTATTCAAATGTATCCTTGGGCAGTGGCTTGGTGAAGATATCAGCTAATTATTCTTTGGATTGCACATACTCAAGTATCACCTCTTTTTCTTGAACTTGTTCTCTCAAATAATAATGCTTGATGGCAATGTGTTTAGTCTTGGCATGCATGGAAATGTTTATTGCACTGGTGTTATCACAATAGATAATCACTGGTTCTAAGATCTTCATACGCATACCTTCCAGCAACTGTTTGATCCATGCAATATTTGAGCAGTTTGCAACAGCAGCAACATACTCTGCTTCTGCAGTAGACTGAGAGATGCATCCTTGCTTCTTGCTAATCTATGTGACAAGTTTGTCACCCATAAAGAATGCTCCTCCAGTTGTGCTCTTCCATTCATCAAGATTTCCAACCCAATCAGTGTCGGTAAACACCTTAAGTTCAAATTTGCCTTCTCTTCTATACCATAAGTTAAAATTCCTCAGTATTCTTCAGATATCTTAGAATTCTTTTCACAGTAGTCATATGTGATTTCCTGGAGTTAGCAGAAAATCTAGCAACAATTCCTACTGCATGTGCAATATCTGGTCTAGTGTGTACAGCATACATGAGTTTTCCAAACATTGATCTATACAAAGTCTGATTTACCTCTGTTGTCTTGTCCTCTTTTGTTAACTTACATCTAGTAGCCATTGATGTTCCAACTGGTTTGGATTCTTCCATCTTGAATATTTTCAAGACCTCTTTGATGTACTTGGACTGTGTAATGAAAATACCTTCTCCTTGTTGCATGATCTGGAGACCAAGAAATAACTTGATCTCTCCAAACATAGACATCTCAAACTCTTTTCTCATCTGATTAGAAAATGATTTGCATAGCATATCATTGCCTCCAAATATGATGTCATCAACAAATATTTTAGCAAACAAGGTGTTAGCATCAGTATCTTCTTTTAAATAAAGATTATTGTTTTCACTAGTCCTTACAAATCCAATACTTGTTAGATATGAATGAAGTCGTTCATACCTGGCTCTTGGAGCTTGTTTCAATCCATATAAGGCTTTGTGAAGTCTACATACCATGTTTTTCTTGTCTGGATTGACAAACCCTTCTAGTTGCTCAATGTATACCTCTTCTTCAAGTATTCCATTTAGGAATGTTGATTTGACATCCATTTGATATACTTTGAATCCTTTGAATGCAGCATAAGCAAGTAATATTCTTACTCCTTCTAGCCTAACAATGGGTGCAAAGGTCTCTCCATAGTCTATACCTTCCTCTTGTGCATACCCCTTGCATACTAGTCTTGCTTTGTTCCTTGTGACTTCTCCATTCTCATTCAGCTTATTCCTAAATATCCATTTTGTACCGATGACATTCTTATCATCTGGTCTTGGCACAAGTGACCATGTTTTGTTTTTCTCAATCTTCTCAATCTCATCATTCATAGCACTTATCCATTCTTCATTATCAAGTGCAGCATTGACAGATTTGGGCTCAAACTCACAAATTAGACAGCTTGAGTTTAGAGACTTACTTCTTGTTCTTGTACCAGCTTTCTTATCTCCTATGATATGGATCTCTGGATGGTTCCTTCTTACATACCTTACAAGTACAGGTACAAATCTTTGCGTATTAGCTTGATCATCATTTTGATATTCATTCTGTTCTTCATCACCTTGCACATTATCTTGATCATTATCCTGACCGTCGGTATTTGCAGCCTAATGCTCGGGAGCAATGATTTGTAGCTCAGGAGCTCTACATTGTTGGTAGGGTAGAGTGTCAGGTTCCTCATTGTAAGTGAACTTATTGTAGTCCTCTGGTTCTTTAGTGCTTTCTTGTTCATTCTTC
>MU227826.1:1561427-1578038 GCA_018584345.1 Thuja plicata | reverse complement strand
ACCTGCGGTAAGAAGGGAGCCTCCCCTATTGCTGAGAGGAGAGAGAAATCTCACATACTGCTGCCTAAAGTACACATTTTGCAAGTTGTAGTTTTAGTGACTTGCAAAATATTTAGCCAACAATGATATTGAGATAGTCTTCGATAGATTCAAGACTATCATGACTATATGCCCGGTTCTAGCACTACCAGATTTCTCTTGTCCTTTTATTCTGGAGTGTGATGCTTCAAGTACTGGGATAGGTGCAGTATTGATGCAGGACAGGCACCCCATAGCTTATGAGAGCAGGAAACTCAAGGACAATGAGAGGCTGTACTCTACATATGACAAAGAGATGCTGGCCATCATGCACGCATTAGCGAAATTCAGGCAATATCTAGTGGGTGGCAAGTTTACTGTCAAAATGGATCATAACAGCTTGAGATACTTTCTGGAACAAAAAGAACTCAACGAGAGACAAGAGAAATGGGTCAGTAAGATACAGGCATATGACTTTGATATCGAGTATGTCAGAGGCAAGATAACATTGTAGCTGATGCACTCTCCAGGAGACCTTCAGAGGTAACTTGCTGTGTACTATCCGAGATTTCCGCAGATTGGAAATCTCAATTGTTAGTTGAGTATTCTAAGGATACTCAAGCATGTCAGATTTTGGACGGACAACTTCCAGATGACCGGTACAAGGTAATTGATGACATCATTCTCTACAAGGACAAGATCTACTTAGTACTTGGTTCGAAGCTGAAGGCTTTGATTTTGAGGGCTGTGCATGACACTCCTACAGTAGGACATTCGGGGTTCTTTAAGACTTACAGGTATATCCGGGAGAGGTTCTCATGGAAGGGCCTCAAGGACAATGTCCTCCAGCATGTTAGGGAGTGCCAGACTTGTCAGCAGAACAAGTCAGAGCACACTCATCCAGCGAGTTTATTGCAGCCCCTTCCTATTCCAGCTCAGAAATGGGAGGGTATTTCTATGGACTTCATCACTGGGTTGCCGAAAGTGCAGGGTAAGGACAATATTTTTGTGGTAGTCGACAGACTCACCAAGTTCGCTCATTTCTTTGCCATTGCGGGGATTGGACAGCTTCACAGGTAGCGGAATTATTCTTTCGTGAGGTTTTCAGACTGCATGGTCTCCCTAAGACCATTGTGAGCGACAGGGACAGCAAGTTCCTTAGCATCTTTTGGCAGGAACTTTTCAGGTTGGCAGGCACGGAGTTGACTCCCAGTACCAGTTACCACCCACAGATAGATGGGCAGACAAAGATTGTGAATAAATGGGTGGAAGGCTACCTCAGAAACTATGTATCGGGGCAGCAGAGAGCATGAGTTCTGTTATAACTCCACTTATCATATGACCATAGACATGTCGCCATTTAGGGCACTCTATGGCAGCGAGCCACTATCTTTCATAGATTTGGCTTTACAGGACAACAGGGCTCCGATAGCTAGTGACTGGTTACAGGATCACCAGGACATTTCTGTTCTCTCAAGGAGAACATTCAGAGAGCACAAAATCAGCAAAAGATGTACGCTGATCGTCACAGGGTAGAGCGGAATTTTGAGACAGGGGACATGGTTTACCTTCGTCTACAGCCTTACTGTCAGAGTTCGCTGAAGAAGAGTGGATCAGAGAAGCTCAGGCCTAGATTTTATGGCCCTTATCGCATCTCGAGGAGAGTTGGCGGCGATGTGGCCTATGAGTTGGAGCTTCCGACAGATAGCAAGATTAACAATGTCTTCCACGTCTCTTGCCTCAAGAAGGCAATCAGACAACAGGTAGTAGCTTCGGGTAGTTTACCTCCATTGAATGAGGAGGGTAAACTGGCTTTGGTTCCAGCAGAGGTTATTGAGGTCAGGGAAAGAAACCTGCGGAACAGGGTTGTTCGGGAATATTTGATTCGGTGGAAAGACTTACCATATGAGGATGCCACTTGGGAGGGTGAGTCTATCCTGTAGCACCCAACTTTGAGATTGCTTGAGGGCAAGCAATCCCGAGAAAGGAGGACTGTAATGTCCCCTTTTCTACAGTAGTGCATATTATGCGTGATTAGCCTATCTAGCCATCCGGATAGTCTAATGGCCGCTTTACAGAGGATGCCAGTCAATCACATGGTTACTTGGGCATTAATTTAATATCTGAGTTCAGTCTCTATAGTTGGGTACTTTATTTCATAAAGTAATATTATAAAGTCACTTTAATATTATAACTTTAAGTTACTTTATTTTTATAAAGTGACTTAAGTGACTAAAAGACGAAAGTGCTTTTTTATCCCACATTGCCTAGTTGGTGTAATGGTTCTCATTTCGAGGCTATAAAGGAAGGAGATCTTCCTTGGGAAAGACACAATAAGAATTTATAAAATTACGATTTTATATCTGGTTGCTTGAATGTGACTGATTTCTTGAGGACGTAGCCCCGTAAGGATTTTGGAGAAACTGGACGTAACCCCAGCATTCTCAGTTGAGATGGAATCATTCAGATTTCATGTTTGAGTTTAATGACAAGGAAAAAGGCAATATTTAATCCTGGATTCAGCATTCTTTGGAAAACGATTTACTTGAAAAGTCAGTATTATATCTTGAATTCGGAAAGGAAACAAATCTCAGTACTTTCGAAGCAGACTAGAACTCCCACAAGCAGTGATCGAGATTAGCACAGATATCTTCATTCTCATTCTACAGGTGGATATAAGAAATGGTAATGGTAGTGGAGTTCAGCGCAGCATTGTTTTCCGTAGTTAGTGGAAGGGGCCATTGAATACTAGGCGTGCGTGAGTTACTTCTCCAGCTGCGCAAAGAGACCTGGCCCAGCAGTTATCGGGCTGTGAGTGCAGGTTGAACGCGGGCTCCAGCACTGCTTCTCTCTCCAGCCATGCGGGCAGACCATCACAGGGAAGTCGAGGTGTGAGAAGATCGCGGGTTATAGAGGCCTGCAAACTGGACGTGGCGTCCTGAACAGCAAGTGACGTGGGTGAGGAAACACCTCAGGGTGCTAGGGAAAGGCACCAGGCCGCGCTGAAGACCAGCAGCTACGCGTATAGACAGCAACAGTGGCACTGTCATATCAGCCATCTACAATATCAAACATTTCAGTGGGCAAGTAAGGCGATGTCCAGGTAGTTTCAGAATTTGGCTTGAGACTGATTTTATTGATAGCTATGTATCGTTTTATGTATTGCCATTATACTTCATATGATGTTACTATGTTATAAATGGAGTGTCAAACGTTTGAATATATGAATCTTACTATACATTAAGAATTCTGAAAACAGAAGGCCAGTGTACTCATTATGCTATCTAAAATTCCAGTGGTTAAAGAACAGCATTTATATGTATTTTAGAATAGTGGTTGATTTTTATTTAGAGGATATACAACGCTGTTGAATCCCATCACGTGAAAATAAGAATATCATAGCGTAGTGGCTGGGTAACTAGGTAGTTACAATATTACCATCCAGAAATCAGAACCTTGCAGGCGTTTGATCAGTTCAGACCTAAACAGTATCCTTACAACGTAGGGGTTTGTTTTCTTTTTCTTGGACAAATGAAAGAACATTTGTAGCTGTCTGATGGAAGTTAATTGAGATGTAGAATTTATTCAGGTTGCTGTACATAGGGGCTTTGAAGCAGATTGAACTGCTCATCAGACTTTAACCTGTGCTCAAGGGGTTTCTGGTAACTTTCCATTCATGCTAGTCTCCCCAATCACATCAAACCAGGTGTATGACTGAAATGAACAGGTACAAAGTATATTGCATTAAAAAATTAGATTTGAGGGGTGGAATGAAGGTGACAGGCCCAGGATTTGAAATCCTTTACCCAGTCGAAATGGAGTTAAATCTGGGTAATTTCTGAGCTGGTTGACTTCTCTTAAGGGTGGCATGAAGCATCATACACTTGCTTGCAAGCATAGGAATGTGGGAAGGTTGATTGTCATCTGTAGAGGAACCGAGGTCTTTCCTTCAGTATCTTTGCTGCTGTTAAGAAGAGATTCCCAAGGTGTGAAGACCGCTCTATCTGCAACGTGTCAGTGAGGCAATTTTGGGAACATGACAGTCAATCTGGTTGAGCAATTGAGGTTTTGAAGCATGCTGAAGTTAATCCATTTGCTATGTGATCTTTAAGGTCAGAAAATTAATGATATTTCATATGTTTTCCTGTACCAGCAGATTGTCAAATTAAGTTATCGTTGTTTTTGTTCTTATCCAAGAATGGTCTCCATGAATTTAAATTATGCAATACATTTGGTTCTATGTTGAGGATAATTAAATCAGTTCCAAACAGAAACACTCCCTACACATGCATGTAGACTGTTTGTCATAATTGTTTCATGAAAGGAGTGCAAAAAGACTTTCAAAACAAAATTCTGCCGTGAGTTGTTACAAAAGGGTGACACCATCCTTTTTTAACTAATTGTACACCATATTGTGTAGCTTGACACATCCTAGAAGAATTGGTTGGGCACAAAATCCTTCTTGGCACTCTTAATTGACAATTCTAGGATACTTAAAGCTTGCTCTGTCAACTATGATTTCATATGAGGGAAGTGAGAAATCAATGTGGTACTTTGTTGGAGTCTTTGTTTGTAGTATGTGATTGTTCAAGTTGGTGGTACATCCTTGCTTACCTAATCCAGCTTCTTTGTGCTAGTGCACAGAATTAGTGCTTCATCTTCTTTGGGCTTCTTGTTAAGTTTCCAGTTTCCTCACCTGATTTGCTGCATCTCCTCGATAACTGCATGGTTGGATAACTAATGCAAGGTCTTCCTCCAACTTTCAATGGCGTCCTGAGGGATTTGGGAATGGAAACTTGATGCAGTGTGGAAACGTTTTCTGCAATCAGTGCTTGATAATGCAAATCTCCCCTTTTGCTTTGCTGTTGTCAAAGACACACACAAAGGGAAATTGGATGCCTGCTATAGCTGCGACTTCCAGCAATTGTAGTCAGGATAAAAGCTAGTTGTGCCTAGCAACCTCTTGTAATTATGAAATCACTCCTACTTGAGTGTCCTTTTTCAGGGGTTTCATCCTGAAAGCTAAAAGAATGAAGAGGAGATGAGGGCTTCATCTCACCTCTCTTGTCTTTGAGTTTTTTTGTCTCAGAGAACAGGGTATCCGTTTGATGTGATTTGTGTGTTAAAACATTCCATGCCTTAGCTACCAACAATAATCCTTATTTATAATAATTCCTTCCAAGGTCAGCCTTATAAGGCAAAACTGCCACAAACAAGCAAGTTGACCTATAGAGCTGTTTTACTTTTAACCAATTATTTGATAATTGCATTTATTCATAATTTTTATTTATTAGTTATTTAATAATTTATTTATTTAGTTAAAACATTGGAAAATAAGAGAGCCGACATAGCTCCTAATTGGGGACATCATAGTTTGCCCATCCCAGATGTTGCTTGTCCTCAAACAACTTCAGATTTGGGTGCCCAATGATTTCCTTCCCATGTTCTATCGTCTGTGTCCTCATAGGCGATATAGTGTATTTGTCCCTTTCCCAAACATGTATGCCTTGGTTGCTATTGTTCTTTGCATGTGAAGCATAGCCTTTTCCTTTGCAGTTGGTTCTTAGACACCTCTACTTGGTTTTGCTTAGGAGGCAAGTATTTGGGAGGTAGCGTGCTCTTTTGAAAAGGTTTTCTTTGACAGAATAGGAGACGCTTGCTGGGAAATAAATCTGTCTTTAGTCACGAAATCTTAATTTAGAGGTCTTTTGATGGCTTCTTGCAATGAGCTCGAATCAAATGCCCTTACTAAATCCTTAAGGGGTTCGGCTATCACAAAGAAGACTATAATCCTCCTCTTTGACACATCAAAAACATTATTGCATGCCTCTAAAATTATGCTACATAGTCTTCCACCTTACCCTCTTGCTTCAGCTGTGCCAACTCTCTCAAATGAGTTTCTGAATCCCTCATATTAAACCTTTCTATCAATCTTCCAGGGTGGTGATTGAATCATACCCTTGGGTTACCATGTCATGATACCACTGTTTGTGAGCCACTCCTTGAAGATGAAAAGTGGCAAAGTTGATAGCTTCCTCTTCAAACATTGGATTGAAGGAAAAATATGTGTCTAATTTCTGCAACCAAACCCTTGCCGAGGAACTACTGTCTCCATCAAAAGTATGAGTAATGATTTTTCCCAAATAGTGCTCAATTTCTTTCCACTTTTCGTACCTTCTACTCCTACACCCTTTCCTTGTCTTCATCTCATAAAATTCAGTTAAGGTCACCTCCCTGTGTATGGGGAAACATTTAAGGTACTGTATTCATCATGAAGCCTTGTCATCTCACCTTCCTGGGCAGCTTGCTCTTCCTCACTGCTTGCTGCTCCCTCTTTTTCTGGAATTTTGGCCTTAAAAGTTTGCATTTGTTGAAGATTTTTCCCCAACTGTGCTGCTTCCTTTTGCTCCATTCTATATACGTCTTGAGTACTTAGTTGCTGGTTCGTTCCTCTTAAAAGTTGAATCATCTCCATCATGGTATCCCTCATGTTGGTCTGGAACTCTTTGGTCTCCCTAATCAATTCTTGAGGATTGGCCTCTTCTCTGTCACCCATGGCAGCCTCTTTTTCTTGCTGCTGGTACCTCTGATCTCTGTCACTCATTAATCCATAGGCTGGTGGAATGCCAGGCTTTGATACCGCTGAAATATCCTTAATCAAAATTTTTCAAATTTGTATGCACACAGTACAATTTAAAACAGCCAGCATGCACAACATAAATCTGCAACAGAAAACTAGATTTCTTCATAAAACATTTGCCTCTTGTGAGTGTGAATTGCGGACCTGCAAACCTGCACACAACACTTCAATAGATCATTGCATTAGTGGGTTAGTAGCATGAAATTCATCAAAATAGCCAAGAATACCCATTAGAAATCGATCTATTGCTTCCTAATTAAGGTGAGTTTGATCTATCAAGATGCTCTCAGATTAAACATGTTAGATCAGTGACTAGACTGCCTTAAGATGGAAGATTCAAGTGAGTATGATGCAATAAATGCATACTTTTCTCAAGATCTTGCTAAAAACCATGCAAATTAAGCTAGAAATGCCAAATCTAAGCTACAAATGCATCTAAGAGTTAAGCTCAATGATTCTAAGAAATGAAATTGATCTAAGATAAAGAAACTATGATGCAATTCAAGCTATTTAAGATGCACAACTAAACACTAGATGAAATTTTACATTATAACATTGTCATGAAAATTCACTCTCTTTGAGCTTAGGACGAGCTTGGTTTTATAGGAATTCCATGAGATTGGGTGGTTAGGATTCAAATTTGATGAAGGGTTGAGATTCTCCCTTCCTTGATCCATGTGAGTCAATCCATGTGATTTGTTTTAATTGGCTCAATTTGTGTTTTCTTGTTTGTTAGAGGATGAATCATGAGACAGGCAGCCTCCTTTTCTTGCTGCTGGTACCTCTGATCTCTGACTCATTAATCCATAGGGTGGTGGAATGCCAAGCTTTGATACCATTGAAATATCCTTAATCAAAATTTTTCAAATTTGTATGCACACAGTACAATTTAAAACAGCCAGCATGCACAACATAAATCTGCAACAGAAAACTAAATTTCTTCATAGAACATTTGCCTCTTACTCATTCGTATTTCTCAGTTTTCCAAAGATTAAACCCAGTAAAACTTAACATAGACATCAGGAACTCAAACTTCAGCTATAGTCTCACTTTGTTAACAAAGATATCATAAAAATCAAGCTCACAACAATAATCTTAGATTATTTGATGAATCATAATGTCAGACAAAAGTCTTAATTCAGAACAGAGAGGTACATAAATGCCAATTATCACAAAATGCTTCATATTCAAGCGATGGAGTCCATGCGATCTCATTTACTTGTTTTAGACTCAGTATTCCAATATGATTAGTCTTCCTCCAACTTCCAATGGCATCGTGATGGATTTCGGAATGGGAACTTGATGCTGCGTGTAGAGTTTTTCTGCGATCAGCGCTTGATAATGCGAATCTTCAGTTTTGCTTTGTTGGTGTCAAAGACACACAACAAAGGAAAATTAGATGTTTGCTTTAGGTGTGACTTCTAGCAATTGTAGTCAGAATGAAAACAACTTGCACCTAGCATCCTCTCATACTTATGAAATTGCTCTTACCTAAGTGTCATCTTTCAGGGGTTTCATCATGAAATCTAAAAGAATGAAGAGGAGATGAGGATTTCATACCACTTCTCTTGTCTTTGAGTTTTTTGTCTCAGAGAATGGGGCATCCATTTGATGCAGTTTTTATTTCAAAACATTATATTCCTTAGCGACCAACAACTCGTATGTATACTAGTTCCTTCCAAGGTTGGTCTTACAAGGAAAAACCGCCACAACCAAGCAAGTCGGCCAATAGAGCCATTTTAACAAATTAATTTAATAATTGCATTTTTTTAATAATTTATTTATTTAGTAAAAACACAGGCAAATAAGAGAGCAGACCCAACTTCTGATCAAGGACATCAATAAGATGAAGCTACTTCCACCCTCATGATTTGAGGATGCATATTACCATGCCATGGAGATAGAAAGTGAAAACAAGACATCCTTCTACTTGAGGAAAAGTGAAGTTGATGATTCTTCAAGTGATAGTGAAGTGAGATTGGGTCAAGGTCTTTGTAATATTGTATGGACATGATGAAGATGATGGTAGAGCTAAATGACACAAGAGAAGAAGACAAACTATAAAGTAGGTCATTTGCAAAATTTGTCATGGATTGGCCATACAATTTAAAAAAGAAGAGTGCTGAAGTAATCTTTGCTCTAGGGGAGCCAATAATATCACCTACGAAGAGATAACGGTGCATCTTATATTGCATCTACAAGTGTGTCACTTTGCAAGTATTGAAACCAAAGATATAATAGATGCCAAAACATGGGTGGAAGTGGAAGTTGAGTATGATGGCCAATGTTGACAATTGTATAGTGCCAAAGGTGTAATTAGTGGGATCATTTGCAAGAGATCGCCCCACTAATTAAATTACAGAAGGGCTTATTTGTCAATGTTGTGGCCCTAGGGACTATAAGGATGGTAACTGTCCAAAAAAGCCAATATCGATAGGATTGTTGTAGTGGGTTTGGATAAGGTAATGACAATTATAAGATCCCAAACAAAAAGAGATGAATGACTAGATACACCTATGAAGTAGCAAATATTGGTTGAATGGGGGTAGCAATAAGCAAAACCAATTTCAATAAGGCCATTGTTAGGCAAGTATTGTAATCCACTTTACCCATAAAGGTGGTGGATTTCACACAGTATTTTTGAAAGAATGAGGCTATCACTACTAATGATCTCAACATGGAGTGTACACACTCACACTTAGTTGTCACATGGCTCAACATTGGGCAAGGAAGATCAATTGAAACAAAATATTTGATTGTGGAACATCCTCTTTTAGGTGATCAAATAATAGGCCCTATGTGCCCCATGATGAACTTAGTCAACTGACCTATAGTTATGCACATGCAGATGCTAGGGAGTAAACTTACCAATATCATACTTTGATGATGGATTAGGTGTGAATATTCTTCTAGAGGAGTTTGGGAGGAGTCTTGAGAAGCTCACAATCTAAGCATCAACCTTGTAGTTGGTAGGATGGCATCAATACAATATAAAGCTGCTAGGAGTTCTCATGGCACAAAAGGTAATCACCAATTTCACCACCAATTTCAAGGTAACCACCAATGGCATAAAGTTGTTGGAGGCATCCACAGTTTCAAGAAAGCCACATTGTTTTTGCAAGCAACCAAAAAATTAATGATGGTGCAATTTTTGCCATCCGTCTACCCATTGGAAAGAATAGTGCAGCCATACTTTTTCCACTCCCTTCTTTGCTCTTCCACCACTTCTCTTGCCCTATCAATTGTATTCATGGCCAACCTACTAGTACGAAGTGAAATTAAGTACACAATTTTGATTTAAAAAGTAGCTTAAATTCAACAAAAAATAGTAATTACTATAAATGAAATTAAAAGAACATAAATTTAGTGTAAATGTTAAAACTCAATGTAAGTTAATCATATAATTTTGCTTCTAGATTCAATTGTGTGCAATTTTAAAAAGTTGCACATGGTTGAATCCAGAAGCAAAATTATATGATTAATTATGAACTGTGGAAATCTGATCGCTTCTATGAACATATACTATCAAAAGTAAAACATTTAAAACAACTAGACTAACCTCCCACTCAAGTCTTGGTGAGAATGTTGCTTGTAGCCTTTTCGTGAAACTGTCAATGCAGTAACCAAACTATGCCAATAAGGATTGTCTATAAGGATTGTAGAATTTGAGGCTGTTAAAGTTCCAAAAATCAACACATGTAATGCCTGCATCCTCATGCGCCTCCCTATTCCACCTAGTTGCCTCTATTGATGGTTGTGCTCTAGGCATATTTCTGTGCACAAAATAATCACTTATAGACAACAACATTGATGGTGGTGCTCTACGAAGTAGCTGATGTGGTGGGCAAGGTGGTGGTGGATTTGCAGATATATAGGCTACGAAGAGAGCCCACCATGCTTTGAAGTGTTGCTTCTTTAGCTTCAAGGTTGATTGAAGCACCTTGAGATTTTTCTATGGATGCTGCCATAGGTAGTTTTGCCCTCTCCCTTTGCTAGCTGCAAGTATGGCATTCATTTTGAAAGATCTCCAACTGGATCCTAAGGCTAATTTCTGATTTTTGTTTGCTTTCTTGTCTGACCAGCACTTTAGTAAAGATGTCTAATTTTTTTGTTTGTTTGTTCTGTTGTTTTTCTGACTTTTTTTGTAGTTTTTGTGATAGGAGATGAAAAATGCATAAACTTGACAAATTCTCAAATCAAATGAATTGCAAATAATAAAGCATACACTAAAGTAAATAATCTGATTTTCTTTCTGCCAAACACATAATTACCTACCCTTACTAGGGCTGTATGGCCAGGAGTACGAATGGATAACAACTTTGTAATATATTTATCCTGCAATGTCTGGTGTGTGATCTTTGCTGCCCAATTTGCTGCGCTGCCCAGAAATTCACTGATTTTTGTGTTAAATGCTGCTACTAAACCCTAACGCCAAGCTGAGAATGGATATAGTCTCTGCCTGAAGCTCTACTGGTGTAGAAATAATTGGAATGCCATAAATCTACCGCCAACCTTCTGATCTACAATTCTGATCACTACAATCTGTTCTAACAGATTTGATTCAAAGATTTTCTCCTCAAAATTTGATGCATTTCTGATAATAACTCTAATTTGTATTGAAACCAAGCACCAAGAGAGCTGGGGTTTTGTCCAATTCCCTATTTTGCCAAGAGTTTTTTTTCCTGGAAGCTTTAATTGCTACTCAAACCCTTCTTAGAGCTTAAACATCGATATGCTGAAAGACATTATGTATCTTGCTCTCAGAAGGTAAGTCAAGCTTGTATGCGACCTCTCCAATCCTCCTCAATACTCTGTATGGTCCATAAAATAGTGTCTTGAGTTTCTCTACCCCACTCCTCTTAAGTGTACTCTGTCTATAGGGCTGTAGGCGCAAGAAGACCACGTCTCCAACCTCAAATGACCTCTCAATCAGATGCTGATCCGCATACGTCTTTTGCCGATTCTGTGCATGTTGAATATTATCCTTAACTGCCTTAAGGATATCCTGATAGTCCTGCAACCAATCCCAAGCTCTAGGCATTTACTGTCACCCAACACCAAGTCCACAAATGATAAGGCATCATAACTATATAAAGCTCGGAAGGGAGTCATACCAATAGACATGTGGTATGTAGTATTTTAACAATACTCGCCCAAATACAACCAACACACGCATGCTCTTTGCTGACCTGAAACATAATTGCACAGATAACCCTCAACCCATTTATTAATTATCTCCATTTGAGGGTGGTAACTGGTGCTAGGGGTCAACTTTGTACTTGCTAGCCAAAATAGCTCCTGCCAAAAGATACTCATGAACTTGCTATCTCGGTCACTGACAATGGTCCCGAGGAGTCCATGGAGTCTAAACACCTCACGAAAGAATGCCTCTACCACTTGAGATGCTGTGAAGCCGGCTGCAACAGAGAAGAAGTGTGCATACTTCGTCAATCTATGCACAACCACATAAATACAATCCTTCCCTTGGATTCTTGGAAGATCTGTAATGATATCCATAGATATACCCTCCTACTTCTGCTTTGGAATGGGCAATGGTTGTAGAAAACTCGTTGGGAAAGTATGTTTTGACTTGTTCTGTTGACAAGTCACGCACTCACGTACATGGGGCAAGACATCATCCTTGAGGCCCTTCCATGATAACCTCTCTCTAACCTGCCTGTATGTCTTGAAGTACCCCCCAATGTCCTACAAGTGGTGTATTATGGATGGCGCGTAAGATCTATTCCTTAAGTTTTGATCCATGTACCAAATAAATCTTGTTTTTATAATATATAATTTCATCAGTCACTGTGTATTTGTCATCTTGAACCAAACCATCCATAATGTCACATGCAAACTGATTCTTGGAATACTCAACTAAAAGTTGAGACTTCCAATCTACTGAAATCTCACTCATAGAGCCAAATGTAGCAATTGTAGGCCTCCTAGAAAGTGCATTAGTAACAACATTCTTTTTCCCCTTAACATACTCGATGTCAAAATCATATGCCTGTATCTTGCTGATCCACTTCTGCTGGCGCTCATTAAATTCTTTTTGCTCCAAGAAGTATTTCAAACTATTGTGGCCGGTCCTCACCACAAATTTCCCACCTACCAAGTACTGACAAAACTTTGCCAATGCTTGCATGATGGCGAGCATCTCCTTGTCATAGGTGGAATACAATCTCTCATCATCCCTCAACTTCCTACTCTCATAGGGAATGGGATGGCGATTCTGGATAAGAACAAGTCCAATACCCTCTCTGAGTGCATCACACTCCAACACAAAGGGCTGAGAGAAATCTAGAAGAGCCAAAATTGGACAATTGCTCATAACTTACTTGAGCATATCAAATACAACTTGTGCCTCATCTATCCATCTGAAAGTGCCCTTTCGTGTGAGATCTGTCAATGGAGTTGCAAGCTGTGAATATCCCTTCACAAACCTCCTCTAGTATGCACATAAGCCTAGGAAACCTTGCAACACTGAAAAGTTCCTAGGTGGTGGCCAATCACGTATTGCCTGAATCTTCTCCTCGTGAACCTTGACCCCATCATTACCAATCACATGCCCCAAGTACAAGATCTTTGTAAGTTCAAATTCACACTTGGACATCTTGGCAAACAAAGACTGTGCCTCCGTAATGCCAAGTACCTCATCCAAAAGTAGCAGGTGCATTAGTGAGGCCAATTGGCATCACCAAGAACTCATAGTGCCCATAGTGACATTTGAATGTTGTCTTATGTATGTCCTCATCACGATGGCACCCCGATTGAAGATTGATCTTCGGGAAGTACATTGCACCATGGAGCTCATCCAACAACTCATCTCTGCTGGGAATAGGATACCTATTCTCAATTGTTTTTTATTCATATTCGGTAATCAATGCACGTGCGCATAGTGCCATCCTTCTTCACCAACACCACATAAGAAGCAAAGGGGCTAGAACTAGGCTTGATATGCCCCATCTCCAGTAGCTTACAGATGGTCTTCTCTATCTCATCCTTAAACTTCTTAGGATGACGATATGGATTAGTAATCACGAGCTTAGCGCCCTCCACAAGCTCAAAACCACAGTCTGGTAGTATCCTAGGAGGAATGACACCAAATACAAGGCTGTGCTTATCCAATACTAGCTGAACATCTATATGAAATGACCACTCATCCTGTGAAGAAGGTGACTTGGATGAAATGAAACACTATGCTGCCCAAGCAACATCTCCATGTCTAAATAAGGTCTGCATCCTACGAGCTGAAAGTGCCTTAATCCCTCCATCTGAAAGTGCTTTAAGCACAACCTTCTTACCACCCACCATGAACTCTAACTTCATCCTCCTGAAATCCTGCATGTACCTATTGTTATACACTAAATTTTGCACCCTATTCAAGCTCTCGTAGTCTTGATAATCTAGTATATAACATGGGAATCACTTCAAGGTTGTGGGACCTTTGCTAATTGAAGTGAAGCCTCCGGATTCTAGGCCGGTTCCTCTTGGATAATCACCTAATTTGCTCTTTTGACATGAAAATTAAACTTGGAGGGGAAAGAGATAGAAGGAATGCTTTGAAAGGGAATAAATGGAAAGCAAATTATCCTACTAGATGATACACCAAAGGTAACATGAACCATAATACAATGACCAGACTAGCACGAAGGTTCTCAGATCTAATAGAACACAATCTTTCTGAATAGGCTTGCATAAGTATTTCACAGAGAGGTCTGAAATAGAAAGAGGCTATTCAAGGAAAGATAAGATTTCACAAACAATAGCATTCCTAAGGGAATAGACAGACTGTGACCTGCAAGCAGACATTCACTCCAGCAAATAGGCACAAGAATGAGACAAAGTAACCAGGGATGAATAAAATCCACATGGTTACCTAAATTAAATCAGACACAATAGTACACAAAGATGCTGAAAGAAAGGAAGGCTCTAATAAAAGCACTGTATTACATCTAGTAAGAGAAGTACAGACAAGAAAAAGCTTGAGGGCAGAGAAAATGCCACAGAAAGCTCATACATAATCTGGAATTCAATGAAAGATTACAACAAGGTGAAAACCTGAGGGTAGAGAAGATGCCACAGAATATCTTACACCAGCTGGAAAAGCTCTCCACTCTAAAAGCTCTCAAAACTACTTCTATACATGCTCCTCTAGCACGCAGGCTCAAGAGTCAATCCAATTCTCAGATATTAGGGTTACATTAGATTTCACATAAACAATTCAGAACCCTAAGATTGTTAATTCTGCTCATCAATGCATTGTAGAAATATTTGAGAAGATCAGATATATACTTGAATATCTTTCCCATCGCCATAAATTCGATTAGAGAAGTCGGCTCGACTTATCTCTCTGTTTGCAGCTTGAAAGATCACGTGACCACCATGAACTCTGAGAATCAAATCTTTTTTGAATTTAAATATTAACGGTCATAGGTGGCGCGGATGTATGTATCAATGGCCCAGAAAAAGATTTGGCTTCCCGTTTAAAATGCAGCCGCCGATCTCCTTTTCTTTATCTTTACTCTGTCTTTGAAATCATATCTGATTTAGCCATGTGGCACGCTATCGCACACTCGCAGCATCAACCAGTCATTGAAAACTTCCTCTGCGAGTGAGCGACAAAGCCTCTTCTTTTTATCCAGTCACTTACTCGCAACACTTTTATCCTTTTATGTTCTACCTGTGTGATTGAGCGATGTCTAGCTGGTATTTGAATTTTCTCTTTATCGCACACTCGAACAACCTTTTGACTTGATCTTTTAACCCGTGCAAGTGAGCGATGATCCCTTCTGAGAACATATCACTAGTTGCATCGCTCACTCGCAGTCCAAAATCTGTTAACCGCTAAGTCATGGTGAGTGAGCGACGACATCCATTTCCTTTAATTGCGCACTCGCAGAACTTTTCTGACTTGGTCTTTAACCTGTGCGAGAGAGCGACAAAGCTTTTCTCTCGATCAGTTGCATACTCGCAACACCCTTTTGATTTGGTCTTTAACCTGTGCGAGTGAGCAACTGCATAAGAATCCCTTTGCTCGCGCGGTCGCAACGCTTTTCTTGTTAACTGCTAAACTTGAGCGACTGAGCGATGAAGCACAATTCCTTTGGTCGCACACTCGTGAGCTCGAAGACTTGAAGTGAAATTCATTGCGAGTGAGCGATTGCAACATATAACCCTCAGCAAGTGGGCGATGATATTCCATTTCCTGCAATAGAGACCTTGTCGCACACTCGCACAACAAAAATACGTTAAGTGATTAGCTCAACGAGTGAGTGACGAGCATAAAACCCTTTGATCGCACACTTGCGAACTCAAAGGCATAAAGTGAAAATTCATGACGAGTGAGCGGTGAGTTCTTTTTCCCTTGATCGCACACTCGCGAGTTGGAAGGTAACATATGCAAAACTGTTGCGACTGCACGACCACATGATAATCTATTCACCCGCTCACTCGCAGAGCTAAATGACCTCATAACAAATATTGCGCGACTGCATGACTGTTCAAGTTTGAATTCAGTGCGACTGAACAAAAAGGTGACCGCTGTACAACTCTTAAAACACGTGAAGAAAAGGAACTTTAAGTGGCAAAAAGGTAATGAAGGATTAGAACCGCCACTAAAGACTTAGGGTTTGGGGTATTTCAAGGGTTTTTTTTTGCATTTAGGACTAGAAGGTATTGTTGATGTCAGTTTTGTACCACTACATAACATATAGGAATTGAATAATTGATACAGGATATCAAATACTCAACCCTCTCTTGAAAAGTAATTACTCATGAAGGACATGAGAAAACTCCAAGGTTCCTTACACCTGTGGATCCAAACTCAGTTATATTAATGTGATTTGCTGGTTAATCACGTAGGCGGGCTTACGTTGTTCATTCAAGGATATCAGATTCTTGCCATGATGATGATGGGACTTAGCTTTGCAATGTATACTCAATTGATT
>MU227826.1:1500505-1551603 GCA_018584345.1 Thuja plicata | reverse complement strand
TTCTTCCTACTTACTATAAATAGTAAGCACCCTGGAAACTCTGCGGAAACTGATCCGATTGGCCCGAAACTAAAAACACCTAGGCCAAACACCCCTCTGATCCTCTGCCAGACCTCGGTTAGCCCACGGGACCATGATGAAAGGCTAACTATAAGGCACAAATAATGTGCCCCGAAAAGGGGACATTACAGAAGATCCTCTACCTACAAACCACTGCTAGCAACCAATCCCTCATCTATAAAATTGTGCGTAGCACCGCTGTCCACTAGGCAAGTGACCCGCTGTCCGTTAATCACTCCGTCAGGTGAAAGGGATGGATCGTGGGGGCTCCTGAAACGGTGGCAATAGTATCATTGGACGTATCCAATGCATCGCCCTCTCCAAGTTCTACCTGCTCACTCTTCTGCTCACCCTCAATACTGTTGCCCTCTGAACGTGTATCCTATAATTGCTCATCATCCACATCAAAAGTAACATCTATGAGATGAGCCTTGCCTTTCCCAAGGCATTTGTGTCTTGGCTCCCAAGGCTTCTGACATGAGAAGCAAAGCTTCCTTCTCCTCAACTCATTTCGTGTCTCCTAATCCATCATGGGAGGTGGTGGCGCACTCTTGCATTGTGTAGAAGCCTTTTGAAAGGGCTTGGAGATCTTGGGGAACTTCTTATCTTGTTGATAAGAAGTAGGTGGTGGTGAGGTATCAAGCTCAAGGGTTGTAAAGAGCTGCCTTGTTCTGGGTTTTTTTTTTGGTTTCTTATGGATTGTCTATGATTTCAAATTGCATTCAAGTTTAAGGACATACCATATAACTAAACAATGCATTACAAAACATAAAATACCGGTAACCACAATCCTTTAAATTTTATTGTACTTATTTTAAACATTACAATCAGATGTCAATCATTACAATCAGAGTTTAATATTAAATCCAACCTGGAAGGTCTTCAACACACAGCAAGAAGTATTCCAAGTTTTCTGTAGCATTCACCAATTTCTAACTGCAGTGTCAAATGTCCAGGGAACAAACACAACTCACCCAAATTCAGATTCAAAATATTTAGTTGTCTGCAACTTGAAAGAATGGCAATGTAGAACCACACACAGTACTCCAGCAGTCAGATTTTATATGTAAACAGCAACAACACCCTTCTACTTCCAGACATCAGCTTCTCCAGATGATTACAGACCCTAGACGGCACCCCTTTTTGGCCAAATGACTCACTGTAAATGGCTCAGATGTACACGTCTGTCTTTTCTGAATCTCAGACTTGATAATGCTTCCAAATGTTGCTCAGATATGTACGACAATCTTCTAATATTCTCCAGATTTAGGATGGCTTCACAAACTCCCTGTCAATGTCTACTTGGTATGGCCAGCAAGATAAATATTCAACAGCCCAAACACCCAGTCACAGCTTCCAGAATATGAATCGAACTCCTTGTTATCTCACTTAACAACAATAATTAATCAAACCAAGAAGACTAAACTAATTCATATGAAAGCATAGGGTAATCCCTAAATCGAACTTCCTAGCAATTGGATAATAGAAATGGCAGCTCAACACAACTTCTGATTTATCTTGCAACTCCAATTTGAATCCCAAGACTGTGTCTTCCAACAACGTTGAGATCATTAGCGAAGAAGGTTTTCGTCCTCCAAGCCCAAGAATATAAACTCTCCAGAAAATTTCATCAATTTTATATATTTTCCAAGCATGCTGAAAGAGAGCACTTCATTCCTTTTTATATTGTTTTCACATGAGCTCTCACACTTGTTTCGTCAATGTGGGATAAAACATATCACTTTTTGCATTTCCATATTTTTCGGATTTGCCTTTTTCCTCCAATTTTCTTACGGCTCCTATTTTTCGTGGCTCCTATTTTCTCGCGGCCCCTATTTTTTTGCTGCTCCTATTTTCCCGCGAATGCTTTTATTCTTTAATATTTCCCCATTTACCTTTTATGTCTCCAATGTGTTATAAAATAAAGGGGAACCATTTCATTTAAATATTTTCCACATAACTATAGTCTACCATTAATGAAGTTAAATAATCAATTTTAACTTTATAAGATAACTTTATTAACGCATAATAAATCATATATATCAATGATAAATAAATGATTTTGTCGATATTAAACAATTCTCCATCGACAAGCCATTGCAACTGGAAGTCCCACATGCCCATACTGACTTACTATAAATAGTAAGTGCACCCAAAACTGCCTTAGATCACCTCAGAATGAATTGCCACCAAACCTTCTTAGGCCAAATGGCCTCAAAGTCTCTTAAATGTCCTAGTTAGTTGATGCAATCAAGGACAGTGGAACTCACCGAGTCCAACCAATCCTTGCAGCAATAGTCACACAACAGAAGCAAAAGAAAACAAGAGAAAATGAATGCAAGATCAGCCTCCTTATTATCATATGATTTGTTGCAAAACAACTGCAAGCAGAGATACATTCCAGGCATACAGCCCCTGATAAGAACCTTCAATAGGTTATCTTTTTATACCATTTGCAATCAGCGACAACTGCATGAACCTTCTATAGGAACTTTCTTCCGTCTGATCTATAGATTAGAATCCTACAGGTGCTAAACTACTATCTTCTTTTGTCTCTCTCCTATGTTCTATGAAAAAACACTAGAGTCTATAAGGCCTTCGCAAACATCAGGTCAGCCAAGAATGATTACATTTCCCAATGAGAAGAAAATGTATTACACAAATAGGTCAGGACCCAAAATCATAAGGATCTTCATCCAACGAGTGGGACATGAATCACGATCCTTCAAATTGGTCGGCCACACACGTAGTAACATCATCAAGAAATGAGCTGTTAAGCTTCGCCGATTGGGAAAACCTTTGCGAGATTGGAAAATACAAAGATTGGCCAGAAAATGAAGAACAAGATAGTTTTGGCAAGAATCTGCAAGATTTCAAGCTCGAAGAAACCAAATGACGCGCGATTCGAGGAGAATGTCACAAACACGTAGAAAGGATCACAACCTCTGAAAATAGGCACAGGACGATAGCAGAAAGAAACACCAGAACTGATCAAACAAGAAAACAAGAAAAAAATGTTTTTGGTTGATGCAAGATTGCCAAGATCCCAAGATGCTGCTGCATCAGACACTTGGGGTTATTTGAAAAGTGAGCCTCTCACTTTGCTGGGGCCAAAGGAAAACCAAAATGGTCAACCTCAGCCTGAGAAATCCATGAAGAATCTTCCATGGGCCTGTCCTTCCATTTGACAAGATACTCCATGTACTGCTTACCCCTTGTACTTCTACCAACTCTGTTATCCAAAATCTGCTCTATCTGATCCAACTGCTTCTTAGGATACTTCTGTTCCACATCTGATCCATCACTGTTATTGAAATCTCATTCATGATACTCATACAAATCTTCAACATTGAATATAGGTGATATATCCATGTCTTCTGGTAATTCCACTTCATAAGCATTCCCTGAGTCAAATCTACTCAAGATCTTACAGGTCTAAATTTCTTCATCCTTAGCTCGTTATAAGTTCCAACAAGAAATCTACCTTTCTGCAAGTATACCATGACTTCATCACCTACCTGAAATTCCTTATGTCTTCGCTTCCTATCAGCTCTCCTCTTATAGTCTTGGTTCATTTTTCCCAAATGTTTTCTAACTCCTCCAGGCAATGATTTCATAACCTCTGAAAGTCTTTTCCCTCAGCATTCTTCTTAACATCATGATTGATATCCCTTAATTCTGCCACTCCCTTAGGATTAAAGCCAGTAACTATCTCAAATGGTGTCATCCCTGTGCTCCTATTTACTAAACTATTATGTACAAACTCAGCTTGTGGAAAAACTAAATCCTAATTCCCTGGCTTGTCTCCAATTAAACATTTTAGCAAATCTCCTAAACTCCTATTCACAACCTTTGTTTGACCATCGGTCTGTGGATGAAAAGTAGAACTGTACTTCAAATCAGCCTTCATCTTCTTTCAAATGTCCTCCAAAAACAACCAACAAACATACTATCCCTGTATGAAACAATGCTTCTAGGTAATCCATGTAGTCTCACAATCTCCTTGAAAAATAAATCTGCTAGATGCATTTCATTTATAGTCTTCTTACAAGGAATGAAATGTGTCATCTTAGAAAATCTGTCTGCAACCACAAAAACTGAATCATAGCCTCTTTGTGTCTTTGGCAAACCAAGCACAAAATCCATACTGACATCTTCCCAAGGTCTGATTGGTACTGTCAAAGGTGTATACAATCCCACATTCTGACTACTACCTTTTGCAACTTGACACACTTTACAACTCTGAACAAAATTTCGTACATACTTCTAAACTTGCGGCCAAAAGTAGTTCTCACTCACCAAAGCTATTGTCTTATCAACACCAGAATGCCCTGCCAATCCACCACTATGTTTCTTCTTAATAAGATTATCCCTCATAGAACTTTTGGGTATGCACAACTGACTACCTTTGAATAACATTCCATCCTGAATAAGATAATCCAACCACTTACTTCTGTTTGCAACAATAGGTTCTCTGCAAGCTTTCCAAGGTTCAGTGAAGTCTGGATCATTCTCATACAATACCTTTAATTCATCAAATCCCATCACTGAAATCTTCATTTCAGTCATCGAATTCCTTCTCCTACTCAAGGAATCAACAACTTTATTTGACACACCACTCTTATGTTTCAACACAAATGTATAGCTTTGTATGAACTCAACCCATCTCATATGTCTCTGATTTAACTTACCTTGGCTATTCAAGTACTTCAATGCTTGATGTTCAGTATAAAGCACAAACTCCCTAGGCAACAAATAATGTCTCCATTCTTCAAGGCTTGTATTATGGCACAAAACTCCTAATCATACACTGAATACCTTCTTTTAGCATCATTCAACTTCTCACTAAAGTATGCAACAACTCTTCCTTCTTGACTTAAGACAGCTCCAATTGCATTTCCACTAGCATCGTAATCTACTTGAAATACCTTATTGAAATCAGGTAAAGCTAACACCGACTGCTCTGTCACCTTTTGCTTCAGCAATTCAAAACTCCTTTGTGCTCCATGTGTCCACTTGAATTCCTTCCTATCTCCTCTCATGGTTTCAGGCATCGGTCCACAAATTGAGCTAAAGTTTCTAATGAACTTTGGGTAAAAACTAGCCAACCCATGAAATGATCTTACCTCTCCTACATTCTTCGGTGTAGGCCACTCAACAATGCCTTTTACCTTCTTTGGATCCATCTTCAATCCTTCAGTAGATATTACAAATCGCATATACACTAATTCCTCCTTCATGAAAGTACACTTTTTGAGGTTGATTAACAACTTCTCTTCCCTTAACCCCTGCAATACTTGTCTAACATGCATCAAATGCTTCTCTTTTCTCTTACTCAACAATGGCTTTTAGCTTCTCAGGATCCATCTTCAATCCTTTAGCAGATATTACAAATCCCAAATACACTAATTGCTCCTTTGTGAAAGTACACTTTTTGAGGTTGATTAGCAACTTCTCTTCCCTTAACTCCGCAATACTTGTCTAACATGCATCAAATGCTCCTCTTTTGACTTAAGACAACTCCAATTGCATTTCCACTAGCATCGCAATCTACTTGAAATACCTTATTGAAATCAGATAAAGCTAACAACGACTGCTCTGTCACCTTTTGCTTCAGCAATTCAAAACTCCTTTGTGCTCCATGTGTCCACTTGAATTCCTTCCTTTCTCCTATCATGGTTTTAGGCATCGGTTCAAAAATTGAGCTAAAGTTTCTAGTGAACTTTTGGTAAAAACTAGCTAACCCATGAAATGATCTTACCTCTCCAACATTCATCGGTGTAGGCAACAATGGCTTTTACCTTCTCAGGATCCATCTTCAATCCTTCAGCAAATATTACAAATCCCGAATACACTAATTCCTCTGTGAAAGCACGCTTTTTGAGGTTGATTAGCAACTTCTCTTCCCTTAATCCCTGCAATACTTGTCTAACATGCATCAAATGCTCCTCTTTTCTCTTACTGAAAATCAAGATATCATCCAAATACACAATGACAAACTTACCTAAGAATTTCTTCAGAACCTCATTCATTAACCTCATGAAAGTACTCGGTGCATTAGACAATCCAAAAGACATTACCAACCATTCATACAATCCTTTATTTGTCTTGAATGCAGTCTTCCACTCATCACCTTCTCTGATTCTAATTTGATGATATCCACTTTTCAAATCTATCTTGGTGAAATATCTAGCTCCACTCAAACAATCCATCAAATCATCCATTCTTGGCAAAGGAAACTGGTATTTAATTGTGATCCGGTTGATGGCTCTAGAATTAGTGCACATTTTCCATTGTCCATCTTTCTTTGGTGCTAAAACTGCAGGTACTGCACACGGACTGAGACTTTCTCTGATTAATCCCCGCTGCAGCAAATCTTGTACTTGTTTATTGAGCTCTTCATGCTCTGCTGGTGTCATCCTCTATGCTGCATTGTTAGGCAAACTAGGTCCTGGTATCAAATCCATACAATGGCTAATACTCCTCACTAGTGGTAATCCATCAGGGACATTATGTGAGATAATATCTGCATACTCCAACAATCCAGTGATTTCTTTAGGATGTTCTTCCACCGAGACAATTTCCTTAGACTTCTTGGGTACCAAAGCAAAACACACATTATCATGTCTCATGCCATCCCAAAACTTCCTGCCATCCACTAAACAAATTCTTGCACTGGTACACACTTCACTCTTAAGGGGTTCCTCTAAAGGTAACAAATTTTGCTTCATTCCATTAGCAACAATGGTGTACACATTCTTCGTACCATCATGTATAGTTTGTCTATCATACTGCCATGGTCTACCCAACAAGATATGACACATCCATAGGCATAATATCACACAAAACTTCATCATAATACTTCCCAATCTTGAATTTAACTAGGCATTGTTCACTTACTAGTACTTTGTGTTCATCTTGTATCCATGCAATCTGATAGGGTCTAGGATGCTTCAATCTTTGCAACTTCAATTTGTCAACAAACTCGTCCAAGGCAAGATTATCAGAACTACCACTGTCTATGACAACATTGCACACCTTGTCTTGCACCTTGCATCAAATTCGGAACAAATTCTTCCTATGTAAAGGTTCCATATCTTGCTCTCTGTGATATAGGGTTCTCCGAGTTATCAAGGTTGCTCCATCCTCGGCTTGATTGTTGTTAACTGATCCAGTGGACTCCTCATCTGCAAATGCTGTTCGCCTATTGCCTTGTTTGCATTCAAAGGCTCAGTGCCTTGCTTCGCCACACTTGAAACAAGTGCCACTAAAATTTCTTCTTTCATCACTACTTTGTCCTTCATTGTGATAGGAACTTGTATCATTCCTCCTGTAGCAATCATTGTCCTTAGCTTCCGACTCATTCCTGCCCTGAGCTGCAGAAGATCTACCTCCTCCAGCATTAGTACTGGATCAGCCTCTCTGAAATCTTCCTCTACCTCTTGGCCTTTTCTCATGCCTTCGGTTCAACTTTTCTTCAGCCTTCAAAGCCCACTTGTAAGCTTCTTCCACGCTCCTAATCTGTATCAGACTGATTTCATCTTGTATTGATACCCTCAAACCATTAAGGTAGCGAGCAACTTGTTCAACTTGTTCCTCCTCTAACTCTTAACACTTAAGTCCCTTTGCTTCAAGTTTTGCAACTTTCGAAAGAGACTTACTTGGTAATCCTCAGTCAAAAACTTAGCCTTTAATTTATTCACCATCCTATCCCAAGATTTGATCTGATATTTACCCCTTCTCTGTCGATCTGTTTGTAAATGTTCCTACCATAAGGATGCATGTCCTTTTAACTTGGTACAAGCATATTTTACCTTCTTCTCCTCACTAGTTCCTTAAGTTCAAAGTGCTTGTCCATCTCTGTGATCCAATCTATCAATTCATCAGAATCTAGGTTACTATGATAATCAGGTGGATTGAAATGAGGTCTCTTATTTACATTAGTCAAAGCTCTGATGAACCTCTCTTCTTCTTGATTCAACTCTTGTGGTGCCTCATTGTTCTCTCCTTCCCTTGCCTGATCCCGATTCTGTTCATCTCCTTCATCACTTCAATCTTCTATATGTTGCCCTCTCCTCTGAGCAGTTTCCACTGCTTCCAATCTAGCAGAAATTTGTCTCAACAAATCCAAGACAGTTGGATCTGCATTCCTTGGTTCACCTCTAGTATTCCTCCTACCCATCTTCACAATCTTCAGCAGTTGTAGATAGGATCCTTTCCTCCGCGACCCACAAGTAAACCCTAGGTTGCAAAACCTTGCTTTGATACCACTTGATGTAGTCAAGGATAGTGGGAACTCACTGAGTCCAACCAATCCTTGTAGCAAGAGTCACACAACAGAAGCATGAGAAAACAAGAGAAAATGAATGCAAGATCAGCCTCCTTATTATCATATGATTAGTTACAAAACAATTGCAAGCAGGGATACATTCTAGGCATACAAGCCTTGATTAGAACCTTCAATAGGTTGTCTTTTTATACCATCTGCAATCAGCAGCAACTACATGAGCCTTCTGTAGGAACTTTCTTCCGTCCGATCTATAGATCAAAATCCTACTGGTGCTAAACTACTATCTTCTTTTGTCTCTCTCCAATGTTCTATGAAAAACAATTACAAGAGTATATAAGGCCTTTGCAAATATCAAGTCGGCCAAGAAAGATTACACTTCCCAATGAGAAGAAAACATATTGCACAAATAGGTTAAGACCCAAAATCATAAGGATCTTCATCCAATGAGTGGGGCATGAATCATGATCCCTCAAATAGGTCGGCCACACACGTAACATCATTGAGAAATGAGTTGTTAAGCTTCGCTGATCATGAAAACCTTCGCGAGATTGAAAAATACAAAGACTAGTTGGAAAATGAAGAACAAGACAGTCTCGCTATGAATCTGCAAGATCTCAAGCGCGAAGAAACCAAATGACGCGCGATCCTAGGATAATGTCATGAATAAAGCCACAAACATGCAGAAAGGATCACAACCTTTGAAAATAGGCACAAAACAATCACAAAAAGAAACACCAGAACTCATCAAACAGGAAAACAAATGTTTTTGGTTGATGGAAGATTGCCAAGATCCCAAGATGCTCTTGCATCATTAGTTATCCTACGACACCATGGGGAAATAGGCTAATGACAATATCATGCAACTTGTGCTAGAAAGGGGACATTACAAGGGTAGTCTGAAGAGCCTCCACCAGGGTCTGAGGCTTAAAAGCCTCGACCATACCCCGTAACCTCTCATGTAACCCTTCAATAAATAACATCACATGTCTGGTAGACATCTCTAGGACCATAACATCAATGTGTTGAAACTCATTAATATAAGTTTCAATGCGTCTAGTCTGTCTCATCAGTGCTAAGTCTTTGTAATATAACTCCACATCCTTACGGTCAAATCTAGAAATCAAACGCTAAGTGAGCTCCCTATAAAAATGTATAAGTCCATAGTTTTTGGTAATCAAACCATGATGCCACCAATCATAAGCTTGTGCACTGATCTTGCCACTACCATCAAATGGGGATAAGGTGAGCTTGCTGGTTGCTCGCTTCAAATCTCCATTCTGTTGTTGTCTTGTTCGTCTATCACCCCTGACTCTCAAATTATTCCTACGCTGCGCACAATATTGGGGTAAAGGGAAGGCATCTCTAACATGCTGCGGAAGGGCTCGCCACTCATCACAGGCTGCCATAATTGCATCTTGAAACTCGATGCCCTCCAGTGGGTCTATTGGTATTTTCTCCTCTCAAGGAGGGAAATGTGGCTGTAAGGGCCTGTCTGTTGTACGTGTGTGAGTCTTATCACGTCTAGGGGAACCAAATGCACTATCATCCAATGAGGGAGCCCTGCTACTCCCATGATTGCTTGCAACTGAAACAAACCTATTCACTTTGTCCTCTCTACCATGCCTATCTCTAGGCCGACCCAAATCCAACCAATCAAGGATATCCTTTAACTCTTGATCAAGATCCTCCTGCTGATTCTTTCTTCCCCTCTGTCGGGGAGTCTTCCTGTCCTCATGCAAATCATGCATTCCTGTTGGAGTTGCCGTACCAAATTCCAATTGTGCCTGTGATCCTCTGCGGACGTAATACCCGTATGTCTCAAATCTTCCCGAATGCATAAAAGTGACCACAAAATCCTCAGGCTGGCAGAATCATGCTCTGATACCATTGAAAGATCCCCAACTAGATCCTAAGGCAAATTTCTGATTTTTGTTTGCTTTCTTGTCTTTGACCAGTGATTTAGTAAAGATGCCTGATTTTTTTTTGTGTGTTTTGTTGTTTTTCTGTTTTTTTTTGTAGTTTTTGTGGTAGGAGATGAAAAATGCATAAACTTGACAAATTCTGAAACCAAATGAATTGCAAATAATAAAGCATGCACTAAAGGAAATAATCTGATTTTATTTCTGCTAAACACGTGACTACATACCTCTACGACCAGGAGTATGAATGGACAACAACTTTGTAATGAATTTATCCTGCAATATCTGGTGTGCGATCTCTGCCGCCCAATTTGCTGCTGCCGCCCAGAAATTCATTGATTTTTGTGTTAACCGTTGCTACTAATCCCTAACGCCAAGTTGGGAATGGATATAGTCCCTACCTGAAGCTATACGTCTAGTGTAGAAATAATTGAAATGCCATAAATTTGCCGCCAACCTTCTGATCTGCAATTCTGTTCACTACAATATGTTCCAACAGATCTGATTCAAAGATTTTCTCAAAATTTGATGCCTTTCTAATAATAACTCTGATGTGTACTGAACCAAGCACTAGGAGGGCTGGAGTTTCGTCTAACTCCCTATTCTTCCAAGAGTTTTCATTCCTAGAAGCTCCAATTGCTGCTCAAACCCTTCTTATAGCTCAAACTTCAAAATGCTGATGTGAAAATAATAACCTGGATGCTTGAAAATAGCTGCCCCAATCTCTTTTTATTTCTTTTTCCTCTTTCTTTATGAAGTTCGAACTTTTAGGGTTTCCACCATTTATTTTAATGTACTTTATTATATTTTATTATTGACGTTGCCTAGGAAAGTATTCCATAGGTCACTTTATTATAATTATAAAGTGACTTGATTAAATCACTTTATTTATTTTTGATCGGTAATATGATATTTTATTAATATTAAAGGTATTAATATGAAATACAAATCAGGGATTATCCCTATAACCATTGTTCATGCTTCCTCAAACTGCCTAACACCACCCCATTATTAGGATCAACTATAAACCTATACAAAAACCGACTGGATCTAGCACCCAAAAAACCCCATACAACTGAGCTCCTGTGGGCCAGCCCCAAGTTCTATATAGAACTTCCCCAGACAAGATAGATTCTTCAGCTGGACCAAGGGGAGCCGCCTGGGCGACTAGATTAGATTTTGGGCTCGAGGGCTAACTCAATAAAGAAGAATCGGGCGGCTAACCAAAGAATAATCTCCTCTCCTCGATTTATGAATTCACAACCCATATTATCCAAAAGTGGGCATGCAACCATTGCATACTATCAACTTCTACCATTCTTAATCTACTACCCCTAAGCATTCTATTAATATTAGAGCCCTCCATTAACAAAACGGGCGACATCCACACAAAAACCCAATACATCCAACCAAGGCATACCCAAGACCAGACATAGATTGAATTTCAAATAGAAAGACAAAAAACTAATACACAGAGTCCGTGACTTACTCGACCTTCTTCCACACCGTCTGCCCCTTAAACTTCTCCTTTGGAGCTTCAGCCACACATTTTGCTTTGTTTTTGGCACTTGTAAATGCAGATTGTACTCCTTTCAGATTTGATAGTTGATAGGTTGCAATTAATATTTCTGAATATATGTGATTTATGATTCTAATGGAGACTGTGTCTTGCAGGTCCAAACAAGGCTGAGAATGTTCGATTTCAATTTTTCAATATTGCCTTATCGGGTCTGCATATATACTTGTATCGGGGGGCATGTCTTGAGTGGACATGTCTCCACAAAGTGGAGGCATGTCCGCTCAAGATGTGCCTCCTCATCGATGGCACTTAAACAGTATTATGAATACCGTTTTATGGACGGTCACTTACCATTAGTTAAGTGGTTACTAACATATGTTTAATATGCCGATAAGAAAGGTATTCAACGTATATGCAATGTAAGGAATGTTGATCGATCTTTACTCGATCGATAATGAAATCAATATGATATTAATTCATGCAGATCGAAAGCATTCTTTATTCGATCATGATAATTAATAGTGAGGTGGTAAATTGATATATCTTATTGTTGATTCTTGTAATGACCCGAACCGGGTTTTTCCCAAAATTTCCACAAAATATTTCATGCAGATTTAAACAAATACATTCATGCGAATAACCATGGATTCAACAGTAAATAGACAGCAATATATATTTCATTAAAACCCTCAACAACATTGTTGCATTATAAAATAACAGTGGGATTTCTCACAATCCAAATCTGAACTCAACATGTAAAAAAATATCAAATAACAAAAAAGAACTTGTGAATACAATGGCGAACTCTGTTGTGAATCCGCACCGGAGATGAACTGGGTTTCCATCCAATCCACCGAGAAAGCTTGAAGGTTTCCGTCCTCAGGATCCAGAACCGAAAGCTGAAGCTCTCTGGATTCTCCAAGAGAAATAAATCATAAAACATTGCATAACCAAATGAGGATCCAAGTCTTCTTTTAAAGCTGCAATTGTGACTCTTCAGTTTCCCCACTTTGTCTCTTCATATTCCACTTAAAGTCACTTTTTAAATAAATATAACGTTGGGTTATAAAGTGACATAATAAAATAAAGTAGGAATCTTCTGGCATTAAAACAGAGGGCCAAACAAACTCGGATGAAGACGTGTGATAGCTTGTCGGAAAGCTCTCGGCGAGACGCTCCAAGTCCACTACTGAAATGCCAGGAAAACTGAGTTCTGTCGACTTACTCTAAATAGTAAGTACCCTGGAAACCCTGTGGAAACTGCTCCAATTGGCCTGAAACTAAAAACGCCTAGGCCAAACATCCCTCTGATCCTCTGCCAAACCTCGGTTAGCCCACCGAACCATGACGAAAAGGCTAACTATAAGGCACAGAATAATGTGCCCCGAAAAGGGGACATTACAATTCTTTATTTGACGATGCTATAATTTCAACACTCCCACTTTCCCTCTTAGCTAGGGAAGATAAGGAGTATGAATATTATAATGATCTCTGAGAGTACATTACCTTACTAATAGCTATCACCTAATCTCGTGATAAGGTATATCACCTAATCTCGTGATATGAAGTATTGCCTATCTCGTGATACTAAAGGGTATAATATACTCAAGAACATTACATTCTCCTCATATATCCTTGTTATGGTATGTGCACTGACATTAAGTCACATAATGTCTACCATAACAAATCATGACAAATCCATGAATAATGATATCAATCTATTGAACATTATAAGATCGTCACCTTATAGTGTCAAATACAAGTGTTCATTATCTAAAAGATCGTCACCTGTTAGAAATGTACACAGGAGGTGGGACCCATAAAGTCATAGAGTCACACATATGACAAAAGAAGTTTACACATTAAATATCTTATGTATTAGTACAGATACATATAACACTTACATTTCAATCATACCAAGACTCTTTCTGAAGTGTTCAACTTTCATTCTGGAGAGAGGTTTGGTAAGTATGTCTGTTGTCTGATCTCTTGTATTGATATACTCTAATTGGATTACATTCCTTTCTACCATGTCTCTCACATAGTGATAAGGAATCTCGATATACTTAGATCTATCATGAAATACTGGATTCACTGAAAGCTTAATACAACTCTGATTATCACAGTGGATAATAGTAGGTTTTAGAGGCTCACCAAATAATCCCACAAGCAGTTTTCTGAGCCAGCTGCTTCTCTTGCAGCCTTAGAAGCTGCAATGTATTCGGCTTCTGTAGAACTCTGAGCCACTGAAGATTGTTTTCTGCTTATCCACGATATCATAGCCAATCCTAAATTGAAGCAACATCCTGAGGTGCTTTTCCGATTGGTCACACTTCCAGCCCAATATGAATCTGTGAATCCATGAAGATCTAAATCAACCTTTCCATTTTTGAAACCATAATTAAGAGTACCTTGAAGGTACCTCATTATATGCTTCACATCAACAAGATATATCTCCTTGCGCTCACACATAAATTGACTCAAGGCATTCCTTGCATAACAGATATCTGGTCTGGTGTTGACCAAGTACATCAAAGATCCAATCATCTGCCTATAAAGAGTTGGATCTGCTAACAGAGAATCTGTTGCTGCTTCCTTCAATTTATGAAGATTTGTTTCCATGGGAGATGACATAGATCTACAATTCATTATTCCAAATCTCTTCAATATATCAAGGGTGAACTTCCCTTGATTCAGAATAATGCCATCTGATTTCTGCCAGACTTCTAATCCAAGGAAGTAGTGTAATAGACCTAAGTCCATGTCAAACTCTGAGGCTAGATCCTTCTTACACTGATCAATAAGGTGATCCTCTCCTGTAATCATCAGATCATCAACATATAATATCAATATTAACATATCAACTTTGATTTTCTTGAAGTAAAAATTTGGGTTTTCATCATTTTTTGAGAAACCTAATCCCATGAGGTAACTGTCAATTCTTTCATACCAGACTCTGGGAGCCTACTTAAGTCCATACAGGGCTTTCTTCAATTTACACACATGTGACTGCATTGTGGATCTTGAATCCTTCAGGTTGCTCTAAGTAGACTTCGTTCTTCAATAGTCCCATTTAAGAATGCAGTTTTTACATCCATTTGATGAACTTTCCATCGTTTGGCTGCTACAATGGCTAGGACTACTCTGATTGAGGTATAGCGAGCAATTGGTTCAAAAGTTTCTTCATAATCAATTCCCTCTTGTGAAAAATCTCTGGTTACAAATCTTGCTTTGTGTTTTTCTATACTGCCATTTGCAGCATGCTTAATTTTGAATAGCAGAAACAACAGATTTCTCTTTTTGCCTAGGTACTATCTCCCACACATCATTTTTTAAGATGGATTGATACTCCTCTGTCATGGCATCCTTCCATACTTGGTGCTGGAGAGCTTCTGTAACACTAGCAGGTTCAGATTTGATGAATTCACTCATCAAGGCTACATAACTAGAGAATCTCTTAGGTCTTTTGCTTTTTTTAAAAGTCCCCGACGGAGCTGCATAACTCTTTGCTTCTTTCATTGTCTTAGTAGCCCAGAGTGGTCTCTTCTTAGGATTTTCCAATTATGTGATTTGTTCTTCATTTCTATCTTCCTCAGGGTACTCCCTCTGACTCTCAGGGGCAGGATCCTCTTCTAGGTCTATGGGGAAAGTTTGAATTCTTGGCTCAATAGAATTTCTAGCTCTTTTAAAAGCTGTCTTCCTCAAAAATCACATCTTTGCTTAGTTCAATCTATCTCTGACCAGGCACATATATTCTATAAGCTTTTGAGGTTTGACTATAGCCTACAAAAATACCTTTTCTCCCAGAAGGTTCTAGCTTAGTTCTTTTCTCTTTGGGCACATGAATGTAGACAGGTTAACCAAATATCCTGAAGTGACTGATGTCTGATTTTACACCAGTGAAAGCTTCTTCAGGAGTTTTGTCATCAATATGGGAGTGAGGACATCTATTCTGTATGTAGACAACAGTACTAGAGGCTTCTGCCCAAAGTGATGTTTCTATGTTTTGATCAAGTAACATTGCCCTAGCATCTTCTACAATAGTTCTATTTCTCCTTTCAGCAACCCCGTTTTGTTGAGGGTTGTAGGGTACAGTGTGTTGGTGCCTAAAACCACAGATTGAAATTCTACGAATCTTGCCAACTTAATGTTGGGATATCCAATCGGTTATGGCTAACGTAACAAGATCAACCAATTTGACCTTCTGCACTTTTGGCTCTGCAAAGCCAAGGCGGGTGCACCTGATCCTGAACCAAAACACTTAGATCCAAGATGCTTATACAAGACAAATCAGAATATAAATGCAACGGAAGCTTCCTAGATGGCAAGATAAACGGAAAACTTTCAATTTGCACAACAATACGGGAATTGCTGACACAATGCCAACTTTGCAACTTCGAAGATAACTTTAGAAGCTAAATACTTCAAACTTGTTCATTCTGGATTGAAAACAAGAACAATTGATTATATGAATATAAGAATAAATAGAATAAAGAATAATTATAAATTTTAAAGATAAACGAATATACTAATTATTCAAAGGAAAGATATGAAATAATTGCCAGCGTATAGATTATGAATTATGAATAATAAAAAGACCATTGCCAGATTTAAAAGGGCAATAGAGTCAGTATTATAAGTTTATTACGTACAACTTTATAAAGATTTATGCACTTAAACCATAAACAATTTAATAGTCCAGATATGATAGATCAACTATATTTATGCAATTTTAAATTAGTCTAGATTGCACTTTAACTCCCTAAGTATGGAGACAAACTAGACACAGATTCAAAAACAATGAAATATCTCACGATATCTGTGATAATCAAATTTAAAATGCTATAAATGATCTTATCCAAATATCTGAAAAATAAATTATTTACAGAAATATAGAAATTATAAAGGACGGAACTGTATAATATCTTTAACTCTAAAGCTTTATGCAAAGAGATAAAATAAGAATCCTTACTGGTTATGCGAGAAAAGGAAATATAACGAAGACACTTGTTACCCATGCTCAATTCGTCACAATCCAATTCCAGAATCACATATTAAAATATATTCAGTAATTCACTATCCTTGTGCTTTGTTCAATATCCCATCTTTTCCAAATGAGGAACTTTCTATTATAAACAGTATAATATCTGCCAGTAAAAAAGGCTGTTTTTCTTGTGTCTTTTGTCTGATTTTTCATCTTATATTTATATGAAAATGAGAAGATGTGCAGTTATGCTTTAAAAGATACACCACTTCATAATGAATAACCAATACTTGTTAATCTGTAACAGAGTTTAATATGAGGAAACTGAACTTTACAACTTTCGTAACCATCCTCTTATATAAGGCACAAGGCATAATTGCGAATGAGACAAGTGGTGTGTGTCTTTGAACTCCTAATCTCATTACACGGCTTCCTTTTACCTTCATGTCATATGTTGTGCTTCTTTCAGACAACCATATCATGCTCGCAATCTCCATATTCCAGATCCGCGTGGGCTTCTCTTCCAACATGCAAGCTTAGTAATCTGGAAATATCGATAAACATTGGCTTCCATCGCATGATCCATATTCCGATTTCTTTGCATCCATGTTGATTATTTATCCTGCAATAAACATAAAACAATGTTAGATACTGATGACTAGTAAGTAATAATACGTTCAGGGGTGCATCTTAATTTAAAAGATTTTATCGAGAAGACTCAATTCTGACGCCAGCGAGTGATTTAACGTTCCAATCGTATTTGGAGCACGTTTAAATCCATCATTCATATTTCAGAAATGCAGTCGAATGGCCAAGCTCGAGGATATCTGCGCATCATAAATGTGAATGTTGCCTCTGATATATGCACTGCAGTTGGAAGTGGAGGTGTAATCTGATGTGAATTCAATGAGCTGTCCATCCTTAATGTCCAGACAGAATCGGGCACAATGATGGATGTAACAAATCTTCCCAAACTACAGGGTTGTTGATTTCCGCACAATGATGATATCTCTTCTATCGATGCCAAATAGATGTTGTTAATGAAAACAATGATGCTGTGATATTATCGTCCTCCTAATTGTTAATCCTTCAGATGTAATCACTGCCGTAACATTCACTTTCCCTCTAAGATGAATACGATTCTGCCGCTCCTATATTCTGAGAATGATCCACGAAATAAATGGCATTAAGTTCTTTCATTTCCACATGAAATTAGACCCGCTTCCACTGGGAGAATTAAACATTTCAAAAAATTCTGGAAACGTTTGCGTCATATGATCCTCCATAATGATGTATTTATCTTCATACCTCTGTATTAATTCAATCATATCTTCGAATTGCTTTCAGGAAAATTGAAACCTCTTGCTTTAAACATATTGTTCTTTACAATAATCAGATTATAGGATATGGATTCTGTCATCACTACAACAAAAAAATATGAAAGGGAATAACAAATGGAGGTCCTAATTTATGAAATTTGGGCTCCATCACAGTGAACTTTCTCTTAATCCCAGCATTTTTACAAAATTCTATAAAAATATCTGATGTGTATTCTCTCCCATTATCTGTCCTTAATGTTTTAACTTTCCTCCCAGAAGATTTTTCTGTGAGGGATTTGAATTCCTTAAACCTTCTAAGGATCTCCTCAGATTCTTTACATTTGAGGAAATAGATCTAGGTCTTTCTAGAGAAGTCATCAACAAAAATTATATAATATAGGAAACCCCCTAAAGAAGGTACAGACATGGGTCCATATAAATCTGAGTGGACTAATTCTAATACATCATTTGTTTTACTAGAACTACTTTGGAAAGACCCTTTTGTGTTTTTCCCTAAGGCACACCCCTTGCATGCCCCTGAATGATATTGTTTGAGTTTGGGTAAGCTTGTGACTAGTTTTTCCATAGAAGATAGGGCACGGAAATGGAGGTGTCCTAATCTCCGATGCCATATTTCATTAGAGTCTGCAATTTCATGAATTAGGGCAAGATTTGGCTCAGTACATAATTTATGTAGATATCCTTGTCTATAACCTATGGTTTGAGCCTTCTTAATAGTAGACTTCTTTGGCCATGCCAACACTTTACTATCCATGAAGGTAACCCTGTATCCATTGTCTTCAAGTGCAGATATGGAAACCAAGTTCCTCTTGATACCTGGTACAAACAATACTCCGGTGAGTTGAATAGAGATACCAGACTTCAATTTGATGGTACATGTTCCAACACCTCTGACTAGATGTGTAGAGTCATCTCCAATTATCACTTCCTCATCAATTTCTTCTACCATGGAGTTTAAGAGTTCCCTGAACCTAGTGATATGTCTTGATGAGCCACTATCTATAACCCAAGTGTTGGATTTATTTGATACTTGGTTTGAAAGTGCAGAGTAGAATACATATTTCTCGGATTCAAGCTCTATCTTAGACTTTCCTACTTTGGCAAATGATGCTTGTTGCTTTGTTCTATCAAGACATCTGACTGCAGAGTGCCCATACTGATCGCATCTAAAACATTGGATTTGTGAAACATCTTTCTTGGATGAACCCTTCCCATGGTAGCTTTTCCTCTTCTTGAAGTGCTTCTTCTTTCCTTTCTTGTGAGAATTTGCATTCAAGACATGAAGATCTTCATCTACGTTCTTCTGATTGAATCCTTTCTTTGTCTGTCTCGATTCCCTCTTGAAGGCAATTTGATCTTAGCCGGTCAAACATTGGAAATTTAGACCTTGCACTAATGCCTTGAACAAATGTCTCCCAGGAATTTGGTAGACCATCTAAGGCAATAAGTGTTAGCTCCTTACTTTCAATATGGTATCCAAGTGTTGATAGCTGATCCCTTAGTGCAGATATTCTCATAAAGTATGTGTTGATAGATTCTCCTTTGTTCATACTTATATGATTGATTCCTCTCTGTCATGTCCCGTATTTTTGAGATTAAACTAAATTAGATTATTAATAGTTAATAAATTAATCAATATAAAAATAAATAATTATTTAATAATATAATATAATATTTTAATGAATGAATAATATAATATAATATTATAATAAATGAATATTATTATATTATTATATAAACGAATCTATTATTAAATATAATAATACAATCTATAAATATAATTATTATTATAATGATATAATAATAATATATTGTAAATATTTAATATATAAATATAATATATATTAGTATAATTATATAGTATATTATTATTATCATCATATATTATTAATATAATAATAATTAACAATATGGATAATAATAATATGTTATTATCAATATATAAATATAAAAATGAAAATATAAATATAATATGAATAAATATAATTAATTATTAATACTCATAATATAATAGTAATATATTAATATTCTTATAATGTTAATATAAAACTAAACAAATTACATTAATCAATATCGTGGAGTTACAAGGAAGCGATCATTAATAAAGGAATTAATATGCACAAGTATCACTGATCCTAAATTATTAATACTCATAATATATATGCCATAAAACGTGCCCTTTGGCAACGGGGCTTCTTAATCTAGCAATAGATATGAGGCATCCAAGGAGTTAGATAAGGGGATACACAGGGAACAAGGGAATTCCGGTCATAAATAACCATATAGGTTACAGTCAAGCGATTTATTCCAGCAAATGAATGATTCCAGTCACCATCGATCCATGGAGGGATTGGCAAATATACTTCAGTCTCACATAGAAAGAAGGAATTACACTAGGGAAGACAAGTGGAAGTGATATACGAATTACAAGGAGGACAAACAAAAAAAAGCATAAGTTCCGCTCAGTGAGAATCGAAGAGAATAAAGAAATAAGAATTACAAACCAGAGCTGCGAACCAGAGGAGATTAAGAAATAGGAGGATACAGTCAGCGAGTTACATAATACGCATAAAAGGGGGAAGACACGCATCAGCGAATATGATTTAGAAAGAACACCCAGCAACGTTTTTAGACATTACAGTCAACAAGGAGATCCACCAAGATAATAGCCAGATACAAATAGGAGATAGGAGTTTACAACTACACTCAACAGCGAAGGAGAATCATTATCTTTTAACCTTGGAAAATATTCAGAGACAAGGATACACAATAGAATCAATCCCCCATTTGTGGTGGCAAGGCTATACAGCTCCACACGAGTATACATATATATATGTATGGAGACAGTGATTGACAAATCACCGAAAGGGATACTTCATTAGGCCTTTCATCGGGCAACAGAAGAAATCATCCCCACTTATATTTATTGAATTCACAATCCAATCGTATGATCCTAAGAAAAGAGAAAGAATAGCGACCTACCATAAGTATATGAAAATATATTTAATCTTATAAGAAGATTCTATCCTTGCACTACCATTGCAAACAAGACACAATCATCACATTACATAACAAAAATCCATTAGACCTTCCAATTAAAATTCAAAGTTCATAAATATAAATGTCAGATTGTGAAGATAGAAGAGATCTTAAAAGGGTTCTTAGAAGGGACATTTTAGTGGTATCAGAGCATGATCTTGCCATCCTAAAGGGTAAAGATAAAATAGTGATCCGGATATAAGAACAAAGATTGATTACGAAGAAGGGGTAAGAATCAAGAAATAGGTACGCATCATTGACTATGATATTAAGATAATTTCTAATTGATGCATTACTTGAATAAACTTATTTATCAATACAAATAGATATCCGAATGATTAAGACTAATAAGATTGCCATATTCTTTTACATATTATCTTAATCACATAATGAACTATCAATTTACTTCATCATAGTTGGAGGGAGGACTAGGTACGTAAGAGGGTATAGGGCTGATTGCTAAGCAAGAGGGATACGTTCCACTCTTGGGCTTAAACTAATCAAGCCAAAGAACCCCACTACAACGTCCTCACATTCCTTTGTGATGAGATAATTATTTAAAGGTTGAGGTATGGGTAGGGACGACAAGCACCCATTGAAGTCACATCGGGGGAATTCGCTAGACAAGGGGCCAGGGATCTGCCCGGGGCTTAGTGAGGTCTCCTTGGCCAACCCTAAGATGTCCAACCCGTACAAATAATGTATACACAACTACTAAGTAAATAACAATTTAAGAGCACAACTTTAATGGGAAAGATGAATTAGGCAGGTAAGAGGGAATAGGGCTGGTCCCTAAACTACGTAGGATACGTATACCTATGGTTTGGACTTATCGAGCCAAAAAAGCCCCGCTGCAAGACACAGGGAATAGGGCTGGTCTCCAAACTACGTAGGATATGTATACCTAGGGTTTGGACTTATCGAGCCAAAGAGCCCCACTGCAAGACACGTCTTCCTTTAATAAGATAAGGTTGTGTTAGGGACGACAAGCACCCACTGGAGTTACAGTCAAGGGGAATTCTTGGAATGTGATCAAGGTTCTGCCTAAGGGCTCCTTTGGGTCTTCTTGGCCCTGTCCGCTAACCATCCAAAAACTTTATACTAAAAATCACTTAATAATGAAACCCATAAATAGATAAATAATTATATCTTATTCTAATTATATCTTGTTCCTTGTTGCAGGACTTTGGAGTCAAGGGAATAGTGATGAAATAAATGTTCCTAACCCTGACTTATTGAATATAGGGTTTATTACGCTTGCATTATGTGTCTACATTGTGTATGCTTCGTGTCTTCATGCATTCATATGTCTACATCGTGTATGCTTCGTGCCTTCATACAATCATGTGTATACTCTACGTTTCACACATTCACGTATATCCGTTACATACTTCATGTGTGACTCTATTTTCTCATAAATATAATAAAGTAATATATATATTTCAATCAGGACTGTGAATTCATAAGGGCTTATTGGATTCAGTAGTCATCATAGGTATAACTCACATATGAATTAAAGATACGTCTTGGTTATAGGAGGTAGAATAAATATAAGATTGTTAATTGCTTGAGGACAAACAAATTTGGGAGGGAAGGACTGTCATGTCCTGTATTTTTGAGATTAAAGTTAAACTAAATTAGATTATTAATAGTTAATAAATAATCAATATAAAAATAAATAATTATTTAATAATATAATATAATATTGTAATGAATGAATAATATAATATAATATTATAATAAATGAATTTTATTATATTATTATATAAACGAATCTATTATTAAATATAATAATACAATCTATAAATATAATTATTATAATAATGATATAATAATAATATATTGTAAATATTAATATATAAATATAATATATATTAGTATAATTATATAGCATATTATTATTATAATCATATATTATTAATATAATAATAATTAACAATATAGATAATAATAATATATTATTATCATATATAAATATAGAAATGAAAATATAAATATAATTAATTATTAATACTCATAATATAATATTAATATATTAATATTCTTATAACGTTAATATAAAACCAAACAAATTACAGTAATTAATATACTAGCTATGCTTCATGGAGTAATAAGGAAGCAATCATTAATAAAGGAATTAATATGCACAAGTATTGCTGATCATAGATTATTAATACTCACAATATATATGCCATAAAACGTGCCCTTTGGCAACGAGGCTTCTCAATCTAGCAATAGATATAAGGCATCCAAGGAGCTAGATAAGGGGATACACAGGGAACAGGGGAATTCCTGTCATAAATAACCATATAGGTTACAGTCAAGCGATTTATTCCAGCAAACGAATGATCCCAGTCACCATCAATCCATGGAGGGATTGGCAAATAGACTTAAGTCTCACACAGAAAGAAGGAATTACACTAGGGAAGACAATTGGAAGTGATATACGAATTACAAGGAAGACAAACAAAAAAAAGCACAAGTTCCGCTCAGTGAGAATCAAACAGAATAAAGAAATAAGAATTATAAACCAGAGCTGCGAACCAGGGGAGATTAAGAAATAGGAGGATACAGTCAGCGAGTTACATAATATGCATAAAAGGGGGAAGACACACATCAGCAAATATGATTTAGAAAGAACATGCATCAACGTTTTCAGACATTACAGTCAACAAGGAGATCCACCAAGATAATAGCCAGATATGAATAGGAGATAGGAGTTTACAGCTAAACTCAACAGCGAAGGAGAATCATTATCTTTTAACGTTGGAAAATATTCAGAGACAAGGATACACAATAGAATCAATCCCCCATTTGTGGCGGCAAGGCTATACAGCTCCACACGAGTATACATATATATGTATGGAGATAGTGATTGACAAATCACCTAAAGTGACACTTCATTAGGCCTTTCATCGGGCAACAGAAGAAATCATCCCCACTTACATTTATTGAATTCACAATCATTTATATTCCAATCCAATCGTATGATCATAAGAAAAGAGAAAGAATAGCGACCTACCATAAGTATATGAAAATATATTTAACGTTATAAGAAGATTCTATCCTTGCACTACCAATGCAAACAAGACACTATCATCACATTACATAACAAAAATCCATTAGACCTTCCAATTAAAATTCAAAGTTCATAAATATAAACATCAGATTGTGAAGATAGAAAAGATCTTAAAAGGGTTCTTAGAAGGGACATTTCACTCTCTTTAGAGCCAAGGTCCTGCTGGAATTATTTATTTCGTATGTGTTTTCAAGTGACTTAAACATATGATATGTGGTCCCATGTTTTGTCAAGATTGGCACGATATGATCTCTAACTCCATCGACAATGATTTTCATGACTTTTCATTTCCTTCAATCGATGTCGTCTTCTCGGGATGATTCTCCGGTTCTGCTTTATTTTCTTTCACAAATGACTCAACTTTATTCTCTTTTAATATCATCATAATCTTGAACTTCCATTATGAGAAGTTATTTCCTCCTTCTAGCCTATCTTCAAATCTGATTACACTCGCCATAGAGGAATGTGATGTACTTAGATTTAAATCTGAATATCTCAAGTTCGATCGCTGCTTGGATCTTCCTTAACGTGGCTCTGAATATATGTGATTTATGATTCTAATGGATACTGTGTTTTGCAGTTCCAAACAAGGCTGAGATTGTTCGATTTTAATTTTTTATTATTGCCTTATCGGGTCTGCATATATACTTGTATTGGGGGGCATGTCTTGAGTGGACATGACTCCACAAAGTGGACACATGTCCGCTCAAGATGTGCCTCCTTATCGATGACACTCAAACAGCATTATGAATATCGTTTTATGAACGGTCACTTACCATTAGTTAAGTGGTTACTAACATATGTTTAATATGCCGATAAGAAAGGTATTCAACGTATATGCAATGTAAGCAATGTTGGTCGATCATTACTCGATCGATAATGAAACCAATATGATATTAATTCATGCAGATCAAAAGCATTCTTTATTCGATCATGATAATTAATAGTGAGGTGGTAAACTGTTATATCTCATTGTTGATTCTTTATCTGACGATGCTATAATTTCAACAGCCCCATTTCTGCCAGCATCTCCCTCTCCTTCTTTTACTTGTCCGCTTCCCGTGCTTGAATGTGAACTTTCAGCAGCTCCCACCCATCATGGGCCTCGTCCTGATGGTGCTTCATATTTGTATTTGCACTCCAAACCAAGGGCTGGTAATTTTGCACCCGTTCATCCACCACACACCAATAACCCTCAATGGCATGAAATCCTTTCCCTGGTTCAGCGATGGCGACAATGGGTATGAGCCCCACCAACCATTCTGGCTTCACATAGGCTCTCAAAACCCATACAACCTCCTTCAACCCCAACTCTAAAGCCCACACCAACATCATGGAGGCAATATCAATATTTGATCCATACCTCTGCTCCGAATTCAAATATTCCTCACCTAAAAGAAGATCAATAATCTGCCAGAACTTCGAATCATCAATTAGAAAAGTTCTCTTCAATTGCTTCCTGGTAATCTCCCCAAGGAAGCATTCTTGTTGCCTTGTTGTGCGCAAGGTGAAATTGGTTTCTATGCTTCTCTGCAACTCACCTTCACATCAAATGAAAAACAAATGACGACCAACCAAGTTGATGCCATGGTTTTCAATGGCATTCCTCCAACTTCTCACGTGTCCACCTTAGCTTCCTCTAGATGCTTCTTTAGATTGAGTACTGAGGTACTCCATGTGGTATACACATATGCCTCGTATGTGGAGGTCGTCTAATCATCAAGTATGCTCATTAAAAGAGCTTGCCTTTCCCATATCTTCGCCATAATACGTGCGCTTTTGATCTTGTCCTTCGTTGAGCTATTAATGATTGCTCAACATTAAACGTGCCAAGATTACACAACCTGAACACCCTTACTTTTTCATTAATAGTAAATTGAATGGCATTTCGCTAGGACACATATTCATGCATCGCTGTGACATTTTGATAGTAAATTTAAAATTAATCTCCCACCCTTCACCCTAAAGGACACATATTCATGCATCAAGTGCTAGATCTTTACTGTCCACATTTCGAAAATCTCCATCTAGTCATCCCTCAACACAACGTTCAATGATACAACAAATTTGAACAATTTATTTGCGATCTCATTCCCTTCTCGCTTCACATGTGTAATTTTAAAATCTGCAAAGGAAGCTAATAAGGAGTTGCTTTTCTTTACATGTTTGTTAAGGTGCCACATACCAGTTTCGCCTTTTTGTATGGCATTCACTATAATCTGTGGGTCTCTTTCTAAGTGGAGCCTTTCCACATTCATTCTTTTAGCTGCCTTAACTACACTTAGAGTTGCTTGAACGTCAGCTTCATTGTTAGTGCCATCCCCAAGACGTTTAGCTCCCAATAGTATCACATTGCCTTGGTAATCTCTAGCTACATAGGTTGTCCCTAACAACATTGAATTGCATTTAGAGGCTTCATCAAAGTTCATTCCTCCACTACCCATTAATGAGCCGATTAGATCATTTTATTATTATTTTATTTAAATCAAACTTAAGAAATAATTTAATTATTCTCATTTTATTCATAAAGTGATCATCTAGACTCCAAACTGAAATCTGACCGATGCCATTAGTCCAAGGATGATACCTTTGACTGATGCCATTAGTCCAAGGATAATACCTGCTGCAGGTGAACATATAGTCTCCCCTAAAAGATAGGGATCCTCACTAAAAAATAGGAACTGCAACCAAGGTCTCCAGAATGATCCCATAGGTCCCCTAATGTGTTTTGGTCAACTCCTAGTCAATCCCTAAAAAGTAGGAATCCCTCCTAAAATTTAGGAGACTACCCCAAATTGTCCAAAACGGCTCATAAAGCCCTTGTAGCTCCACAAACCTCTGGATAAGTCCCCTATCTATACTGCTAACCTATGGGAACCCGGATAATAGGCTAGCCTCTGTTGAAAACTGAGTTGTCTAAGGAAGGGACATTAAACATTTCTCTTTTTATTTCCTCAGTGGCTGTAGGACAACTCGTAGCATCATGGTTACTGATGCCTACAAGGATTTGAGGTGGTTTATGCCTCCATGAAATAGTTTTTCATATATAATGCAGATTGCCAACCTAGGTTTCGGTCCTTCAAAGGCATACTTCCAAGCCTTTTTCTCTAGCATCTTTAGGATGAGGGCCTACAAATCCAGATTGGCATGCATCTATTCATGGGGCAGACCCTAAAGTTGAACTAGTTGTAAAACCTTCTCTATTTGCCATTATAAATTAATTTACACATACAAAGTGTAAGCACGAGTTAATATTTTAATAAAAAATTTAGTAAACAAAGTAAATTAGTTTAAATAAATTTAGACATGGTTGAAACTTGAAATTAAAAAAGGGTTTAAAAAAATCTTAGGGTTTGAAATTTGTTTTGAAAAGTTGAGGTTTTTGAGAAAATAGTGAAAAAGCAGTAGAAATTGTCAAAAGATGGCTTTGAATCTTGTTCTTTGAACTTTGAAGCAATTTAGGGTACTTAGGAAAGACCATTGTTGATTTTCTATAAACCTAGATGCAACAAAAAAGAAATAAAATGTTTTAAAAAATCAAAGGAAAAAAATCGGGAAAACCTACCTGGGAATCCAATTTTGCATTAAAATCCACTCCAAAGCTGCTTGAAATCCACTCAAATCGCTGTAAATGACCTTGGAGAAGGTTGATAGGCTGTTTTTTCTCTTGAGGAGCAAAAGAGAGCAAAAAAAAATTGAAACTGACTTTTTGCCATCCCAATCTTTTGTGCTGCCATGCGTGAGTTTTTGGCAAAACCTTGGGGAGTTTTTGGGCACATAAATGATGTAAAGACTCGGCAGCCATAAAAACTCGCGATATTTTGAAAACTTGCGAGTAGTGCATCTATGGTTACTAGAACTTGGGTTAATAAGAACTTAAAACATATTAATCATTCAAGTTGATGACTTGACAAGAATGGAATGACAGTCAACTTGCAAGTTTGCAGGAGCTGCTTCACTAATCGTGGCTGTGAGAGAGGGCTGACACTTTCGTTGTGGGCAAGACCTACTATAGGTGTCTCCCTTGCAAATGTGACAACTACTTGGGGAACATGATACCAATCTGGCTACACTTAATGCAAATGCCTACTGCTGCTGCAGAAGACTTAGTTTTCTCCACTTGAAGGGCTTTGCCCCGCTGCAGGTTTTGCTAGACTATAATCCAACTAGTGTCTCGCCTAGACAATTTTTGTGTAAGGTCAATAGCTTTTAAAATTATCTTCTTTACTGTTAAAGCATATTTTGATAGCATTCTATTTCTCAATGTTGTCCATTTGTTATGTGTTGTCATTGCTTATGGGTTGAAGCTTGGATTTCTTCTTTTCATATCTCAAGGTGTCAGAGAAGCTCCATTGTTTGATGATGTGCGACTGCTTGCAGTTGATTTTTTCCTTCCAAAATTTAAAATACTTGGCAGAAGTGATGGAAAGCCTTTTACATAGCATTATTTTGTTAACTGTGAGTATTGATTAACAAGGTACAATACAAGCCTTTTCCTTGCTTTTGGGTTTGTTTTTGTTTTTTCTTTCAAATGTTGTCCTTTAGCTTATATTTGATAACTGAGGGGAATCTCTTCCGTCAAACTCACCTAGGACTTGCAGCCATCCTTTTCCATTGGTGGTGGTAGTTGACCCGTTCAACTTTCAACATTTAAGCATGTAACATTACATTAGGCAATTTGCACACGAGTCTCCTTGATGAAAATTTGAGTGATTTAGAACGTGAGGTCATTCTATTTGACCTTCATTTTGGGGGTGTTACTCATGTTATGAAAAGGGTGATTAGGAATGATTTTAATATACCTATAAACCTAAGTTACCATATTCGCTCGCAGACTTGGAATTTGCGGTTCAATTCGGTTTGGTGCAAATTCGAATTCTGTTCAAATTCACATTTTGACTGAGACATTCGCTTGGAATTCGGTTAGCGGGACCCTGTGCAAATTTAGAACGAATTTGACCGACTTTCTAAATGCCCGCGTGAGCCCGGATGGAATTTGGATCGAATTTGGGTCGAATTTGATTGGATGTCGGTTATTGAAAGTTATATTGACTTTTCAATGAAGTTTTTTAACCTTTTGTGACGGCAAATACAACCCTAAATGTGATGGCATAACATTCTTATGTTTATTGTTTTATGCTTTATCGTCATGACATTCTTCATACACGATACAACATTCTTCATACGCAGTGTTACAAACGACAGTTACAGTCTTCTCCAACGGCTAGTTCATCATCATCTGAGAGGAACTGGAGCACATACTCCATCCAATCAATAAAACACAACCGACTAAACTCCAAGAAGGCAGATAACTTGGTCTTTGTGCATTCAAACTTGAGGCTCAAAACACACAAAGACAATACTTACAAATTTAGAATGAATTTGACAAACTTTCTAAATGCCCGCGTGAGCCCAGATGGAATCTGGATCAAATTTGGGTCGAATTTGATTGGACGTCGGTTATTGAAAGTTATATTGACTTTTCAATGAAGTTTTTTAACCTTTTGTGACGACAAATACAACCCTAAATGTGACGGCATAACATTCTTAGGTTTATTGTTTTATGCTTTATCGTCACGACATTCTTCATACACGACACGACATTCTTCATACGCAGTGTTACAAACGGCAGTTACAGTCTTCTCCAACGGCTAGTTCATCATCATCTGAGAGGAACTGGAGCACATACTCCTTCATCCAATCAATAAAACACAACCGACTAAACTCCAAGAAGGCAGATAACTTGGTCTTTGTGCATTCAAACTTGAGGCTCACAACACACAAAGACAATACTTACAAAAAAGGGGAGGCAAAGCATTGGGATGTTGAACCAGAGTCTGCGGAGTTGGAAGCCCACTTTGATGCACTTGCAATTGATGATGGTGATCGCAAGCTACTTAGTGATGGTGAGGCTGGGCCTGAGGTTGCTAGTACTGATGCTAGTAGCACTGTTTGTGCTTCTAATCTGCAACAGCATAATGATGATGATTATGTATGAGATTTTGATCACTAATGACTGATTATTAATGTTGGCATTATTGTTTTTGAACCGAAACATTGATATGTGGTGTATTTTGGCATTTTGTTCTCATTTGAACTAAAACGACAATATATGTGGCAGTGTATTTTGCTATGTTGCTTTATTATTAGCATAGAAATGTATGAACTTATTTGCTGCTGCATATGTTTACATAAAAATATATATATATTTAAAAAAAAAAAATTCTTGTACGGACGAACCCAAAATGAATCGAACCTAGCGCAACAATTTTTTGGACGAATTTCGAACTTGAATCTCGAACCCGCATCTGAACCAGAATCCGAACCGGCAACTTAGCTATAAACCATTGTGTTTTTTATCAGCTCAAGCTATGAACTTGCTTTGAGTAAAATAGCTTTGGTTTCTAAGGAATTTTAAGCAATTAAAAGTTTTTTTATGGTAAATATTGAACACTTTCCTCACATGCATGGGCAAAAAATCTTTTCTTGCAAGGAATAATTTTTAATTTAAGATATAGTGCATGCAAAAAAATGCACAAGCCAGAGACTATCCTATCAAGATTCTGCTTCAGTTCGTATTTTCAAGTCTCTGCCTTCTTGATCAGCTGGAAAATATTCTGCTTCAATTCTTTATTTTCAGTACTTTCAGGGCTTTTTTTCTTCTTGAACATATTGATAAAAAATGTTTACTAATTGCGTGCAGGTGTATGTGAGAAATATATCGAAAAGTGGCATGCAGATCAAACATGGCTTTGATGGGCATGCAAATGCATGTTGGACCCACAAGATGATGCCCAATGAATATGAGATAATCCGAACATCTGGGACCCTTATTGCAGTTATCCATGGCAGGTTGTTGAGTCTGACCTTTTTTTATCTAATACCCTAATTTCCTTAAATATACTATATATTATTCTCTTTTTCAACTGCTATGAATGGAAATTCTGCACCGACACTTAATCATCTTACACTGATTAATCCTCATAAAAAAACCAAAAAAACCAAAAAAACCAAACGTTGTATCTCTTCTTTATGTCTCATTAACTACTTAAAATGACTAAAGCATAAAATATAGCTGAAAAGTTAATTGTAAACATCTCGCAAGAAATCTTTATCATTAAGCTATATCATCATAAATGACAAGTTGGCACATTGCAGGGTTCTCGGCATTCAGAAGAGTTCTCATTACCACCTCAGCATGACATCCTTCTTGGCCAAATAAAGTGACACAATCTAACTTAGGTATATAAGTACTCCGTTATCGCGCATGTGTGATTGCATTGTTTCCCATGCAGTCATCCATACCTCACTATGAGACTCTCTTGACCTCATTCTGTAGGAAATCTTTAGTGGGTCTCAAAACAATAAATATCATGTCAATGAACATGAGATCTCATCTACATATACTGAAATACCCCGTGATACTATCCCTAATTGTTAAATACTTCAACTTATATGCTATAAGAGGCAATCCTGAAGAGTTCCGTTCTTCAACTTTAATTATTTCAAAAACTGTATACCATATTAATAATACCAGGTTAACATTCACAATCTTGTTCTAGTACCCAAGGTTAGAATGCAGAGCAAGCAGAATAACATTCAAATAAGATATTAAGGGATCTATAGTCCAATGCCACAGTATAACCATGGCATCAAAACAGTAAGCCTCTGTGCTACAGTGAATATCAAGGTGTTTCCAACCCCCAGTCTGATGGGAATTTCTCAAGGAAGCATTGTCATTATTTCTCAAATGATTAAAGTGGTGTCTTAGTATCCCCTGACACATCACAGATAGAATTGTCATTGATAGCACTGTCAAAGTAGTCTAGGGCAGTTTTTAACCTTCGATTACTCAGTTAATTCTCATACTTTAGCTAACGTATACCAAACCTTCATAGTTTTCATTCAAATTTTTAACCATTTAGTTATAAATGCAATAGTAATAGCAGTCATTTCTAGCAGCAGGGACTTCCAATAGCTAAAGCTAACAATGTTTATCAAAGAGTGAAGGTCATGTCTTTGACTCGTTTCCATGCTTTCTAGACAACCCTAAAGGATATTGTTGTTTCCTTAATAGCATTCTAACTCGCACAATTCTGAACACTATATAACTATTATATCAAGTACAGACACACCATTGATAGATCATAGATGACTATTGCAAGGAAGTAAGGTTGCATGGAGACCCTAGGTATTTCGGAGATGGGTATGGGTATGGGTATGGGTATGGCTATTTTTTCAAAATATGAGATGGGTACTTTGGGTACGTCATTTATATAATTTAATATCCTATAGAAAATCTGAAAATATAATTACATTGAGTTTTCAAAACAGTAACAGTGATAAAGTTTACTGTCAAACATTAACTTTGAAGATTAAGTACACAAATTGAAATGTCATACAATTAATCTAGCAAAGTTTCAAACTGATTAGTGATTACATATTGAAATAAGCTTGATAAACAAGTTGATACGCAAACAAAAACCTGAAACAAAAATCAGAAATCTTAATCAAGGTCATTAGCTATGATGCTCTCCACTGAGTACCCGGTACTTGGGTGTACCAGTACCCGATACGTGTCTCAGGCTTATGGGTACGAGTATCCATGCAACTATGCAAGGAAGTCATCAAGGAATAATGACTTCAATTCGTTACTTACAGTCAACAATAGTTAACTTCATATTCTAAGCATACTCCATCTTGTCATCATAATCCACTTTTCAGCATTTCACTCATAACATGCAACAATTCAGTCATGTCACAATAAAGATACACATGCATCTGACATTCACATACCATACTATTATGCCAGCTGTAGAGAACTTGACCAAGTTAACATCAATAAAACAAGGAATTTGAAGGTTCGCTTAACCTGATAAGAGTATCAATCAATGCCAGTTGTACCAGAAATATTGTAATGACAAGGTTTGAGGGTGTAGCACATAACAATGGCTAAGAAGGATACAATAAGAACTACCATCATCATCTTAAGGAGATCCAATAAGTCCATCCTAATCCACTAAGTATTTTTTGAGTTGAAAGCAACTTTCATTTGTTACCGATGTGGTACATCTAACATAACTATAGTGAGCTTGAAGGTCATTGTGTTCACAACTTGCATGCCAATAGACTCTACACCATTACACCATATGACCCAATAAGTCTATAGTGCTTCAGATAAATCAAAGGTATTGACAATGCTATATACACCATTCTCCTAATTGTCCCATAGCCAGGGGAATTCTATACTCTAATACTTGCATATGACTAATAACATACACATCATATCTACAAACGGAGATATATACAAAAATCTATTATCTCTTCTTCTCATGTGAAACACAAAACTTGTCTTGATTGAATAAAAATATCACTGTTGAGGTATACTGTATTACTACACTCAGATACACAACTGTAAAAAAGCTTTCATGCCATTATGCTTTTTTGAATTATTAGATAAGAAACATGAAAAGAGCCTAGCCTGAGAAGAAAAATAAGAATATCAAGAAAGGGCACCTTGACTATTTGAAGGAGGGAAATTATATCCCCAATAGTTCCCTTTCAATATGGAACTGCTCGAAAATATCTTCTAGCAATTGTGGATTATTTATAGTATAGAGCAGATAGCTCAAGTTTCCTACAAACTAGAACTAACTCATCTTTAGACGTATTTTATGTTAGTTTCATGCAATTTTGTTAAATAGATGGTGAATAGATGTTGATGAATAAGAGTAATAATCTCACGACTTGATCATAAATTAGAGTAATCAAGTTGAGACATAAGAAATTGGCGATATTTTATTATTGTGGTTAAAGGATCTTATAAAAAATGTAACTTGGATGAATGTGAATTTAGTTAGAAAGAAAGAAAGAAATTATATTACTGTCTATAAACTAAGTAGCCAATCCTGGTTCTGGTTCTGGTTCGGATTCAGATTCGGGTTTGGGTTCGGGGATTCGGCAAATTTTTTTTTGGGCTGGATCCTGGTTTCGCGGGTATATATATAGACATTTTTGAAATATATATATATTATAAATTTATATATCTATGTATATTCGTAGATTCCATACATGTAACATGTCAATGCTCATTCATCATTAGTTCAAAACTTCAAAGTTGAAACATATAATGATAATAATAAGAAGTTAGAAGCGTGATTCTCATATGACATAATGATAAAAATTAAAATGATAAATCCATAATTGTCAGTATATGATTATATCATATTCATACTTTGCAAAAGTCTCAAAATGTCATTACATGCTGAAAATTTAAATCACAAGTCATATTTCATAGTTAAAAAATAAAGCAGTAAACTTAATATCCAATTCCATATTCTTCTTCTTCATCATCTTCATTGGAATCAAGGTCATCATTTGGTTCCTCTTCAACTTCATTTGAACCAACAACCGTGCCACTCGCCATGTCATGTGAATCAGTTGCCTCTTGATCATATACAAAGACATGGGAAAGTTGTGCAACCGTGGCCTCTAAATCAGAACACTCAGGGACTAGATCCCAGTTCTTTGTCACAGCCTCATTGTAGCCCTCTTTCTTATGTGACAATAGGCGAAGGTTGTAGTGTATGTAGACCAAATCCTTTGCTTTTTTGGAACCCAAGTGATTGCGCTTAACCGAGTGGATTAAGGAGTATGTACTCCAATTCTGCTCAGCTGAAGAAGAACTTGCAACCTGTTGAGTTAGAAAACAACATTTGCATTTAGTATTTAATTTCAATATGATAGCATCATGATTAAATGAAAATTGAAAATTGAAGATGCAGCATGAAGAGCGGTAATGGCGTGATATTTGAGCATGAAGAGCGGTAATGTCATGTTATTTGGTAGATGCAAATTGGGCAAACTCGGTGAGGACAATGTCTCGAGTCTCATCATCATCACGATACATCTTTGAAAATGCAACCTTGTAACCAGCAGCAATCTCTGCATCTCTATATGGTGCCACCCTGTTTGGTTCTGAAACCATCTCTTGGCTATAAAACCTTGGCGACAAAGCATATGCCAAGAGATGTAAGGGGGAGGTCATCTTATTCCAACTGTTAACAATAATTTTTTCCTCTTCTTTGAAAAAAGTATCTGTATGTTCCTTGCCCACTATTACTGTTTTTATGTGCTCCACCATGGTGTCCATGCCATCATAAATTTCACCAAAACATGGGCTATTAGTATCAGCAAATCTAATCATGCTCATGATGGGCTCAGTGAATTTCAAAACATATTCCGCACGTTCCCACCATTCATCATCAAGGATCAATGCTTTTATTTTTTGGGCTTTTTCTGTGTTTGATTGCCTCCATACACTCCACAAACTGTTGATAACCATAGCACTCAAGGCCTCTCGCACTTTCACAAGTCGTCTTAAGACGATTGTGTGCGATGCAAATCATGTTTCAACAACCTATGATGGCATGAAAGTTAAAACACACATGTCATATCAAGTTCATCTATAAAATTTAAAACTAAAAACTAAAATATAAAAAAAAAATCAAATTACCTTCAACAACTCCAATGAAGAGAAGGTTCTGAATATGACTTGTGTCATGTGATGATTAGTCACAAACATTTGTATCTCCTCAGCCTCCGTGTAAATTTTATTGACCCATTCAATTCGAATGCCAATCTTCAGCATGATTAAATTTTGTGAGTGGACTGTACATGGTGTCCAAAAGATATTATATATGGCCTCCTCTATAGCCCCAACTGCCCTGCAATTTTTAGCATTGTCCGTTATGACTTCGACAACATTTGCAGCCCCAACCATGTCAATTGATTCGATGAGGATATTGGCAATGAAACTTGCATCTTTCACTTGCCCCTCACAATCCATTGCCTTCAAGAACATAGCCCCTTTAGGTGACACTGCTATAACATTGATCAAAGGCCTATTCTTGCAATCTTTCCATCCATCAGAAATGATGGACACCTGTTTCCACCCATGTATCCTTGATCACTTTCAATTGTGTCTCTACTGAGGCTTTCTCCCTCGACAATAAGGTGGTTCGCACCTTTTCATACCCAACACAAACATAATCAGCAGGTGCCTTGCAAAGGGTACTCACCATATGCCGCCAATAAGGCGATCTAACAAGGCTGAATGGAAGCCCATTCGCATATAAACAACGACTAATACTTTCATCACAAATATCTCTCATTTTATTTTTGAAGGCTATATCCAATGGGCCTCTTTTCCGTGGAACATTTTCTGGTTCAGAAGGTGGTGGCATTGGCAAGAAAGGATGTGGACCAGCAGATTTTACCAAGCCACTAGGAGGTTTCCTTGAGCCTGTCTGGGCATGGGATGGAGCACTCGTTGTCTTTCCTCTGTTGGTTCTCCTATCGACTTCTTCTTGTTCTCTTGCATATTGCAAGATTAAATGAGTTGGCAGCCTGTTCCCATCTTTCCCCTTACATGGTTTCATTCCTTTTCCAGCACTAAGAATGAAGTGAGGTTTCACTCGATAGTATGAGTTGGAGTACTCTGTGTTACAATGGTTACACCGCCAAACAAAACCCCCTCCACCAGACACTTGCCTAATCATTGTTGTGTAACGCCAAAGCGGTGAATTTGCATCAATTTTAAAAGGGTTTGCCCCAACAACTGAACTAGAGCTTCCACTTCCACTTCAAGCCATTCTGTCTAACTCTGAATAATGAACCTAAATGGAAAAGAAAACACTACACATTGCAAAAAACATATTTGAAAAAAAAATCGGCATGATAACCTCTTAATATGCATACAATGTATAAAAATAATATTTAAAACTTCTTTAAAAACTTTAAAAAAACTTGTAAAAAAACTTGATTTTTTTTTAAAAATCTTGAAAAATCTTGAAAAATTCAATAAAAACTTGAACAAAATGAAGATTCACTTACCTTTGCCCACTAAATCTGGATTCTCCAACGATTCCTAAGTCTATGATGCGGATATTAGTCCTCCAAAACGTTCACATTCGAAGAGAAATGCTACAACTGTAGAACAAAAGCAAAATGGGTAAATGAATGACCATCAAATGAGTTTAGGCAACCATAAAGGGTCGAATTAGGGTTTAGAAGGGTCAAATTAGGTTTAGTTTGACTTTATTTTTAAAAAAAATAAAATTTTTTTTCAAGGTTGGTCGTTTTTGGACGCCCAGAATCTTGGATTCCCCGTGGATCCTTCTAGATTCCTGCGTATCCTCCCAGATTCCGCCCGAATGCCCACTAAGGAATCCACAGGGAATTCGGATTCCATTTCGGAACCCTGTCGAAATGTCGAAATCCTACTGAGGAATCCATAGGGAATCCGGATTCCATTCCGGAACCCTGTCAGAATCCGGATCCGGATCGCATCGGAACCAGGATACGGGCCTCGATAGAGGAATCCGGTAACTTAGTCTATAAATGATCGAGATTAGGTCAAAGTGATTGGAATATACATTAGGTATAATAGCAATGAATTGGGGAAAAAGGTGCCCTTGACTCGAAGCTAATACAATAAAGCAAGGACAACAAGAAAAATGAAGTAAAAGATAAATGAGGGTTATACATTAGAAGGGGTAACCCACAAACTAGTATAAGAATAAATAGAAGTGCATAGAGAAGACTCCACAATGCAGTGGAAACAAATGGGGATCACCCAGGTGGGGAACCAAAAACCTTAGGGTGCAAGTATTTCATGATGCATTGGAGGAGCCACCAATATAATCATCAATCGCCATATGAGTACGAATGCAAAGTTTAAGAATTCGTGTTGGGGATAATCTAGGACTTAAGAGGGCCAGGATGGACAATCCTAGAATGCAGTCAATTCTACACAAAAGCTTTCCTAACAATTAAAGTTGAATAATTTATGGTAGAAGAAAAAAAGTGGTACTGTGAGTATGCCCTTGAGATTTGTATATGAAAGAGGGTGTTAAGGGGTCATCCCTATCGAGAAGTGAGAGTGACATGACCAATAGAATGTCCCCATACTGAGATAGGACCATTTTATATATTCTATCTTGTCATTTATTGGGATGCCATGTCGTATGAAGGTAGTTGAAATATGCTATTTGAGATTTTTGCTTGCTTTAGATTGTTACTACTCTTGCCAAAAGATTGGGTGGGGGAATTTTACGTACTTGAAATGCATCTTAGATCTGATATTCTTTATGACATATTTAACGATCTTGATGTGGAGTTTAGGATGTGATATTGTAGATGTGGATGCAAGGTTGGTTGAATGTATGTATGAAGAGGATTGCTAGGGTTCGTGATTCAAGGTACCATTATTGATGGGGCAATGATTGATTTTTAGATAGTGACCTTCCAATATGTTACAATATTAAAGGGTTAGGCATTAATTGAAGGGAAAAGGTACTATAAGGAAGATGAAGATCAATGTAACAAGATTTGTTAAATGATATGCGTCACTTGAATTGATAGGTGTATCGTTCCTATCGTCTCTCGTTCTGCATGTCATAAGCTTTGATGGTAATCTTGTTAGGATTTAAAGTTATTTGTAAGTATCCAAGTTGTCAAATCAAGTTCAAGTGACAATCATTTCAATGTATAGAGGAAGTGGGATGGATATGGAAGACATATCACTTTGGCTAATTGTAAGATGGTGATTTGAGGATAGATGTCGCACGAGAGCGAGGAATCCCGATAGGTCAATATCATTTGGGATTCTTGACTCTTGGAGGACTTTGTACTAATTTCATACATTAGTAAGTGTAATGTCCTTTAATTTTGTGGTCCTCCCAATATTTTGTTTTCTTGTACCATGTTGGCTTGGGCTTCTTGTCATCAAATGGTTTGGTAGATGGAAAGACATGATGTTTGCATTCATCAATTTATGAAAAAGTACCTCTAATGGGTCATCAAGAGGTGTATATTGTCTGTTTTATGTCTTGTTTTGATTGTGGGAATTGTAATATTAGAAGTGTTTGGGACAACTTAAATATGTTTTGAGATGGTAACACCATTGCCAAATACATGTTTGGTTTTGCTAAATAATTTGGGTTCTAGTTGATTTTGATCCCTTGAAAAGATTTTCACAAGTTATTAAGCTATGAGGGCTTTCTCGATTTTCACACCTTTTTCAATAATTTAATCAAACATAGTAACACAATAGACTTGTAGGTGATTTTTTTTTTAGTTTAGGTTTGCAATTAGGATATTGAGCAATTGTTTTCCAAGTGTTGGCCAAGGGAATTGACTTGCTAGGCCTCTTTATTGTTGTAAGAATGAAGAGAAACTCTCCATTACGTCGTTTGGCATTACAAAGGTTCATCGTGGTGAAGTCTGAAGAAACCTACAAGATCAATGTAACAAAATCTTGCAAAACCAAGATTAAACAAGGGATAATTTTCCTACAATGGTTGCTAGAATTCTACATAGCTGTTACAACTAGCGGTTGTCGTTGTACCAGAAGATCGACCTGTTAATGTTCGATACAACCACTAGACATATAGAAGACACAGGAGGTGGTTAAGCCATGTCATGAACCACCGTTGTGGTGAACAACCAAGGAGACCAAGGGCGCAATCAGTTTTGCTCACCATTGTAACAATCCCCCCCAGCGCAAGCGTGGGGTTCGAACTTGTGACCAAGCTCTGATACCACTTGTTACAACTAGCGGGGTCCGGTGCACCAAAAGATTGACCTGTTAATGCCCGATACAATCACTAGACATATAGAAGACACAGGAGGCGGTTAAGCCATGTCACGAACCACTGCTGCGCAAAACAACCAAGGAGACCAAGGGCGCAATCAGTCTTTCTCCCCATTGTAACAATAGCCTCTTTATTGTTGTAAGAATGAAGAGAAACTCTCCATTACATCATTTGGCATTACAAAGGTTCATTGTGGTGAAGTCCAAAGAAACCTACGAGATTATTCTAACAAAATCTCGCAAAACCAAGATTAAACAAGGGATAATTTTCATACAATGGTTGCTAGAATTCTACATACAAATTTAGAATTAAAATAGAGAAAACAAAATATCAACAAAACTAATCCAATTCCAAACTTAATGGCCTCAAGATTAAGTAAATAATGAAAACATGGAAATATACAAAGTTACCATATATGAACTCCATTGTTGTAAGTGCTTGGCTTTCATTTCAGTCAACATGTACTCATTGCTTCTCTTGCTATCTTGTTTAGCAACATTCCAGTTCATTCTGATTCCCCATAGAATAGTAGGGCCCGAGATGATTACTGGGATCGACAAGTTGTTTTACTTACTAGGAATCTTGTTTCTTCATTCTCATTCGTTAGCATAGGAAGGTCGTTTATTACGAGAGGATAAATGGTGAATATTACAATTTGCTGGGGTGAGCTTACCCCTTCCCATCGTGACAGACCGGCCGCTGAACGAAATTTAAGGGGGTAGAAGTTGCGTAAACCCACCTGAGAATTTTTGACGTGATGGGAGTTCATGGTTTCTGTCTTTCCCACCCTTGCTACTGGCTTTGTACGCTTGGTGTCTGGCTTGGCTGTAAGTAGATGGCTTGGGGCTGGCGAGTTACTTGTTGGTTCTTGCTACTGGGTTAGCTATTGGCTGTGGTGATGTTGTTGGCTGTGCTGTTGGCTGTATAGGCAGATGGTAATGCATATATTGTTTCAATTTCAATAGTGGTGAACCTATTAGCAAGAGCAAAGCCACCACCTTGCTAGGATCCAAATCCAAATGCAAAAGTAGGGGCAAATCCAGTTAAAGTGGAGGTAGAGCTAGTTGACCCAGGAGCAAAGTCACCTAAAGTGAAGGCTAAGGTAGGTGATTGGGTTTAGGAAGCATCACCAACACAAATTATCCGAACCACTATTTTGCCTAGGGGTGGGTGTGTGAATGCTATTATTTCCTCCCACCCAGCCATAGAATTTTAGGGGCCCCTTTTCCCACCCTGCTTCCAAGTAGAATTGGGTTCTCCCACCCGGAAAGAAAGTTAGGCCTCCATTGTTGTAAGTGGATTTGCTCACTGGATTGGAATGTGATCGCTCAAATAGTTGCTTTAAATCCCTGCAGCATGAACCTTTTGAAGATGGTGGATTCATTTTGGTGAACTTGCATCTCCATTTAATGGTTGTGGTGATTTGTTTGGAAGATTGAAGGTGGAGAATAATTGCGAGGATTTTCCTTGGATCATGGAGAAGATGAAAGGTTCTTTAAATTCATTTAATCTGCAAAAAATAGGAATATTCACAAATAATTAGCTGCTAACAAGAATGGGAGGGAAAAGCAATTAGTGGGTCAAATCTGTAAAAAAATGGTGGAGGGAATATAGATTAATATTATTTAATTAATTGTCCGAGTGAGGTAGAAAATGACATTATTTAATTTACCTATGAGATTGTATAAGATTAATTAAATAATATTTTTTTAATTAGCTCATGATGAACTGGATCAATTAAATAATATATTTGTTCAATTAGTTGCGCATTAGACTGTGTAATGTCCCCTCTTGGGACTTTACTTCATTTACTGTAAAATTCCCAACTAGGGTTTGGATTGTACTTGGAAATGGAAATTTGACTTAGCCTTGGTAATCTCCCTTACTAAGAGGCTAGCACTATGCATTTAAATCAGATAAAATTAAAAAACAATTAATAATTCATAATACATTTGATCATTAATAAACCCCAATTCTTACTTCTTTTCTAATCATCAACCCTAAAGAGGATTGGGAATCACTTGTCATAGGGCGCTTGGAAACCAATCTAAAAGTAGGATTCCTCAAGGCATTAGGACCCCTTCTATATCCCATCTCGGGATTCACCTAGCTTGTGAGGAATTATTCCGTCTCTCCCTCACAAAAAACAACCCATCTTCTCAAGGGGCAATAGTGTGTGATTAAGGAATGGGCTAGGAGTGTACTAACATTTCATGAATTATAAATATAACTGATATAATTCTGTTTTCACCATAATTAACAGATATATATACTACAGCATATATATTAGACCATATATTGGCCCCTATTTCCTGATAGAATTCAGATATAATATTCTGTAAATCAGTATTTAACTCATAGATAAGTTACAGTAAAATTTTCTGTCACATGATGCTTGCCAGCAATATAATACAATTCATTTCCTTTGATGAGCACCAATTAAAAATAATAATTCAGATCATTCCTTTCTGATCCTTTTGATGATTGAATGTGTGATGGAGACTGCCTTGTTATACCTTGAGTTTGGATTCTTGGAATGACTAGTTTCGTTGGAAGATGCATGATGCATGCCTATCCATAATCACCTCCTTTATTAATCGCTCTACTTCATGTCAAACATGGTTATCAATTACACTTGCCATGATCTTTTCTAAATGCATATTTGCATGACTAATATCGATTAGATTTTACTAACCACTGCCTCTGTACATAACCGGTGCCTTCTCATCACAATCGCTGACCTTTAGTTATTATAGTTTGTGCTTCTTCATCACCCAAACTGTAACAACATAATTGCTGTCTGTAATAACAACTTGCAGTTAATAACTAGTCATTCTTCAATATTTTCGACTATGGCTTTAAGGTTCGTAATCTCTTTAAGTCACTATTCTAGCTTTCAACGATGATGATATATTATTGTTGGTAATATTAATCTTAATTGGATTAGCAAAATTGCTCCTTTCATGCTTTTATGTTTACTCCCATCACGATTGATACTCTCTTTTCTTCCATCGGTTCTTGCCAGGGTGTTTATCTGATTTTGTCCCTTATCTTAGTCAATCATAACATGTTGTACTGGATCACCATTCTTAAAACTTTGACCAAACTCAGCTTAGTAGCTACTTGTATGCATAATGTTCCCTGATCATTAGTTGTCTCAAAATTAAACTTTATATGTTCATTTCTATACTCTAATGATTATGCATTGATGTTATTGAATCTATTGATCAATACTTGGTCTTTACCCATTTGGACATTTATTTGCTGATGTTTAAGCCATGTCAGAGCCCTCTCCAATAAGTATGTGATTACAGAAACAGAATCAGAGTGCCAAATTTCGATAATCTCTAATTATGGATGTTTATCATTACCGAGATCTGTTTATTACTTCATTATGATAATGACTTCAATCCATTGATAACTGCGATGGTATCTTAGCAGATTGTATTTCTTCCTTGTGCTGCTGTCTTCAATGCTTTGATGATGGATTATGTTACTCATCATCTTTGACTACGAGAAGAGCAGATAACATATCAAGATTTATCGATGATTTTCATCAGACTTCCTCAAAAAAGCCATACTTGAACTGTCTATCCTTCTGCAATTTTGTCTCTCCCAGAGACTTAAAAAAATGAGTTACTGGGTTGACAATGTGAAAAGGATGGGGACATCATAATTAGGGTTTCAAATGGGGGACATGACAGACTAGTTAAGTATGATGATGAAAATGTTAGTATGGAATGTCATTGTGTAGGATGAAATTGGTACGGTGTTAGCATGATTTTTGGTGTCTATAGTCGTTGACAATATTTAATGTGACACTACATCATTCTTTTTATGTAGTTGATTTCTTCACTATGGTGGCTGTTATATCCTTTACCATGGTATCTTCTTTATTATGACTATTTGACTAGGTTCTTTCACTGATGTTATAGGGATGATATTATTGCACAAGTGAGACATGGAAGGAAGATTGCAAAGAATTTACATCCAGTAGCAAGGATGATAGAGCTTCATGGGGGACATCTAGTTAGCCATGAAAAAACTGAAGAGGTATATGTACTTTTTAAATTGTTGTTCTTAACTTATAACTTTACAATGTTGTTTACATATCAAAAAAGGCAAGGGACACTAGAAATTCTAACAAAGAAGCAGCTAAGGTAATACAAGGAAGAAATCAAACCCAAACTTTATATTCTTGATTGTTTCTCTATTATTGCTAATCTTAAATGCATCAGAAACCTTTTGGAAGTGAAACCAGGTTCGGAACAAACCCTTACCCTTATTAAAGTATCAATGAATTTAGAGATGAATACTATTCTCTGTTAATTTTTCATGCTCCTACTTTAATACTCTTCAAAACATATTAATTCAGAGATGTTAAGTTTACACAGTCTATGTTAACATGCAGTGAAGGCTTTTGAATTTTAACTGTGTTTATCTTTTTGATCAATGTTTTGGATCATACTCCATGATCCATCATCAGCATAGTAAGCTAGAGAAGAGAAATTGAGTGAATAGAAGACCAAGACCAACTAAATAGTGAAGAGTTTACACAGTCCATGTTAACATGCAGTGAAGGCTTTTGAATTTTAACTGTGTTTATCTTTTTGATCAATGTTTTGGATCATAATCCATGATCCATCATCAGCATAGTAAGCTAGAGAAGAGAAATTGAGTGAATAGAAGACCAAGACCAACTAAATAGTGAAGGAGTGGTTTGGGGTCAGGGGAGTGATGTGAGAAACAAGAGGAAACAAAGGAGAGAAATGAGAGGAGAGGAAAAGGAGAAAAATTTAATGTATGCATACTGTGTAAAATGAAAATCTAATAAACTCATAATGTTGCAACTAAATTAAATAAATATAAATTGTACAAAAGTACATTACTATATTTTAGTTATGTACATGTATATGTATACATAAATATATTTTTAGATATTTATTATTATATTTATTTGTCTTTATATGTATATACTATTGTATAATTTATATTTATTAATTTCATTGCAATTGTTTCTTGTTAATATCACGAGTTTTTTAGTTTTTCTTTTTACATTAATATGTGTTTTTTAGTTTTTCTTTTTACAAGAGAAAACAAAGGAGAGAAGTGAGAGGAGAGGAGAGGAGAAGGAGAAAATTTTAATGCATACATATTAAAATATAAAGCTAAAAAACTTATAATGAACAAGAAAAAGTTGCAACTATATATCTATGTAAAGTTATGTACATGTATATGTATACTTAAATATATTTTCTATGTATTTATTATTATATTTATTTGTCTTTATATGTATATTCTTTTGTATATTTATATCTATTTATTTAGGTGCAACCTTTTCTTGTTAATATTATGAGTTTTTCAATTTTTCATTTTACATTAATAGCTTACTTTAAAATTTCCTCCTTTTCCTATCCTCTCATTTCTCTCCTTTGTACCACCCCTTCACTATATAGTTGGTCTTTGTCTTCTATTCACTCAATTTCTCTTCGCTAGCTTACTACCCTAATGATGGATGGAGTATGATTTGAAATGTTGATTCAAAAAGATAAATAGATAAAATCCAAAAGCCTCAGCATATTAACATATTAATTGATAAGAAGAAAAAAGAGGAACTTGTAGAATGATTATGAAAGTAATATTGTAATATTTAGTATAATGGTCATTTAAGTAACTTTCTTTTAAGTCAGTTTTTACTAACTTTCTATTCTTTAAGTCGTTTAGTTAGTTTAGTAACTTTCTATTCAGTCTTTTGTTCTCGATTGTTTCCATTATGAAAAGATCTTGTAATTGCTTATTTAAGGAGTTTTCCTCTCCCTTGATTACATTGAATATCTCAATCAATTATCATTTCATGGTACCAAAGCAATAGGTTAGTTTTTGGCGGAATTTCAAAACGCGTGAATTCCTACCTGGAATTTATTTCTAGAAGTTTTTAAACACTTTTTTTATGAAAAATTGTGAGGCATCTTTGAAATTTCTTCATTTTTTTTAGTTTTTACTAACGGTCTGTTCTTTAAGTTGTTTAGTTAGTTAAGCAACTTTCTATTCTATCTTTAGTTCATGATTGTTTCCATTATGAAAAGGTCTTGTAATTGCTTATTTAAGGAGCATTCCTCTCCTTTCTTTTACATTGAATATTTCAATCAATTATCATTTCTTTGTCATGGGTTTGCTGGTTTTGACAATTTTTTGAAAATCGTCATTTTTACCATGTTTGCTCTTTGCATCAAAGGAAATAACTTGCAAGAATAGGTGAATGTTAAGTTGCCTTAGCACTGCTATATCCTTTCATGGCATTTCAGCCATCCAATATGATCGTTTTGAGTAGTAGTGGCCCTATCTTGCTTGAGCTCTAGTTTTTTTGAATCCAAGGTATTGAAGATAGAATATTGAATCCAACACTCTTAGAATTTTGGATGCATCCTTAATATTGTACATCTTCCCAAGGGCCTTCATAAATTATGCTTAACCTCATATCATTAGGAGGAACTCCCTCAACTGCATACAACTTGAGATTAATGTTGTTTTGCAAGTTTGAGGTATTGTTTTATATTTTAATATATATGATCTATTCTGATTCAATCTAATACTTGCATTATTGGGATTCTATATGTTCTTAGATTGAATAAGATTATGTTATATATATGCCTTTGGAAAGGACATGCCTCTTCCCATTAATTATAATTTAATCAATCTAATAATGTTTCATCAATCAATTATAAATTTAGAATAATATAATAGATTAATTCTTAAATTTTATATGATTAATAATAATATAATAATATAACATATATAATATATTATTATTAATCAACATATATTATATGTATTCTAAATGATCATACGACTGAAGCTACAAATATTAACACTCCCTCTTAGCTAGGGAGGATGATTAGACATAATGTGTAGTGGTCTCCCGTGTCAACACTTATGACCCTCACCATAGCTAGACAAAACATCAACACTCCCTCTTAGTTAGAGAAGATAAAATCCATCAATCCAAGAGAGCAACACAAAGTTAATTGTGAAAGTTTATTTTGATATCACATTACTCTGATATCAGAGATATGGTTTGACCAGGAATATCAAGTCTCATGATATTTACCATAACTCATAGATTCATAAAAATATCATGTTATGATATTGGGAGTATTGGTCATAGAATATCAAGTCGCATGATATTCTCCAAATACTCAGAGTAATGGCCTACCAACATCAAGTCTCATGATTTTCACCACGTACTCAAAAGTTTATAAAGATATCATCTCATGATATCGAGAGCATTGGCCTGCAAAATATCAAGTTGCATGATATTCACCAAGTCTCATGATGTCCACCAAGTACTCAAAAGTTTATAAAAATATCATCTCATGATATCAGGAGCATTGGCCTGTAGAATATCAAGTCGCATGATATTCACCAAGTGCTCAGAGTAATGGCCTACCAACATCAAATCTCACGATGTCCACCAATTACTCAACAAATGTCCATAGGTAATGTGCACTTACCGTAGGAACATTCATATCATCTATCATGATCTGTTTTAGCCATCATAAGATGTCTATCACAATAGAAGATCATGGCCTGTTTAAGGAACTCAATCCACCATGCAAGATATCATCTATCATGATCTATTTCAGCCATCATAAGATGTCTATCATGATAGAAGATCAAGTTATTGTAAGATCGCCACCTTCCAATAACTTTAACAAATACAAGTGATAATCATTTGGAAGTCGTCACTTCCTCATGATTACACAGGGCCCAAAAAGGATTCATGATTCATAGTCATCTGACTGTTAGTTTGCTTGATTGCTAGAGAAAACCGTCTCAACATGGTTTACTCCCTCTGAATCAATATGACCGAGAATTTCAAAATTTGATTGAACCATATCCTCTATCTGCTCCCTCTAAAGCTCAAGTTCTTGTGTCAACCTCTTGTCCTCTTTTGAAATGTCAGATTCCTCTGAAATCATCAAGTTCTTTCTACCTTGAAAGTAATTTCTTGTGCTTGTGTCCTGAAGCTTTTATAAATTTCAAGTATTTCTTTTCGTAAGGTGAGCCCAAATAGACATATGAGATTGTGGTCCTTCAATTATTGTTTCGCTTAACTATTTGTTATCAATCTTAACAACAACATTAAGTAAGCTGATACTCTCTCATTGTGTCTAGTAGCAACTGTTGAATTTGGTCTCTTTGTTTGCTGTTAACGTGATATTAATTTGAAATGATAGTATTGTCATCATGCCTCTCGAAACGCAGACTAATGCTTGTTTAGATCCCCGGGGATCTAAACCATCAAGATCCTTAAGGATGTTTAACCTTCAACGATTATTCAAGCAATACCATCCTGAGAGAAACCATCTCTTAGGCGTATGTATAGACGTCAGGGCTACCTCTTCGATTCTTAATTCCTGTTGCACTTTCCATTGTTTATTTATTGTCACCTGCAGATAAATCGATATATACAAATCTGATCCGGCCTTAACAATGCCTTGGCTTCCTTCCCTTTATTTCTTTGGTTGTCTCTCAACATTACAGAATAGTGACCATTGGCGAGACCTTCAATACCCTTGTATTAAGAGCGTATATATCTGGTTGTCTGCTCGGTGTCATTTAATCACCCCTCTAATACAATTTGTATGCCAATACCTTGTATTTCCCAGTCATCATATTGGATATTCTTCCCTATTATGTAGTATTGCTGATTGTGAAATATATCCCGATGTTGATTTCCACTTGGAACCGGTGATAACTTATCGATTCACAACAATGCTTGTTTGAGAAGAAATGTCTTTGTTGATTTCCATGACTCTGGGTGTATATTTCAACACCAATGATTCAATACCACCCGATATTCATGACTCAAGGAACTAAAACGCCCATCCAGAGTTACCATACAAACATGTAGGTAACTGCTCATTCTTTGTACCGTGGCTTGGTATGTATTGGTAGATTTTATTTTATAAAGCAAGTTAACAACCCTACAAAACATACACTCGCAGACTTTTCTTTGATACCATGTTGTTGTTTTGCAAGTTTGAGGTATTGTTTTATATTTTAATATATATGATCAAGTCTGATTCAATCTAATACTTGCATTATTGGGATTCTATGTCTTCTCAGATTGAATAACATTATGTTATATATTTATATATATATATATGCCTTTGGAGAGGCATGTCCTTGAAAGGACATGCCTCTTCCCATTAATTATAATTTAATTAATCTTATAATGTTTCATCAATCAATTGTTAATTTAGAATAATATAATAGATTAATATTTAAATTTTATATGATTAATAATAATATAACATATATAATATATTATTTTTAATCAACATATATTATATGTATTCTAAATGATCATACGACTGAAGCTACAAACATTAACAATTAAAAGCCTAAGCAACTATATAAAGTGGTGTAGTGCCCCAAACATACAATCAAGGACACAACACAATACACGATATTCTCAAAGTCTTGGATGCAACCTTAACATTGTACATCTTCCCAAGGGCCTTCCTAAATGATCCTTAAGCTCATATCATTAGGAGGAACTCCTTGAACCACATATCACTTGAGATTAAGAGCCTAGGAAACTATATGAAGTGGTGTAGTGCCACAAACATACAATCAAGGACGCAACACAATACACAATACCATTCATAAAACTTGACTTACGAGTTTTTTGTTTTGTTTTTCTGTTTCGCGATTTGCACATATCATTAAAACATAAACACAACTAAACCTACAATCATCAATTCACATTATAAAATTTACTTGAGATTATGTAGTTGGTCCGAAGTGTGAGCTAGTTATAGATTAAGGCATAGACCTAATGAGAAAGTTTTGTAGCAATTTGTAAGGGATAGGACCTACGGGCCAGATCCATGCATTGGGGGCTCAGCCAAGATGGTCTTGCTTACGTAACAAGATAAGAGGCTTTGTAGTTCAACAAGGAATATTCTCACTTTGTGGATTGTAACTTATTCGGGTAGCTTTTAATGGCCATAACTCTCATGTTACTTGACCAAATTTTAAACCTATCTTGAACCTATCTTTTTCGCCCTTTCTCTTGTTGTCACAATGCACTTTAGGGCTGTGTAAACCCTCCATAGTACAGCTGCTACCTAGAGCAAACAAACACAAAATTTTTAAAATAGTCTTGTACTGAAGCTGATTGTTCCTTTGTAACACTCAATTACCAAATAAAAGATCATCTCTAACACAACAAATGTGCTATTAGTATAACTGCATCAGGAAATAATAAGCATCTGAGTTAATTAGTCCTAAAGCACAGCAGTGTTGTATCTTAAAACTAGAGCATTCTCCAGAATAATAGTAAAGTAATGAAAGACTGGAAATGAGCATATGTTCTCCTATAGGGTTCTACATTATCCATGTAGACTTCTAATTTTATTAAGTAGCATTGATTGCTTTTTCATCTCAACGTAAGGTTTCTCCAAAAGTGTTACCCAATTGTATTCCACGAAACATTTTGTTTAAACACTATTGCAGACTTATTTTAGGAAGTGCTGTCTTCTAAAAGTACAAATTTCATGACAGTTACCAGTAGTGATGAAATTTTATGACAGTTTCATGTAGCTACTGTGCTAACAGCAATTGTGATGAAAAATTGCAGTCCAGGAATACTACATATCCTCTGGACACTACTAGATCATTATAATACATTCTAAGTCATCATCTCAATATCCTTTTGAATAGAACAATTAATTACCTATGTTATCGGATCCCTCTGATATGCCTCGGATCCTGATTTTGGTACGATCCGGATCCTGATTCTGCTCGAATTCTGACAGGATTCCTGACTGGAATTTGGATTCTCTGTGCAGAATCCACACTGCAGAATCCACAGAGAATCCAGATTCCAGTCAGGAATCCTGCCAGAATCCGGGCAGAATCCGGAGGAGTCCGCAAGAATCCGAGCATGTGGGTGCCCAAAAACTAAAAAGCCTCTAAATCCTAATTCGACTAGTAAAGCATACATACATTTGGTCATTTGAAGGTCATTCATTCATCTCTCAAGCATTTTTCACCATTTTTGCTTTGTTCATCATATAATGACATTTTGAGACTTTTGCAAAATATGAATATGATATAATCATATATTGGCAATTATGGATTTATCGTTTTATGAGAATCACGCTTCTAACTTCTTATTATTATCATTATATGTTTAAAGTTT
>MU227826.1:1465390-1491200 GCA_018584345.1 Thuja plicata | reverse complement strand
TGCATGAAATAAGTTTTAAATTGTTAAAATCTCTAAATTTTAAGGGTTTTTTAAATTTGCCGATTCATGGGCGATTCGATTCCGATTCATGGGCGATTCGCGATTCGATTCGGCCTTGCCGATTCCGAGACGATTCCGATTCACGTTTCTTTGGTCAGAACGTGTGGACACCTGATCATTTTTGTGGAACTAATAAGGAAAAAGATTTCTTGCAGCCAAGTGCGGATGAGGCAAAAGTTGCAGATGAAAGCTGTGCCATGACTCATGAGGAGAAAGATAAAACTAGAGCTTTGAATACATCTCTTACTGGGCATGATGGAAGCACAAAGGATAATGCTTTCCAATCAGCTAAGGTTGATAATATGGAGGATAAATCAATCACTGCAGGTGAGGGGTATTCAAAACTCGTTGTTGGTGATTTGCAGGTCATTATTCATAAAACAGAGGAGGAGAAAAAATGAGTTGATGAATCCATATATGATGTTGTCCCATTAGTGCTACATGAAGAGTGTATGACATCAACTAGAGAGATAGTTGTGTTTGATGGTGATAATGTTCCTACAATTGTGAATAGATCAAGAAGCTCAATGTGTCACAGCTCATGTATCCTAGATGAAATTGAACAAAGGCCTTTAGCATTGCAAGATTTGAAGGATAGTTTATTGGTCACAAGGAGAAGGTTATGCAAGTGTGCAAGTACTAACAAGGGGAGATGAATCCCACAAATACATTGAAGAATTTTTTGGAAAAGTCAAATTGAGGAGAGACGAAGGAGAGTTGCAAGTGGAGTCACTAGTGCTTAAGTCTCAACTGCTCACAATCAAATAAGCATTTGAAAAGATGAAATCAGACTACTTGTAACTCTTAATGGATAAGGATCATTCTCTCAAATTTGCGGAAGACAAGGAAAATGAGGTTTGATGAACTCTGTTACCAGCCAAGTGGAGTCAGTAGCGCTCAAGTCTCAACTGCTCACAATCAAATAAGCATTTGAAAAGATGAAATCAGACTACTTGTAACTCCTAATGGATAAGGATCATTCTCTCAAATTTGCGGAAGACAAGGAAAATGAGGTTGATGAACTCTGTTACCAGCCAAGTATGGCTCATTTTTCTCTATACAAATCAGAAAATCAGATGTTTGTCATAACTAGAACCATGGAACAAGAAGTTGGTACAAGGGAAATGGAGATTAAACAAATAGTAGAAAGGATGAAATGGGAAACAATGATTCCAACAATTTGTATACTAGGTACATCCAATATGTTGATATAAATATTGAAGATTTCAACAAAGAAGTACCTTGTAGCCTTGTGACATCAATTGAAGAAGAATCATTAGAGACACCACCACCTTTGAACACTCGGGAAGGGTATGCAAAAAGTCAAGATTTGGTGATAGATGAGGAGCCCAAAATTCTGATTTGGGGCAGCAGAAATTTACCTTCTTATTCACATGAGTTTGCAGCCTTTACAGATGGGAAAACTCATGAAGAGGGGGGTCTAGAAGTGTTGGTACAGAAAGTGCAAGTATGGGCCATAAAATTTTCAGTGAAGAGGTGCTTGAAAGGGTTGAAGATATAATACAAAAGTATGGTAGCAATTCTGATTTTTGTAACAGCATTCATATTTCTTTACATCATCATGAGGTAAAAGATCCCCAACTGGATTTGAACTGAAATTCTAAATTTGTTTGATTTTTTTCCAAGTTTGCCAAATGTTTTTGATATTTTTCAATTTTTGACTTTTTTTTCTGGTTTTTAAACTTTTCTGATTTTTTTTGGTTTTTTCAAGATTTTTTTTAATTTTTTGTAATTTTTTTGGCAATATAAATGCAAAGCTTCGTAATTGACAAAAATACTGAAGGAACTTTACAACAAATAACTCACACCGAATAAGAGATTAAATTCTGACTTTATTTTATTCAAACAATTACTAATATAACCATACCAGGCATGTACGGATTTGAGATTGAAAGGAAACGAACCAAAATTGGATGAATTTGTCCTGCGGCTCTATCTTCACCTCTGCCATCACTAATTTGCTAATGCAGATCCAATGAAACTCAAATTATATGCTGACTGCTGCTACCTGGTAATGATCTCCAGCTGGGAGAGGGTTTGGTATAAATTCCTGTAGTTGTACAGTTGGATCTGGTCACTCATAGAATGATCAATATGCTGTCAAATATTTCTGATTTATATATGCTGCTCCAAACTAAAAATCTGAACCCAAAATCAATTCTGAATGTGCTTTGAAATTCTTTCCAAATCCTAATGTCACCCTAGGAGAAACTTGGGGTTCGCCTGGAGAGGTAAGACCAACTGTGGATGCCTAGAGATGAATGAAAAATGCTGTCCACTCCCTGATCTGAAGTCTGCATCAATAATTCTGTCGTTACTATGTCTGATCTAAAGAATTCTTCTCCAAAATTGATGACAATTTGAAGCCCAGTCTAATCCCATCCCCAAGAGAGCTGGGTTTTTGTCCAACTCTCAATTTCTCCTAAGAGTTTTCGTTCCTGAAAGACCAAACTGCTGTAGAAACCCTTCCCAGAGCTCCACCACCAGATGCACAAGTTAAAAATGAATTTTGAAAATAATAACCTGGATGATCATGAATGGCTCCCCGAATGTTATTTTATTTCATTTTCATCCTCCCTCCAAGAAATTCAAACCTAATTAGGGTTTCTCATAATTTATTTTTAAAGTATATTATAACACTTTATTTTATTTTATTCTCCTATAGGAAATTCAAACTCCAAGGCCTTATTACCATGAATAAGAATGGATCCCTTTTTAAATATAACTTAAAATTCCATATCCGAGGAAATTGTGCCATGGGGCCTTTTATTATATTTTATTATAATATAAAGTGACTTGATTGAATCACTTTACTATTATTTTATTTAAATCAAACTTAGGAAATGATTTAATTATTTCCAATTTATTCATAAATTGTTCTCTGGACTCCAAACTGAAATCTGATTGATGCCTCCAGTCCAATGATGATACCTGAATGTTGCAGGTGAATTGATGGTCTCTAAAAAATATGGATCCTCTAAAAAATAGGAACTGCAACCAAAGTCTCTAGACTGATCTCGAAGGTCCCCTAGTGCATTCTGGTCAACTTCCAGACAATCCCTAAAAAGTAAGAATCCCTCCTAAATTTTAGGAGACTGTCCCAAACTGCTCAAAACAGCTCATAAAGCCTTTGCATAGCTCTACAAACCTCTGGATGGGTCCCCTATCCATACTGCTGACCTACGAAAATTGAATTCTAGGCTACTATTGCTGACCTTTGTTAGCTGTTGAACGGTCTAAGGGACATTACAGTCGTTCCTTTCTGGAGATTGCTTGTCCTCAAGCAATCTGCACCTGTACACTGAACACCAATTATTGAATCCCATACCAATCCGAGACACATTGCTCCACCAATCTGCTACGCTAATCTGATATAAAAATCTATGGACCCAAAGTGAAGCAAATCATCATGAATCCACAGAAGAAATGTAGTACACATGTCAATGCCAGGTTCCCAAACCACTATGCTGTCACATTGATCCATCATGTCAGTCCTCATAATGCTACTGCTATGAATCAAGACATCTTCTATCCTCTTGAGAACTTCACACCCAATGAAGCCGCAAGAACCATCAACAAGCAAGGCTTATAGGAATACATTAATGAGCCAGTTTCCAACAAGGGAAGTGCGATGAATACTTCTCCAAACAGCTGCTGCAACTTTGCCTATACCTCCACAAGTTAATGTGCCTTCATTGTGGGATGCTAAGTACATGTTTTGTTTATCCATGAACCGAATGAAGTTCCTTACATGTTGATCCTCATAGCCCAATGTAAACTCCAAGAAGATTGAATCACCAATCAACAAGTACATTATTGACCTATCATATGGAAGATGTCACAAGTCCATCAATGAATGGAAGATGTTTCTATTTCTCAACAAAGACGGGCTTTTATAGGCTGACCCACTATGTATGCCACCAAATATCTCATCAACTCTAGGTAGGAAGGAATCAACTTCACACCCAACCATCCCTTCTTGAATGTTCTCAATGCAAGGTCTCAAATTTGACTCATGAGATGAAGGAGAATTGCTGACCAAGTTCAGAAAATCAGACTTTTGCTTACACCTCTTCAATATATCTTCACTGTCCTCTTCTTCCCTTGGAAGAAATAAAGACCTAATGGATGATCCTCTTTGTTTATTATTGTTTATCTTTATTTCTGGGAAATACTTTAACACAAAGGATGTTGAAATCAGCTAGAAAGACAACAATTTATCCTGGGAAAACCCTCCAACTTGAGGAGAAAAACCCAGCCACACTAAAAAATATCTCTTTTATTAAAGAATAGAGGTTTGAGTACAATGCTTGTAACTGAATACCAATAATTTCATCACACAAAGCAATGATATATATCTTTAATTGAGAGACTCTTCATATCATAACCGAACGTCTCTTCATTTTCCAAATGCGTCTCTTCGCATTTCCAAACGCATGTCTCTTCATACCCTCAAACACGTCTCTTCATATTTCCAAACACGAGTATATGAAAGAGCACCATGCAAGTAATCAAGATATTTCTTGCAGCTACAAACATCAACACTCCCTCTTAGCAAAGGATATATCATTTGCAGATTTCATGTCATCGTGACAAACACAATGGCTACACCCATGTGTCAACAACAAAACTTTATCACAGATTTTCTCAACATAATATTGTCATCTCAGCATGATATTCACCATGGCTACTCCCAGAGGGTGAAGGAACAGAAAACTAAGTCATGGAGCCTCACACATGACTTCCACCATGGCTATTCCTAAAGGGTGGATACACCATGGCTACTCCCAGAGGGTGGAACAAGGGCTTTCACCTCAAACTTCTCTTGCAGAGAAGAACTCATTAACAAGGGATTGCACCTCGAACTTCTCCCTCACAGAGAAGAACTCATTAACAAGGGATTGCACCTCGAACTTCTCCTTCACAAAGAACTTATTAACAAGGGTTTTCATCTCAATTTTCTCCGTCTCAGAGAAAAATGCATTAAAGTACATAAAAGATCATCTGAATGCTGAGATTCCCTCTAAATAGGGCAGCATACTCACAACTTGTATTATCACAATAAATTAATTGACTCCAATGTTTGACCAAACAAGGAGCTTTTGCAGTCACACTGCTACACGAGCTTGTTGATCCTCCTTGCAAAGGACATAGCACTCTTCATCTGTCACTCAAGTTCCCTCTGAATCTTAATTCCTCTTCTTAAAAGAAATTGATCATTAGACAATCTACAATGTTTCTAGTTATCAACTCTAGCAAACTGTCTCCATTCTTCAGCCCACATGACTTCCTCACAGAATTCATCAATTTTTTTTTCTCCCCTTGAATGCAATCTCTCAGTATGCTCCTCGATCCATCCTGGAAACATTTTAGAGAGATTACTAATGGTTCAGAGTAAAAAAAAATGTTAAAAGTATACATGAATCACTATTTCCAATGAATTCATGATCATTATTCAAAAATATAAACATATAATACTTATCTCTTTATTGTAGTCAATGGATAAAACACTCTCCAGGCGATACTTTAACCCCTTGAGCGACAAAGCCTTCAATTGAGTCACCTAAGCCTCTAGCTCCACAATGTATGTCTGTTTTTGCTCCTGTGAGCGTGCTGCAAACTCCCTGTTCTTGATTCCTCTACCACCAATTCAATCCTCTATCTATAGTGAAATTTAGAAACACCCAGAATGATCTTACACCACACTGAAAATAAATAATGGTAATAAACTCTGTAGCAAACAGTGAAAAATCAAAATGTTGTGATGCTTGAAGCAGACACCATAACAACTCTCTTACATCTACGATAATATTGCATGTTCAACCTTGAATGATCAGGGTCCTGCCTATACTTCCCGCGACACATATGATCCTATTTGCATACGTAGACATCGCAAATTGTCTAAGGCGACAATAATCACAAAGAACGAAGCACATCTTTTTTCCTCCAATGAACCAACGACAGATACATAATATGTCGATTCAATTCCAAAAGATACGAAGGTCACGTGGATACAAGACCAATCCACCAGCCAGACAGTGAATGCTGATGAGGGATGAATACACACTCAACCTTGAGCGTTACCCAACAAACAATAATACAAATGCTCTTACAAAAGCCGTTTTGAATTTCTTCTATTACGAATTTCTACCGACATGCATAACCACGCGATCACTATATCATAAATGCTATCGGTAAGACAAACAAAATACATAGAGAACTCCTGAGAGATGAAGATCGATAGACTTGATCGATACCACCAAACATAGAATGCCAAAGAAACCTCCGATGACGTTTGCTCTTCAATCCTCATTACATGAGCAGTGACAGATATGAAGGATAGCCAATACACAAAAGAAAGAATTTGTCAATGGTGGAGAAAAATTAAATCGATCAAAGCCTTCTCCAATAGCTTTTGTGTATTGAGGAAGAATATGGAAGAAGCATGAATTCAACGACAGATATAAGCAAGCATTTGCAGATAACAGAGAATGAAGGCACATACCACCAAAGAATACAAAAGAAGTAATAACTTTCAATAGGATCTACCAAAACAGGTACGAATGATAGCTCCTGCCGCTACCAACATTCAAACAAATTGCCTATAAAATACTCATTGCAAACTGCAATAGATACATGAATTAATGAACAAGAGAAACTCCCTTATTTGTTGTTATCCAACCTGCTCTGATACTATGTTAAAGTATTGCCCAGAAATAAAAATAAACAACAATAAACAAAAATAAAGAACACTAAGACAGAAAGACAACAATTTATCGTGGGAAAACCCTCCAACTTGAGGGGAAAACCCAGCCACACCAAAAATATATATCTCTTTTATTAAATAATAGAGGTCTGAGTACAATGCTTCTAACTGAATACCAATAATCTCATCACACAAAGCAATGATATATATCTTGAATTGAGACTTTTCATATCACAACTGAACCTCTCTTCATTTTCCAAATGTGTGTCTCTTCGCATTTCCAAATGCATGTCTCTTCTACCCTCAAACACATGTCTCTTCATATTTCCAAATGCGAGTATATGAAAGAGCCCCATACAGGTAACCAGGATATCTGCTGCAGCTATAAACATCAACACTTTGACTCTTTGGAGGTGTTGTCTTACTTGGGCAGCAAGCATCTTTGCTTGGGTAGCTCTATGCAACTAGTCTTCATTCAGCCTTTAACAATGCTCTATATCTGCTGCCCCAAAGTACACAAAATCTGGTTTATGATGGGGTGTATCATTCGCATCATCATGACCCATGCTTGCACCATGTGTACCCTCAAATGTAGAATGCAAATCATTGTCCTCTTGATCAAAAGCCACCATATCTTGGAAGAGAAGTTATGTCACTTCTGTTATGAACTTCAGAATTATGGTTATACCTTGGTGACAAATGTTCAATTGATACAAGAACCTTTTTCTTGTATAGTTCATGCTCATTTTTATATCTTGAATGCCAAAGCTTTAAGTCTCTTCTTTATTGATCAACCCACGTGTCAAATCTGCAAACTCATTAAATGAGGAAGGGAACTACTTCTATTCATGCCCGAAAAATTAGGATTGATTTTTTATCTTCATTCATGATTTTGATATCCCCAATGCTTATTCCCTCAAACCTGTGAACAAACAAGCTGTCATCAACATCACTGCTGTTTTTCATGCCATCCTTCATGTCCAACGTGAAGGGGAAAGTTGGGATAGAGTTTTGGTTCAAAGTGGATCTATCACAAACAGGACCCACGTCATGTGAAGGAATCATCACACTTGGGTCCCAAATGCAAAAGTTCTGAGTGCTATTTTCAGGGACTATGTTATCCATGTCTCTTTGTATATAACATATCATTTTTTCTGAAGTACCATCAGATGTGTAAATACCATCCAACTCAAAGAGAGGATTGTCAATTAACCTCTCCATACCCATCTCACACAAAGTATGTGTTTTCTATTCATCACAAGCTGTTGTGAGTGACTGATTTTCTAATTTTGTAGGTGAAGCATGAGCTAAACTCAACTCCACACTCAGCTCTTCAAACTGATTCTCTGCCATGAAGAGAGCTACTTGAGATTTTTCCAAAGCTTCCCTAGTCCTCACAAGTTCCGAAGCAAGAAGTTCACTAGTCTTCTTTCCTCCTCAAAGCATTTGAATACATAATACCAAGATCAAGAAGATGATCTCAATCCGAAAAAAGATTTAAATAATTATTCTTCATTGTCTCCATGGCTGTCTTAAACACCTGCATATCAAAGATTGATGAAGCCTTTTCTTTGTCTTTATGTCTTCCCTCAAGTTGGACCTTCCAAAGGTAGTTCTCTATTAATTTGTAGGAATTATAAAAGTGTGATAAGGCTGCAACAATCATATCTTCAGTGACCTTCAACTGATTCTTCAAATTATGTGATTCAAATGGCCTAGCACCAAAACCAACCTCATGTAATGAATTTTCTGATTTGTCCTCAAGATCATGCCATGCTAAAGATCTTTGGTCAAACTCATCAAAGTGGCTTGGGCTGCCACACAAAAAAATTTCTGATTTGTCTTCACTTGTAAGATCAATACAACAATCAAAAACATCAAACTTACTAGTTGAGGCCTTGCATTATGAATGGTGGGACAGCACTAAGATCAATCAAAGAAGTACTAGTGGAATCCATACCTTCTTGTAATGAACATTGTCAAGATTTAAATCAGCATGCTCTATGCCAATGGGACTCGTGAACACCTCTTGTGTAGATGCCTCGTATGTTTCTTCTTTATTGGGATCAACTTCATGCTTCACATAAGTTTTCGTTGGGATCATTTTCTGTTTTTTGTATTACCACTTTTGTTTTATCGATCATTGTGTCCATGCCATCATAGACATCCCCCAAACATGGTGCATCTGTATCAAAAATTGGAGCATAGGCATCATAGGCTTGGTGAAATACAATACATATTCTACATGAGCCCACCAATTGTCATCCAAGATCAACAACTTGACCTTTTGGGCCTTGTTTCCAAACACCCCATTGGTTGCTAATAACCATTTGACCCAATGCCACTTGCACCTTCAAAAGTCATCTCATAACAATTGTATAAGGTGCAAATCGGGTCTCAACAACCTAGGATCATGTTAATAAGTTAATAACACAAAAAATATTATAAATTTCTATGTTACCGGATCTCTCTGATATGCCTCGGATCTTGATTCTGGTATGATCCGGATCTTGATTCTGCTCAGATTCCGGACTGGAATTCGGATCCTCTGTGGATTCTGCAGTCTGGAATCCTATCGGAATCCAGGTAAAATTCGGGGGAATCCACGAGAATTTGAGCATGTGGGTGCCCAAAGATGGGCCACACATGCCAATTTTTTTTCTTTTTTAAAACTAAAATGCCTCTAAATACTAATTCGACCAGTAAAGCATACATGTGGTCATTCATGCATCTCATGCATTTTTCATCATTTTTGCTTTGTTCATCATGTAATGACATTTTGAAACTTTTGTGAAGTATGAATATGATATAATCATATATTGGCAATTATGGATTTATCATATTACGAGAATCACGCTTCTAACTTATTATTATCATTATATGTTTGAAGTTTGAAGTTTTGAACTAATTATGAATGAGCATTGACATGTTACATGTATGGAATCTATGAATATACATACATACATACAGATATTGAAAATGTCTATATATATACCCCCGGAATTAGAATCTGGCCTAAAAAGATTTTTGCCAAATCACCGAATCCAAATTTGAATCCGGATCCGAATTCGAACCAGAATCAGGATCGACTACTTAGATAAATTTATATACACATTGAAAATGGCAAAAAAATTAAATTTACCTTCAACAATTCCAACTTGAGAAAGTTCTAAAAATTGTTTGTGACATTTTGTGGTTTGTCACAAACATCTGGATCTCCTCACCCTCTTGTTATATTTCTTTCACCCACTCTATTTAAGTGCCAATTGCTTGCATCACCAAGTTGAGGCAGTGTATGGTGCATGGTGTTTGAATAATATGCTCATATCTTTGCTCAATCAAAGCACCTGCAACCCTACAATTTTTTGCATTGTCCATAATGACTTGGACAACATTCTCATGATCGACCATCTGTATGGACTCAATGAGGATTTTGGAAATGAATTCCACATCTTTGACTTGCCCCTCACAATCAACCGCCCTCAAAACATTGTCTCCCATCGCAATAACATTTATAAATGGTCTGTTTTTGCAATCTTTCCATCCACGGGAAACAATAGAAACTTTTGATTCAACCCAAGAATCTCTAATTGGTTTCAGTGAGATCTCTACAGAATTCTTCTCTCTTTGCAATAAGGTGGTATGCACCTCTTCAGACCCAGGACTTGTGAAACAATAAGGTGCACTATTGATTGCTGACACCATTTCTCGCCAATATGGTAATCTCACCAGGTTGAAAGGACTGTTGGCATAGATGTAGCGACTAATTTTTTGTTCAACAATATCTCTTGATTCCATTTTAAACAATGTAACATGGGGATGTGCACCACCCAACCCCCGCGTTCCCAAGATAGGGGCATCCCCAGGATAAGGGGATTGGGATAGGTCCCCACCGCCCTTCTAAAACCATTGTGCCATCGGGATGACACGACATCCTCGGAGCAGATGTGGGGTTGCCAAGCCATCCCTCAACCGTCTCGGGGACGTCTACGTGTCCCCTATCGACGAACAACCATAAAAGTGATTTTTTAAAAAAAAAGTATGTTTTTAAATTTTGTTCAAACATGTCAATTTTGGGAGGAAAATGCTTCAAAATTGAAGAATCCACTGACCCCACTGGGGGTTACTACCCCTAGACCCCCGCTTTTGAATTTAAAAACAAAAGAAGAAATTGATGGGGAAACCATGTCGACTCGAGTTGTTTTTATACCCACTTTACCAAGTTCCACTGATGAGGAGTTTGCCTTGAGGGATGATTAGAGGCCTCCCTTCACTGCATTTTGACATTTTGTACTTGTTTTGATATCACGCTACTCATTGTAGTTAACTTTATGATATAATAGAAATCTTCCATTTGTCAATTTGACAATTTTATTTAATATTCTAATTTCTAATTAGTAATTCGATATTCAATGTTCAAGTATTTAGTATTTGGCATTTGCAATTTTGCTATTTTACTTTTGTATAGGGGGAAAATTGGTGAGCAATGCTAGGATGTAGATTACTCACCAAATTTTGTGGGCTCTTATGTAATGCCCCCTTTTCGGGGCACATTATTTCGTGCCTTTTAGTTAGCCTTTCATCATGGTCCGGTGGGCTAACAGAGGCTTGGCAGGTGATCAGAGGGATGTTTGGCCTAGGCGTTTTCAGTTCTAGGCCAATCAGAGCAGTTCCCACAAGGTTTCCAGGGTGCTTGCTATTTATAGTAAGTCGGCAGAAGTCAGTGTTCCTGGCATTTCAGTTTTGGACTTGGAGCGTCTCGCCGAGAGCTTTCCGGCAAGCTATCACATGTCTTCATCCGAGTTCGTTTGGCACACCGTTTTAATGCTAGAAGATTCCTTACTTTATTTTACTATGTCACTTTATAACTCAACGATTATATTTATTTAAAAAGTGACTTTAAGTGGAATATGAAGAGACAAAGTGGGGAAACTAAAGAGTCACAGCTGCAGCCTTAAAAAAGAAGGCTTGGAGTCTCATTGAATATGCTTAGTTTTATGAATTTATTTCTCTTGGAGAATCTAGAGAGCTTCAACTTTCGATTCTGAAACCTGAGGACGGAAACCTTCAGGCTTTCTCAGTGGATTGGACGGAAACCCAGTTCATCTCGGGGTGGATTCACAGCAGAGTTCACCATTGCATTTCCAGGTTCTTATCATTTGATATTACTGTTGAATATTGTAGTTTAAATTTTGGATTGTGGAAATCCCATTATTATTGTATTGTTGTTGTATAATGCAATAATATTTGCTGAGGGTTTTATTGGGATATTTTGCTGGTTATTTGTTGTGAATCAATGTTTTATCCGCATGAATGTGTTTATTTAAATGTTCTGAGATATTATTGAGGGTTTTGGGAAAAATCTCGGTTTGGGACATTATAGTGGTATCAGAGCTGGTTTTCCTGCCAACCTGTAAGTTTTTTTCAGTTTTAGAGTTTTTGGATAAGCATTTTAGTATCAAGAGTAATAATCAAAGGCAACCACATTCATAAATTCATTTCTACAAGCTAGCAGTCAGGCAACCTGCACATTCAGCAGTGGTCTTTTATCTGGAAAAAAAAGTGTCTGTAGATGCTCAACTCGCATTAAATCTGGACTTGCTATTTGATTTGGTAAATGTCTGTGTGTTGGGTAACGTGATTGATGCTCGACTACTTAAACAACTCTATGCTAGGTGTCGGGTTTGGTTATGCACTAGCTGCAGAGTGTTGTAGTATCGCAGGTGGAGAGTATCGGGTTTGTGATTAACGCCAACCCCTGGTTTGGGTGAGCATGTGGGCGGGTGTGAGAGTTACCAGAACTCCAAAGTAGCAGTGTGCGACTTCTTCCGTGGATGCATACCACTGCATAACACTGGACGTGTTTCCCGTGTGGGGAACGAACTTCCTTGGACATCCCGACAACATTGCAACTCCATTCACTGAGAGCAGTCGTTAGTTGAAGCAAGCATATGGTGTTTGAATTTCTAGACAACCGACCGTTCTCTTTTGAAGCCAATGCACGTGAACTGGATATATGTGGTGTTCTCCTGGGCACATCATTTTAAAACATGGGCATTGCAAGCCATCGTATTCTTTTCCTAAAAGCCAACAACTAAGCAGACTGCTCACGTGTTAAGTGTTCGATAGACTTCTTTAGTGCCAAGCAGGCAGTCAGCCAAGAGGCTGTAGCCTTACGATAAAACCTCTACCAGCCACAAATCTTATTATATCATTGAACTATCTTGTTTATTGATTTTCGCGTGGAAGGAGATTAGTGTTGGGTTCATGCTAAGGGAAACACGTCAACAACTCTACCTGCGAAAGAGTGAAGAAATGAAAGAATTAAACCACATGCCCGAGTTTGTTCAAGCGCCATTAACCGGGCATTAGCCGTGAGGTTTGGTTGTGGTCCCGACTCCTATTTGGCACACTGGAGAAATGTTATTAAGCTTTATGACCTAACTCTCATACTCTACATTCTTCTATGGCAGAGTATTTAAACCTTGTGCCGAGGATTTCTATTTGAGGCCGAGTTTAAATAGTTTGGACGATCCTAGTGTTTTAAGCGTATGCTAAATATATCTCTTTGCACCGAATTGTTCTGTGATTCACAGGACCACTAGAGCCGTTACTTTAATGGAAGTGGAGCGGGATTGCCATACTCGAAAGGTCGTGGGTTTGCAGATCAAATACCCGTTGAAATAACCAAATCGAGAAGCTGTGAAAAGTGAACGCCACCATTTGGAGAGCTGTGTGGTTTTTAGGAGTGTCGAACAGTTAGTAAAAAAAACAAAAAAAAATTACCACAACTCTTAAGATAACAGTGTTTGCTAATAGTTGGGCTCTATGCCAGCTAATTTAGCAAGGGGAAGCGTGGGATTTCATACAAGTGGAACAGAGTTTGTGCTATCAGTTTCTTGTAGTGCACATTCTGAATGGTCATTTGGTTGCACATTTTGAAGAGTGCAACTATGTTTGGAGTTTGAATAATCATGTTGGCATAGGAGCAATACCATGACCGATTAATGCATTTTTTGACAGGTCAATTCCAGACTTTCAATAGTATCCACAAAACATATAGAGAGCCACACTAGTTGTTGACAATATATTCATTCTTCGTTATAAGCTACTCTTCTTCAACATGCGGTTTGTGGGTCAGCCAGAGGAATAAGCGTACCTCCTTGAGAAGCATGCAGGGAAAAATTAACTAGACTATGTCAGACAAGGACATGAAAGAGCAAGGGAATCAGGGCATGTCTGAGATAGTTTTTGCGAACGGTACAGATTTGGTGGTTAAGAGTTAAGTGCTTAGTAAAAGCAATCAAACAAAAACCTCCATTTTTAAGAGACCAAGAGGACAATATAGAAACGGATTCTCAAGTTGTTGGTTCGAGAATATTAACTGCTGTGTGATTAAAGTTAAGGGTTCAGTGACTTAAGATTCAGATCACATCACTGGAAGGAGTATCGAGTATGATATAATGACCTTTTCTCAGAATTACTGGAAATAAATTTGTACGCTAATCCACTTGATAATCTAGCATTCACTGGGGAACAGAGTCCTTGAGACTGTAACAAACTCCAGATTGCAGAGCATAAAGGGAGTTTATATCATTTCCAAGCTAACATATTCTCCAAACTATGTCTTATAAAAGAACACATAACAAGGATATTTCAGTATAGCAACTTTATCCTCTCATGTTGTTATTGTGTATTATGAAAGGAGATGTATCAAATTTGAGTACATATATCATCCATCTGGGTCAGAACAAGCAGGGAATATCTATGTAAAACAAAAAAATCATAGGAAATTAGATTCGATTACAAACTGTTTGACAAGTTTTCAGTAGTATAGTGGTGTTAGGAAGGAGTTGTGAAACTCCTGGAAGGTGCTAGCCATTCTTACTCTGAGAGTGGATCCTTGTCTTTGGCAGCTACAAGTTAATTTGAAGGTTTTGAGCAGTGTAAACATTCACCTACAAAGACAATTAGGAAAGATGCATGGTTTGGAAAAAGTCTTGAAAGATCTTGTTAAGGTACAACAACAGTTAAACCAAATTTCACAACCTGATAAAAGGACAAAAATACTCGGCATGTAGGATGAGTATAACACACTTCCTCCTCAGGTTTAGAGAGATTTAACCTTCTCTAGTTTCATGGACTTTCATCCAAAGCTTCAACACAAGACTTTAATGGAAAAGAAGCAGTGTCAAGATTTGGCTTGGGATCTACTTGCACAAGACAGGTGCAGAAATTTATATGAAGAGTTTCCAGCTATCACAAATCAACCCATAAGTGAACAAAAAACTAAACCAGTTATTGAAGAAAGGCCTTATGGGGCTGTCATCGAAGCAGGAGGTTGTAAAACAAATATTGAATCAATGCATGAAGGAGAGGCTAAAGAAGAGGCAACAAATCTAGAGGTTACAGGATGGTTTACTAGAGAAGAGCAACCAACGTCCATTGATTCTCAGCCTTCGCTTGATCAAAGAAAAGATGGAAAAGATATGGTTAAAGATCATGACCACCAGTTGGATGCTTTTAACAATTCATGTAATGAGGAGTCATGTGACTTCTTTAGCAACACCTCACTTATGTATAATGCTGATTTGGATGACCCATTAGATAATGCATCCCAAAATGACAATGATGAGAAGCATGCCTTGAAGAGTCAGCTGAAAGTCAATAACGATGCTATTATTGCAGCTCTTGTTCACCATGATAGCACTCACTAGATTATTGAGGATCTTTACAGGAAAGCTCAGAAAGAGACAGGACAAGGTGGTATAAGGATTGGATCTTATGTTGTAGAGTTACAGGGGGTCAAAACAGCTTTTGAAGATTGGAAATCAGAATATCTGTGTTTACTTTCAGATCGCGACTACCTGTTATAGGTTGCTGAAAATTATGCTGAGCAGTTGAGGAAAAAAGTGGACAAGGTTAATAAGCTCAACAAAGAGCTTAATGTTACTCATGAAACATTGGAACACACACGTATTGCTCTTCAGGAAGCAAGAAATCAGATTGTTGTCACTAGCCAGTACAGGGAACAGGACGACAGGGAAAGGTCCGAATTCTTTCAGGAGGTGATACAAGAACTTGATAGCATACAACAGACCTATGACTTGGATAGCTGTCCCAAAAGATCTTTGGATCATCCAAAAATTCTTTATGAGTTAGATAACTTTCAGGTGGTTGACAATTCCTTGTTTGAAATGGGTGCTGAGTTGACTTTTGATAATCCCCTCTTTGAGATAGATGAGGGAGATACTTCCTATCCCCAAGATGAGGATGAGGTTGGTTACAGGATTTGGGACCCAGGTTCAGTTATTAGAGGTGAGTCTGGGTCACCAGGTTGGAGTAGCGGTATGAGTTTAGTTGCTGAGCAGTGTGGTTTTTACACCAGCAGTCCTGGATGGGCAGTTATGTCTTGTGGCATGATGGGTGATATACCTTTCCTTGCACTACCTCTCGTTGATGGTGAGATGTCTCGTGTTGGCGAGCATCCCTTGGTTCATTCCTCTTTCCACACAGCCGCAACTCCTCCACATTATCATACCGATTCATCCAGTGCTTATGGTAATTCTATCACCACATTTTAGGCATGATGATGATGATCGGGTAGAGCTTATTCAGTACGTGGTTATTGAGCTTGGTATGATGATTATGCTTGTTGGGGTGAATTTTTCACACCATGGTGTACATTGTATGACTCCAGGTATTGAGAGACAGTTATGGAATCCTTATGCTGATTTAGGAATTCCAGTAGAGTTGGTTAGTGCATCACATGTTGGCCACATTGTATGGGATGCATTTTGTTTTCCATTCAGCCCACCTAAGGAGAACTTTCTTTTCCGATTATTGCAGAGGTGTGGGGTGAGTGATTGGTTTGGTACGCTTCCTTGCTTGCAGGTGGAAGCCTTGTCCGGCAGTCTGGGTACCTTGTCTCTTCAGTACAATTTCTAGTTCGGGCAACGAACTAGAGGGGCGGTGTTATGGCAGTTGGACATTTCTGGTGATTCACTCAGTATGGGCATAAGGCGTCAGGATATTTCAGCCAGCTGGGGAGATGGATGGCCCTTTTGCTTATGGGATCCAGGAGGGACGTACTCGCGGGTGGTATTTATTCAGGGAGCCGATTGGTGCGAGGTTTGGTTTTCCCTTGCATCTGACCATAGAGGTGCTCGTGATCTCAGCTAGAGTGAGGTTCTCAGTTTGGTTGAGGACTTTCTCACAGACGACAGCACAGGGCAGATTGGTACGATTGATCCTGCAGTGATTTGGGATCTTGGTATTAGGTTGGTTGTTCTTTTGTTGCCGTGTGAATGACTTCACAGGTCAGGGCATAATATCTGTTTCAGTTTCACACGACAGATTGGTGGAACAACTTCCCTACGGTTGGTTTGGGATCCATGTATTATGATCACAACATGCAGATAACGATTGCTTGAGGGCAAGCAATCTCCGGGAAGGGATGATTTGTAATGTCCCCTTTTCGGGGCACATTATTTCGTGCCTTTTAGTTAGCCTTTTCATCATGGTCCGGTGGGCTAACCGAGGCTTGGCAGGTGATCAGAGGGATGTTTGGCCTAGGCGTTTTCGGTTTCAGACCAATCAAAGCAATTCCCAAGGTTTCTAGGGTGCTTACTGTTTATAGTAAGTCGACATAACTCAGTTTTCCTGGCATTTCAATAGTGGACTTGGAGCGTCTCGCTGAGAGCTTTCCGACAATCTGTCACACGTCTTCATCCGAGTTCGTTTGGCACACTGTTTTAATGCCAGAAGATTCCTTACTTTATTTTACTATGTCACTTTATAACTCAACGGTTATATTTATTTAAAAAGTGACTTTAAGTGGAATATGAAGAGACAAATTGGGGAAACTGAAGTCACAGTTGCAGCCTTAAAAGAAGGCTTGGAGTCTCATTGAGTATGCTTAGTTTTATGAATTTATTTCTCTTAAAGAATCCAGAGAGCTTCAACTTTCAATTTTGAAACCCGAGGACGGAAACCTTCAGGCTTTCTTGGTGGATTGGATGGAAACCCAATTCATCTCGGGGTGGATTCACAGTAGAGTTCACCATTGCATTTCCAGGTTCTTATCATTTGATATTACTGTTGAATATTGTAGTTCAGATTTTGGATTGTGGAAATCCCATTATTATTGTATTGCTATTGTATAATGCAATAATATTTGCTGAGGGTTTTATTGGGACATTTTGCTGGTTATTTGTTGTGAATCAATGTTTTATTTGCATGAATGTGTTTATTTAAATGTTCTGAGATATTATTGAGGGTTTTGGGAAAAATCTCGGTTTGGGACATTACATCCTATACATTAGGAATAGAAACCCAACCCTTATTCTTAAACTTGATTAGCACAACCAAAAGAAGGGTGCTAATGCAAGATCTTGACTCAAGGGGGGATTTGGTATTCCTTTGAAAGGGGAAAATGATATGTATGTGATATGATAAAGTAATAGCAGATCTGATCTATGAAAGTAAATGCAAGAAAAAGGGAAGAATGAATGTACCTTGAAATAAGAAGAGGAGATTTGAACTTCAGATCTCAATTTGATTGTTGTTGGACTGTCATAATCAATTGTAATTCCGAATCTAGGAAATTGAGTCTTGTAACGGTTTGCTCTGCAATTTTCAGCCAAAAAGTGCGGGGACAACTCGAGAAGTCCACTTGTTCCCAGTAGTGCCAAATATGATGAAATTTTCTGGGATCCTGGATCTACATCTGTAGTTCTCAGATCTTAGACCGCAACTCCGAAACCTGTTCCTACACAGAAAAATGGGGAAAAAGGTTACGGAAAGGGGTTTGCCCTGGTCAAACCCCTGTTTAGGAATTAACCTTGAAATTGAATTGAAATTGCATAAAGGAAAACATGTAAAGTAAAAAGGTAAATGGTTGATTCACCTTGTATGAAACCCTCATGAACGGATGTAGTAATTGTTCAAATCCATGAAGATGCTTGCAATATGCTTGGAATGAGATGTAGAATCAAGGGTGCCTTCACAAATACATGGATCTATGATTGCCACTCCTAGATCTATGAAATTGAATTGAATTTCATGGATCTATGAAATCGAATTGAAATTGCATGAAATTGCATAAGGGTCCGTTTGGCAACAGGAATTGGACTGGAATTGGCATTATCTAATTCTGGATAATGCCAAATTCCATGTTTGGGTCCTTGGAAAAAAATGGAATTGGAATTCCGAAATTCTCATTTTGCCCCAAAAATGGGAATATCATCTTCCACCTAAATAGGTGGAATTGGAATTTCGAATTCCAATTCCAATTTTTACAAAAGCAAATTTAATAGTTCGTGGGATCCGTGACTATAAAGATGTATATTATATTGCTATAAGGATGTATATATATACATGTGTGTATATTCGCATGTGTGTATATATACATACATGCATGGTGTGTATATGTGTGTATATACACGTATGTATGTCTGTATATATACACACATATGGTGTGTGTATATATGTGTATATACACGTGTATATATACACAAATGTGTGTATGTGTGTATATATATACACGTGTGTATATGTGTATACATGGATACACACTTGTATGTGTATATGTATGGTGTGTATATGTGTGTGTATATACACATGTATGTGTGTATACATACACACGTGTGTATATGTATGTATATATACAAAAATGTGTGTATGTGTATACACACACACGTGTGTGTGTGTATATATACACATGTGTGTATGTGTATACACACACACGTGTGTGTGTATATATACACATGTGTGTATATGTGTATACATGGATACACACTTGTATGTGTATATACACACGTGTGTATACACACACATGTATGTGTGTATAAACACACGTGTGTGTTTATATGTACACAAATGTGTGTGTGTGTATACACACATGTGTGTATGTGTGTATATGTGTATACATGTGTGTATATACACATATACACATGTGTCTATATATATACACATGTGTATATATGCACACATGTATGTATGTATATATACATGTGTGCATGTGTGTATATATACACACCATATTCAAAGAAATTAAAAAATAAAGAATTAAAATTCCTTATGCATCTTCTCATTCATCTTCCGGGTGAACCAAACGGGTCAGACCATATTCTGGGTTTCATTTTGAGGATAAGCATCTTCTTGAATATGCAGCATCTTCCTGAATTGACCATATCCAAGATATGGTATTCCAGTACACAAAGGAAAACATGTAAAGTAAAAAGGTAAAGGGTTGATTCACCTTGTATGAAACCCTCATGAACGGATTGTAAAGACCCGAACCGGGTATCTCCCAATTTTTCACAAATAAATCTCATACAGATTTAAACAAATGCAATAAACCATAGATTCAACATTAATAAACCAGCAGTACATATTTCATTAAAACCCTTACCAACATTGTTGCATTATAAAATAACAATGGGATTTCTCACAATCCAAAGCTGAACTCAACATGCAATAGAATGACAATCAACAGAAAAGAACCTGTGAATACAATGGCGAACTCTGCTGTGAATCCGCACCGTAGACGAAGTGAATCTGCACCGTAGACGAAGTGAATCCGCACCATAGACGAACTGGGGCTACGTCCAATCTACCTCTCTGAGCCAAAAGGGTTTCCGTCCTGAACGCTGAATTCAAAAGCTGAAGCTTCCTGATATCTCTAAGCGATAAAAATATAATATCAAAAACTAAGCATATCAAATGAGCCTTCTGTCCTTTTAAAGCAATGGTTGCAACTCTTCGGTTTCCCCTCTCTGTCTTTTCATATTCTCACTTAAAGTCACTTTTTAAATAAATATAACCATTGGTTATAAAGCGACATAATAAATAAAGTGAGGAATCTTCTGGCATTAAAACGGAGGACCAAACGAACTCAGATGGAGACGTGTGATAGCTTGCCGAAAAGCTCTCGGCGAGACGCTCCGATTCCACTACTGAAATGTTAGGAACACTGAGTTCTTCCTACTTACTATAAATAGTAAGCACCCTGGAAACCCTATGGAAACTGATCCAATTGGCCTGAAACTGAAAACACCTAGGCCAAACACCCCTTTGATCCTCTGCCAAACCTCGGTTAGCCCACCAGACCATGATGAAAAGGCTAACTATAAGCCACGAGATAATGTGCCTAGAAAGGGGACATTACAAATCATCCCTTCCCGGAGATTGATTGCTGCGATCATAATACCTGGATCCCAAACCAACCTCAGGGAAATTGCACCACCAACCTATCGTGTGAAACTGAAACAAATATTATGCCTTGACCTGTGAAGCCGTTCACACAGCAACAAAACAACCAAACTAATATCAGGATCCCAAATCACTGCAGGATCAGTCATACCAAAGTGCCCTGTGTCACCATCATCTGTGAGAAAGTCCTCAACCCAATTGAGAACTTCACGCCAACTGAGATCACTGGCACCTCTACGGTCAGATGTATGGAGAAACCAAACCTCACACCAATCAACTCCCTGAACAAATACCAACCGTAAGTACGTCCCTCCTGGATCCCATAAGCAAAAGGGCCATCCATCTCCCCAGCTGGCTGAAAAATCCTGAGGCTTGATGCCCCTACTGAGTGAATCACCAGAAATGTCCAACTGCCATAACACTGCCCCTCTAATCTGTCGTCCAAACTGGAAACCGTACTGAAGGGGCAAGATACGCAGACTGTCAGACGAGGCTTCCATCTGCAAGCGAGGACGCATACCAAACCAATCATTCACCCCACACCTCTGCAATAATCGGGAAAGAGAGTTCTCCGTAGGTGGGCTGAATGGAAGACCAATGCATCCCATATAATGTGGCCAACATGCGATGCACTAACCAACTCTATTGGAATTCTTGAATCAGCATAAGGATTCCATATCTGTCTCTCAATACCATAAGTACTGGATGAATTAGTATGATAATGTAGAGGAGTCGCGATTGTGTGGAAAGAGGAAAGATCCATAGGATGCTCGCTAACACGAGACATCTCACCATCAACGCAAGGTAGTGCAAGGAATGACATATCACCCATCATACCACAAGACATAACTGCCCATCCTGGACTGCTGGTGTAAAACCCACACTGCTCAGCAACTGAGCTCATCCCGCTACTCTGACCTGGTGACCAAGATTCACCTCTAATAGGTGACCCGGGGTCCCAAATTCTGTAATCGACCTCATCTTCGTCATGGGGATAGAAAATACCTTCCTCATCTAGCTCAAAGAAAGGATTATCAAATATCAAATCAGCATCCATCTCAAACAAGAAATTGTCGATTGCCTGGCAGTTATCTAACTCATAAGGAAACTCTGGATGACCCAAAGATCTTTTGGGACAACTAACCAAGTCATAGGTCTTATGTATGCTATCGAGTTCCTGAATCACCTCCTGAAAGAATTCAGACCTTTCCCTGTCGTCTTGTTCCCTGTACTAGCTAGTGGCAACAATCTGATTTCTTGCTTCTTTAAGAGCAAGATGTGTGTGCTCCAATGTTTCCTGAGCAATATTAAGCTCTTTGTTGAGCTTATTAGCCTCATCATCCTTTTTCTTTATCTGTTTAGCATAATTTTCTACAACCTGTAACAGGTAGTCGCGGTCCGACAGTAAGCATAGATATTCTGATTTTCAAACCTCAAATGTTGTTTTGACCTCCTGTAAATCTGCAACATAGGATCCAATCCTTAAATCACCTTGTCCTGTCTCTCGCTGAGCTTTCCAGTAAAGATCCTCAATGATTTGGTGAGTGCTATCATGGTGAACAAGATCTGCAGTAATTGCATCGTTATTGACCTTCAGCTGTCGCTGTAGGGCATGCTCCTTAATGTTATCATTTTGAGACGCATCCTCTGATTGTTCAACCAAATCATCATTATGCATGCGTGATGCGCTGCTATAGAGATCACATGATTCCTCATATTTTGTAACTTGTATATTTGCTACCTCTTTGTTAGCCTCTCCTTCATGCATTGGTTCAATATTTGTTTTGCAACCTCCTGCTTCACTGACTACCTCATAAGGCTTTTCTTCAATAACTGATATAGTGATAGCTGGAAACTCTTCATGTAAATTTTTGCACCTATCTTGTGCAAGATCCCGGGCCAAATCCTGCCACTGCTTCTTTGCCATTAAAGTCTTGTGTTGTAGCTTAGGATGAAAGTCCAGGAAACTAGAGAAGGTTAAATCTCTCTAAACCCGTGGAGGATGTGTGTTATACTCATCATACATGCCGAGTATTTCTGTCCTTTCATCAGGTTGTGAAATCTGGGTTGACCGTCACTGTACCTTAACAAGATCCTTCCAGACCTTTTCCAAACCATGCATCTTGCCTGGCTAGAACTACCTGTCTCTTCTGAAGTAAGAAGAGTAGATGAATATGACTACTTCACCTGCTTATAATTCTGCCTAATTATAGAATGTCTTTCCTGCGGTAATGACCGTTGGGACAAGATTTCACTGATGCAAGTCACCTACTGCAAATTGCCCTCCTGTTAACTTAAAACCCTTCAAAAGAGAATGAAACCTTTGCTGTCCGTATGCTATTAATCCCATATGCTAATGATAACAGTTGTTGCTAATGCTGTTTATCAAAATGGATTGTAATGATCTGTTGTAGATGCCGGATTTACGCCAACACTAAACTCACAAGGAAACTTATTGAATGTCTTAGTCTCAAGGCCTGATAGGCTGCACCCTTAAGGTTTAGTTTTCATATTTGTTCTGATCCTTATGCAATAGTTGAATTGTTTTGAAGGCTTCCCTTTAAAAACTATTCAATATTCTGCATATTCAAAACAAGAAATACTGGTTTCCAAGCAAGTACACAAAGATACCACCCCACTACAAACTGCTAGCAAACGGTTTTGCATATATGTCTTAAAGTATCAAATACCATAATATACTTCAGATTACCACTGTTTGGAAAACCCTGTGTATGTTCAGAAGTTTTCTGATCTTAAAAAAAACAACTTTTAGTTCTACTTTCTGAAACAGACTGCAGCTACAGGCTTCCACAACAATTATCATGGGTGAAAAGGAAACTCTACGTGAAGGTGTTCTGATAACTCCAGCCAGCACGTTATCAAGGTCACACAGCTACAGTAAATTTGAACCTTGTGAGAAGTCCTTTTTTGTGATGCATGCACTTAAAACTCCACATCATCTGCCATCATTTTTTTTAAAGGAAAATAGCAATGATAATTCCAACTCCTTGCCTGAAACGATTCATTCCTTACACAGGAAACCAAATCTGATGACGTCTGGTTCAGTAGTGACAGCAAATCATCCATACCATTATTCCTGTTTACTACATGAGATTTCACGACTCTATACAGACAACAAGTTTACTAAACGTAGCCTCTTTATTATCAAAGCAAGGTCAGCTATATACGGTTCCAATTGAAGAAGCACGACACTCTAATCTCCACCTGTCTTATGTCCTCCCATCAATATAAGTGCCCCGAATATTGCTTGTATTGGAAATTAAGGGTCCCACTAGCTGCAGAGAGCAACTATAATTGCCCGCCAAATATTATGAGAAATTAGCCAAAGTTTCTTTCCTTACCCACCGCAAATATTGAGCAAATCATTTATTAAAGCAACGGGCTCCACCAAATAATATTTATTTGCCTGATCTTTCCCTTTTAAAACTCGAGCACTAAAATAATCATTTGCCTCTCAATTGTTTAATATATCCATTTTTAATAAACTTGTGAGCTTCAAAGTATTTATACCTATTAAAAAAAATATATCAGGGTCGACTATAGTCTCCAGACTTTTCATTTGACGCCATTTAATAAAACACCATCAATTATTTGTTTGCAATCTACTTCTCGGGTCCCACTCGATATACTAGTGCCGCGATAAACACCCAATACTTTTGATTTATTATTTTCCAATGTTACCCAACCACGGCCAAAAATAATTACGGCACCGAACATTAGAGATTCCTTAGTGTGCGAGCTATAATGGAAATGAAATGTCGGCTTCCCAAATTTTGATTGCAGAAAACACAGATGGAAAATAATCGGTGCTCCTCTGAATATTTGCTATCATACCCTCCTACTTAGACAACCTGTGATAAAAATGACTTTCTTAGTCTTGAACGGCTCCAAAGCATGCACTCGACACGCCCAAAATGTATGTATAGAAAGTCACCAATGATTCCAGAGTGTGTATTAGCTCGTAGGAACAATATCGTGGTGGTTCTCCTGATATTCGCACACCCAACAATGCTTTCTTTGGAATCATCGACACTCCTGCTGCAGCTTGGAGTCTACGGCTGTGGTGATAACAGCAATGGCGATACTCATTTTGACTTTCTCGTGACTGCTCCTTAATACGTCCGGTCTCCTACAACCCGTGGTAATCACACATCCTGTCACCTCACTCCCGTGGCGTCACTCCCTTGCCCGACTGCTACTATACGGTGGAGTTTCAACTGTTACCTTTCCCCACGATGCAACCTGGAGCTTCCCTGCAGTTGTTTTGTCTCGGCACACATGGAATACACCTGTGTATCTGTTGATGTCAGTTTTGTACCACTACATAACATATAGGAATTGAATACTTGATAAAGGATATCAAACACTCAACCCTCTCTTGAAAAGTAAATACTCATGAAGAACATGAGAAAACTCCAAGGTTCCTTACACCTGTGGATACTAACTCAGTTATATTAATATGATTTGCTGGTTAATCACGTAGGCGGGCTTACGTTGTTCATTCAAGGATGCCAAATTCTTGCTATGATGATGATGGGATCTAGCTTTGCAATGTATACTCAATTGATTCCTTCTCCTTAATTTATATCACTTCCAACTTTGCTCATCAAACTCCAACTACTAGGCTACTCGCTGCTTTACTACCACTCCTATGGAATGGGAAGATTAGCAAATGGACGGGGATCGAACCTAATGAAAGCTTGCCAGTGGCGCTACCTCCATAGATGCAATGATTCAAGGGAAATTGGACTAGATTACCACACAAGGCTTCCTAACAAGCCGCTAGGA
>MU227826.1:1448862-1463392 GCA_018584345.1 Thuja plicata | reverse complement strand
GGACATTTCCGCCCAAAGGATATCTTCATTCTCTCAACCTTCAACCACTTCCTATCAATCCAAACTTCTTCAAAACACCCCCACCATACAATTTGATTTGCCCCTATCTCCACTAGGTTGGGCGGAAGTCAGAGGCACCTTGGGCATCATGTCCTATGGCTGGGTGGAATCCGCCCAGTCATAGGACACTATGATTGCAGAATTTCATCTAAGGTTCCTCAACATCAAACATGGCTTCTCATTCAATCAAAACATGTTCTCCAACCTTCCACTCCCCATCATGCATCCAATTGGATCAACTATCAACTCCCAAGGGGCTGGCGGAATTCAGAGGCATATAGGACAGACCCAGTCCTATGGCTGGGCGAAATCCGCCCAGTCATAGAACACATGCAAAACTTCAAGATCAAGGAGTCACTAGGACCTCCAAAACTCACCCTCCCTAAGGCCTCCAAAACCATGTTTTCAGACTTCACTCACTTGTCTCATGAAAAGTAACATAACCATACCAAAATCTGGATGTCAACGCTTGGAAAGGAAGGGGGGGAATCTGGCCATCACTCCATGGCGGAAATTCATAGTGCATTGGACAAATTGTCCTATGGCTGGGCGGAATCCGCCCAGTCATAGGACACTATCAATCTCCCTACCAAACATGACCAGCTATCTCTCAAACATCTCTGCTAAGGATCAGGCTTCGAAGCCAAGGGGGGAAATCTAATTGCTTCAACAATTTCCGAAGTCAGAAACTTCAGAGGGGGGTCCCCAAGGATTGGGGCGATGTGGTGAAGAACCTCACAACAGTATCATCAATCACCATTGCTAGACGTCTAGTAAGAGATTAGCTACTCCTACTCTGTTCGGTCTTCACCAGAACTGTCATTCACGTTCTCAACAACGTTTCTTTGGCACAAATTCCCACTCAATATAATAACCAAGAACGTTGCAAAATAGGGAGATATCACGTACGACCAGTCACTGTAATTCTTCCGTACCCTGCTGAAGTTCTCATAATGCAAAAATACTTGATTCCCTAACTCATAAAACCCTTATGCACATATGTTTCTGAATAACTACACAGGTTGGCAGGAAAACCAACTCTGATACCACTGTAAAGACCCGAACCGTGTATCTCCCAATTTTTCACAAATAAATCTCATACAGATTTAAACAAATGCAATAAACCATAGATTCAACAGTAATAAATCAGCAATACATATTTCATTAAAACCCTTAGCAACATTGTTGCATTATAAAATAACAATGGGATTTCTCACAATCCAAAGTTGAACTCAACATGCAACAGAATGACAATCAACAGAAAAGAACCTGTGAATACAATGGCGAACTCTGCCGTGAATCCGCACCGTAGACGAATTGGGGCTACGTCCAATCCACCTCTGAGCCAAAAGGGTTTCTGTCCCGAAGGCTGAATTCGAAAGCTGAAGCTTCCTGGTATCTCCAAGAGATAAAAATATAATATCAAAAACTAAGCTTATCAAATGAGCCTTCAGTCCTTCTTTTAAAGCAATGGCTGTGACTCTTCGGTTTCCCCTCTCTTTTCTTTCATATTCTCACTTAAAGTCACTTTTTAAATAAATATAAGCGTTGGTTATAAAGTGACATAATAAATAAAGTGAGGAATCTTCTGGCATTAAAACGGAGGACCAAACGAACTTGGATGGAGACGTGTGATAGCTTGCCGGAAAGCTCTCAGCGAGACCCTCTGAGTCCACTACTGAAATGTCAGGAACACTGAGTTCTTCCTACTTACTATAAATAGTAAGCACCTTGGAAACCCTGTGGAAACTGATCCGATTGGCCTGAAACTGAAAACACCTAGGCCAAACACACCTCTAATCCTCTGCCAAACCTCGGTTAGCCCACCGGACCATGATGAAAAGGCTAACTATAAGCCACGAGATAATGTGCCCAAAAAGGGGACATTACACGGATGTAGTAATTGTTCAAATCCATGAAGATGCTTGCAATATGCTTGGAATGAAATGTAGAATCAAGGGTGCCTTCACAAATACATGGATCTATGATTGCCACTCCTAGATCTTGAATGTATGTATGCTTGATAACCACTTGGAGGAGAGAGAAAGTAGAATGTATGGAAGGATCTCCTTGCTTGATTTGTGAATTCCTCTACTTGGCCATCATGGGAGAGAAACTTGCATCAACTAGAGAAGATTTCCTTTGCTTGAATGGAGACTTGGAGATTTTGAATTGGATGCTTGCCTTCAAATCTTGAACCCAAATCCTCAATTGCACAACTTGAACACTTGGTTGCTTGCACTTGATATGGATGCACAATAATGGATTGATTGATTGATAACGGATTCAAGCTGAGGGGAGAGGATGTCCTTTTATACTCATAGCAGGATTCAAATTTGATCAAGGCCGACCATAGATCTGGACCTCGGAGGAAAACCTTGGCATCAAGCCTTGGGCCAAATCTGGGCTCAAAAACCTAGGGACAAGTCGAGAATCGACTTGTACCTCAAGGAACATGTCGAGATCTCGACTTGTACCCTTGGGACAAGTCAAGAATTGACTTGTACCTCAAGGAACAAGTCGAGATCTCGACTTGTACCCCTGGGACAAGTCAAGAAATCGACTTGTCCTAGGTAGAATAAACCTATATTTTGTCGGGATGTTGGGGAATGTGATAAGTGTTGATGTTTTGGCCTTTACGGCAAAGATCAATGCATTTGACAAAGAGGTAACAATAATAATAATAATATATTGGATATATATTTTATTATTATTGATATATTTAATTATGAGAAGATCGATTATATAATGAATAAATATAAAAGGATATATTTATTATTATATGCAAGGATCAATTTGGGTAATTATATAATGAGGCAAATAAATAAGTATAATAATATAAATGGGTTATATTATTGCAAGGTGGCTAAATCATGGGCCCAAGTCGGCTGACTTGGAGGTCCACTTTACACCTTGCAAACTCATATAAATGAGCGACTTTGATGAAGGACAAAATCATCAAAAACATAACATGGGAGTAGTCCTTCAGCAAGGTCTTGGAAGAGCAATTGTGTTCAGCGAAATCTTGCCTTGTATCAGCGAATCAAGGATAAAGAAGCATATTCAAACAGTAACCTCCATTATTAAGTGCGAATTCCACCAGCGAATTCCACCATCAAAGAACATTGGAGCGAATAAGAAGCATATAAGGGGGTAGATCAAGCAGAAATTACATCTGCTATTGTGGTGAATTAAGCAGCCCTAGAAGGGCGAATTGTACAGATCGTAGCAAACATATAAGAGCAGATCGAGCAGCCATAGAAGGAAAATTGTGTTGCCCTAGAAGAGCGAATTAGGGCAGACAACAAGGGCGAACTAGAGCAGAATTTAGAGCAGCCCTAGAAGAACGGATTTGATAGCTCATTGAAGACCTTCAAGAACAAATTCATATCAGTCCTCGAAGGCAACATTGAAGGGCAAATTTGAAGAATACAAAGTGCAGATTTGAAGCCAACCAAAGGATAAATTCAGACCTTCAAATCTGGGTATTATCTTTCCTTAATTGTGAATATTCATTATGTTGTGTTAGCACTTGAAAGACCTCTATAGATTGTATTTTCCTTGCTATAATCTGAAAACATTAACAATAAGATGCGGGAGGAGGAAATGTAGGCTGTTGGGATCAAGCATAACAGACATTCGGACCTCGAAATCACCAAAATGGGGTTTAATAGGTCCTAGAGCCTCCAATTATGGGTGCTAACTTTTAAGGACGATACAATTTCTTATACTGTTATACATCTTTTCATAACTAGCATTTCAAGTACTATATGTATAGTAAATAGTATATACAACAACGCTCTCCCGCCACTGTCCCTCGCCGTCCCCCTGCCGCTCCCAAATTGAGGCCGTTTTTCCCCGTCTTGGAAACCCGTCCTGTCATCCCCCCATCCCCCTGGCCCCCAAAGTTGGTGTAACACTAATTTTAAATGCCTTGTCCAATGGACATCTTTTGTGGGTGGGAATTTCTACTTCACCTTTGCTAGAGGGTATTTGCAAGAAGCCTTTGCTAGAGGGTATTTGCAAGAAGGGATGTAGGGATGCCATTACTGTATCAGTGGGTAAATTCGTTGTTTAAACTCTTTGCTTTCCTCTTGCAACCATTCTATCGACATCTTCTTGTTCTCTTATCAATGCCACTATTTGCTCGACAGACAACCCCTTCGTAGTTGGGCCTTCACATATTCCAATTCCTTTCCTAGAAGGGCCCATAAAGTGAAGTTTCACTGGATAATACAGGCTATTAAATTGTGTATTACACAAATTACACTTCCAAATATATTCCCCACCTTCTAAAAGTTGTTCAATCCTTGTGGTATGTCTCCATAAAGGAGATCCTTTATAAATTTTGAATCTTTGGTTTCCTTCCACACCCACTAAACTTTGACTACTGGCCATTCTTGCAATCTGATTTTTTGCTATTATACGAAATTATATAATTTTAAATTAGAAAAAAATAAATAAATGCAAGCATACAAGTGCAAAACAAAGATACAAAAACATTATAACAAAGAGTTAAACTTGTTTCTTGTTTTCTAAAAAAGAATTTAGAAAAAAACTTGAAAAAATGCATCAAAATCTTAATTTTTTTTGTTAAGATTTAAGAATAGGGTTAAATGCTTTTACCTTAAACGATTAAATATCCTTTATGGAAGCTATCTGGCAGTCCATGAACGATCCCCCTTTGAAAGAAACCAGCAGCCCTTAGAAATACAAAATGAGTTGAGAGCAAATAAAGATCAAAATGAATATGTTTTAGGGTTGAATGGCCTCATAAAGGGCCGTTTTAAGGTTTTCTTAAAAAAAGGCAAAAAAATAAGGGTTTTTTAAGTGTTTTATTTTCACTTTTTATAGGCCCCTGCTGCGGGTATCTTGTGGGTGTGCTCAGTTGCACTCTGGGTACGCAGTCGTGTACCCACAATGCGCTTGGTGCTCGCCCTGACCCAGTTCATGGGTCCAAGGTGTGAACCCTGCAACGTAGGATTAATCAATAGCTGTATCAAATTATTAAGCTACTGGACATTTAATTATAATTAAATGAATGGCCAATATTGAATGTTAGTCTATCAATGACAATGAAGCAACCTGCCCTAATCTATATTTGGCTCAACTCCAACAAGCCCACCTTTTAATATTGTTTGTCAAATGAGGGAGATACGTACTCTATGTGCTCTCACGGGTATATGAGGATCCAGTTGTGTTCCTTTCTTCAATATTTATTTGAACTCGTGAAATAGAATGACATGGGCATAAAACAATTTGGCCACAAAATCATCAAACATCACGTGCTTACAAAATTCAACACTATTAGGACCCCCATTAGCAGAAATGTGGGTTAAGGCAAATCACTTTGTCACCCTCCATATAATCATCATCGTTGCTCGTTTTGATTTGCAAAATAATTCAGTGGCAGACTGAATAATGAACATTAAAATAACCCTAATATATTTGAGAAAAACAATAAAGAAAATGGATATATTTTTTGTAAAAGCAGTACCTTTTTTCAGCCATGGTGATTGTGGCTTCCTTGGGAATGAAGAAAATGATGTCTTTTCTTTCCTCATTTTATCTTCTCTTCAACTGGAAGTGCAAAAATCAGAAATGAGTGTGACAAGGCAAGTGCTGGAGGCCACTTGGTTAAGTTAAGATTGATGAAGGTCATAAGAGGTTTAGAATGGCTTGTAGGCTACCTATGCCCCTTTTTAAATGTGAATTCCTTAAATTGCAAAAAAGAAAAAAAAGAAAAAATGAGTGACAGTCGGGGGATGTCTTAGATGTACTAGGCCATCCTGTGAATGGCCAAACCCCCAAGATGTCAGGGTCCCATGGATGACATTTTGGGGACACATCCTCAATTTCCCTTTATTTGTACGTTTGGGAAGAGCTTTAAGTGTGCACATAACCATAATCCCTGATTTCTAGTTCCATCTAATGTTGGAGACAAAGTCTAGTGCCTTTTCTTGATAATGTTGTAAAATAATAATGAGAGGCTTGAGTCCTTATTCTTGAATGTTGAGAAACTTCCAGACATGTGTAGCTGATTTTATGTTTTTTGTTTGTCAGGTGAATCAAGCTCTTATTAAGCTCATTGAGGCATCAGAATTAAACATGAGCCCCCAAGAGTGGGTGAACTTGCCTCAGCATGAAAATGGTAACGAAGCAGATGTCTTCTAAAATATTGACAAGTTATTATGGTTAGCTTTTCATAGTTAGGGAGTAGTGAAGTGTTCACATGTTAGATTGTTTGCCAATTGATATTCTAGGTACCTTGGCAGGATTGGAAGTTGAAGACGTGTCAACTCAGTATGGAGACAAGGAAGACAAGTTCCCTTTCTCTACAAACTTTTATAGCATTTGCAGACATTTGCAGATGATGCTATTTTATTTTTTAGGATTATTTATGATATTGTGGAATTTTGTCCAACAATTTTATTTATGCTTCAAAAAGGAGAAAGTTGAACCATGTCATGCTCCTGTAGATGTTCATGATCAATGTTCCTCGAGAAGCGAACAGGCAAGTGTACTTGTGTCACAGTTTTAGCTAGGTGGAAGCTGGCCAATGAAGCTCCCATATGTTCTTTATTTTTTAAGATTAAATTTCACCTTGAACCTTTAATTGTTTGTTCTATTGATGTCCTAAAATGTTCTTTATTTAAAAGATTCAAATTTCATCTCTAATCTCTTAATTCTCTGTTCTTGGAGGACCCTATTAATTGAAGTCAATTTTATAGTGATATCCTAAAATGTTCTTTATTTAGAAGATTCAAATTTCATCTCTAACCTTTCGATTCTCTGTTCTTGGATCTTGTTAATTGAAGTTATTTTTTTATTTATGTGCCCATGTACTTCATTAATACTACATGGTTTGTAGTTTCCTCTAAACAATTTTGAAAATGATTCATATACACCCTTTCATGTTTCTTGAATGTTTGATGTTTGTGTGTTAGGTAACTTCCTTTAAACAAATGTAAATAGGATTCATATACAGTCTCACATGTTTCTCAAATCTTTGATGGTTTAATGTCATGTCAGATATGATGCATGATAATTTGTTTTTTGAAATTGACAATTTGTTGTGTGTGCATAGCTCTTAAAATTTGAATTGGACCCCCCAATAGAGTACCCTAGCCTTCACCGATATGTCCATTAGGGTCCACACAAATGCAAGGTAATGGTATTTAATTAAATGACAAGTATTTTTTGACACTTCTATTAGATAATGATAGTTAGACTATGTAAGTCAAACTCTATTAGGATACCGAAGGGGTGAATTCAATTGGTGAGGATGATGGTATATTCTTTTAATCATGCCTATAATTACAAGACTTTATTGAGCTCAGACTTGTTTGGCTGATTCTTTGACTCAGAATCAGACTTGGATTTGGCAAATTGATAAAAAAAAAGGAGTACAAAGATTTTAAGGATTTGAAGTTTTTATTTGCTCCATTTGCACTCCTTTCCAATTCATGTCTCTCTTAGTCTTAAAAGCTGAATTGTGCAGGAAATGCAAGCAGGTCAAGAAATGTGAGTAAAGGCATGTGTTTTGAACTAAAATATTAGAGATACTAGCATGTGAAATACAAGTCATGTTAGCACTTTTTCTTCGTTGCATTTGGTCATGTTTGGCATGTTTGCACAAGGAGGGTTTCTAGAACAGGGATGTGTTTTGCTAAACATTTAGCTCACATGACCAGAAGGCCAAGTCTTTGCAAAGTTTGCTTTGTGGGACTTGCCGAGGTCAGCTCGTCTTGGTCTTGTAGCTATGATTAGCCATACACTGAGTTTTAAATCTCTAGAAGTATGACTGTGCCAGGTTTTACCCCTTACGACTATGATCGACTAATTTCCCTTGCTTGTTGAAAGAGGCTTCTAGAATAGATGTATGTTTACTTGATATGTTGTAATCTACTGAAGAGATAGTGATATCTAGATATCATCCGTTTGTTACCATTAAAAACAAAAAGCCATATTAGAGATGAGATAATATGAGAATAAAATATGCATATTATTTATTTATTTTTTAACTAGTGCATTCATGTTTGACTTTGTTTAGATCTAACAGGTGTCCTAAGTAATAAAGATTTTACAGCTATGGAATTAACACCTGATGAATCAGAGTTCCTATCTGCATATATAATGTGCAAACAGAAACTTGGGATATGAATTGCATGCTTATAGGTTTGAAATGGTAAAATTACGAGTTGTAGAGAGATTCAGAGCATTATTATGTTATACGAAAGTTACTTGGAAGAAGACATGTCTAGACTACTGGGAAGCAAGTAGTTCCATCATATGTAGTAGTCATCGAGCCACAATATTGTACATTATTCTCCGATTGAGGCAGTCTACACATTTACAGCGTATGAGTACTCTATCTCTTCTGCATCATGGGTTAGAAAAATAAGCTAAACTTTGTTGATAGTGTGTTATGATAATTAAGGTATGCAGAAAGAAACAATGTATGGTTGGACAATATAATTTCATACTTGCTGAATAAGAATAGGAAAGGTAAAAATTAAGGTAAAGTTTGAAAGCGAAAAAATTAGAGAAGTGAGGAATAAAAATGTTATTTACAAGACTACTCTAGAATCTGTGAATATTGTTATTTTGCTAAGATTATTTTTTTTATATATTACAAAAAATCCAGATGGTTTTGAAAGATAAAATATGCCATCTTCGCAACTTCAAGTCGGCATACAGATCACTCTCAAATTCTCATTTCTAAACAAGTTTCCCAAGCATTTAGGTGTTGTATACTTTCATCATATCAGACTGGGTTAACCTGAACTAAAAAGCAAGAAGTGACACATTAAAACTAGTGTCTATGCCGATGCTGCAATGAGCCACTTTTACGTGCAGGATCTATTTATTTAAATCAGCTCTTCCTGGGACTCTTAAATGGCTTCCTGAATGGGTTGTATGCATTCTGTTCTTTGAGGAAACATTCTTATCCTCAATGATGCAACGTATCTCATTTAGAAACTGACACCTTAAGCGGTTAACAATCTTCTTGAATGGTTTGTGGTTGTGATCATTCACAGAATGCACACCACTATTAATGTTATCTCTCACATAGCTGCAATTACCTTTCGAATGACTTGAGTTTAAAAAACCTTGATTTCTTCAGTCTAGTTTCATCTGTCTTTGAGGTCTTTTCCCAACTCTGAAATTCTAAACTTTGAAGTTGAGACCAACGACCACAAAGAAAAATAATCTCTTGCTATTTTTGTAAATATATAAATGTTCGGTTCTGAGAGCACTTGTTCTCTGTTCCCAGTCAGAGTTGCAGAGTTTGTGAACCACACCCACCTATGTGCCCACACATCTACCCGCACTATTCGACATGTGCTTGTGCATGCGGACAAACGTTCCCGCGCAGCCCGAAAACACAAATAGAACTCTATATATATATATATATAAGGTTGAGATCGATAAACTTTGTGCAGTCCGTTGCCTGGGAGACAGAAGCTAATGTTCTTATATATATATATATAAGGTTCAGATGGATAAACTTTGTCCAGTCCGTTGCCTGGGAGACAGAAGCTAATGTTCTTTGATCCCTGCCCTTTGAATCTAGACTACATTCTAGATGTAACATGTTCACGGTCACCCCTATCTGTCATATGATTTTTTTTATGACGGTTTACTCATTTTAATGCCTTTCCTTTTTAGTTTATAAGATAAATATTGATTGTTAAAAATTTCTAATTTATAAATAATTTAATATTTTTTTTAAAATTTAAATATTTTATTAATATAATTAGTAAAACATATTATATAAATAAGTATTTTATTCTTAATAAAATAATATAAATAATCTAATTACTATTTTACATGTATTATTATAATCTAATTGTGTTGATAAGAAATGAAAAATTTATTGTAAAATTAGAAAATAAGTATAAATTAGTAATATATGCAAAAATTTAAAATTTATTAGGCAAATTTCTAAATTCATATGTTTTATTTAAAAAAGATTCTAAATCAATAATAATATATAATAAATTATATACAAACTTTTATCTGTGATAAAAAATAATATGAAATTAAAAAATAATTATAAATTAATAATATATGCAAAAATATCAAATTAATTTAAAAAGTTTTTAAGTTTATATGGTTTATTTTAAAAAAGATTCTAAATCAATAATAATATATAATAAATTATATACAAACTTTTATCTGTGATAAAAATAATATGAAATTAAAAAATAATTATAAATTAATAATATATGCAAAAATATCAAATTAATTTAAAAAGTTTTGAAGTTTATATAGTTTATTTTAAAAAAGTTTATAAATTAATATAAATATATAACTAATAATATAAAAACATGTATATTGCATACTTATGCTAAATTGGTAAAACAAATCTTTAAAATTCATAAATTTTGTTTCAAAAATATTCTAAATTAATATAAATATACAATAAACAAAATATAAACATATATATTATAAAATAACATATATTTATTATATATATATATATATATTATAAAATAATATATATTTATATTATTGAATAAAATACTTTATTTCCTATAACAAATTTTGACAGTTTATTAATAAGTTAGTGTCATATTGACGGTTTTTATAAAAAATTAGTCTGTGAATTCATACGGTCTAATAAGTTTTTAGCCTATCATAAACAACTCAAATGAAAAAACAGTCAATATGGCCATCAAATTCCAGGCTTGCACCCACACAACTCTATTTTCTCGTGCTTGCTCTAGTAGTTCCCCTTATAAACTGATTGAGGAAGAACCTTCTTTTCTATTATTTTGCATGACATCAAGGCCGAGGGTGAAAGGACTTCTAGAATTCGAGTATCCTCTAAGAGGCCGTGGAGCTTTAATATTTCTTTATCGATTGCACTCAGAATGATTTTAAATTGGCATTGCAGTTAATGCTTAGTTTATGGGTTGGTAACACACAGTCATGCAACCTACTCTCCATTACGCATATCATTACCAAAGGTGAAGATGATTTTACCCTATGAGTCTTGATATATACATCTACCCCAATTCTAACATGGTTGCCAATGTGCACTTGATTTAATAGCTAAGTCTATGAAGTAGGCACCTAAATGGTGCTGAGTTCAAATCTATTTCAATATAGAAAAACAAATTTTAGCAGGGTTGTAATGCCATCTTTTCGGATTACACTATATATTCACAATTTTTTGTAAAAATAGGGAATATAATGTATTGTAAAAGCAAGATAGATCCTTGTAGAAGGTACAATTCATAAAACAATAATTACTACTAAGGTTAAAGAACATATATTTATAATCATTTGAACCATATAACATGTGTGATTTATGTGTTTGGTTCAATCACTGGGGCTTGGAAAAGGAGGTATGATACAATCTTGAAGCAACTCTCTACCCTAGCCCCTAAAGCATATATACCATCCCCATTGGCCTTAGGTGGAATCCGCCATCCATCCTTCACAAGGTGGTGTACCTAATGAGGAACCTTGTACCCATCTTTCCTATTCCACCTTTTCTATTCATGCCATCCTATTCACCCTCCCCTTTTGATTGAGACTTCTTTGAATCCATCTCAACAATCAAACCGTGTAGAGTTTGGAGGGAAAACTATAATATGGTGCCTAAAGCAATTCTCTACCCTAGGCTCAAGAGCGAATATATTGTCCCTCTTGGCCTTGTGTGGCCTTCTGCCATCCATCCTTCATGAGATGGTGTACCTAATGAGGAAGTCTATATCAGTTCCCCCTCCTTGTATTCCTTCCCTTACCTTGTTATGATTGATTACTGCTATTTGGTGAATAGATTGAAAACATACATTATTACTCATATCTAATGTTGCCTATATTAATATGTAAGAAATTGTGCATTTAAACATAACATTGCAACATATATCAGGCAAACATATTTAAACATATTATGCATGCCACAATGAAGAAAATGTTACTACTACCCGTAAATTAATAATGAAGTATGATTTGATCCTGATTGTTGATATAAAGTCACTGGTGCTTTTTGATTTCTTGTTTTATAATTCAGATTAGTATTGCTTAACAATCCCACTTCTTACTACCTTCTTACCCAAACCAGGTCACCTTCAAATCTACCTATTCTACCTTTCAAATATATTCATATGTTAGTTGTAATGGCCCCTTCGTTCCTGTGATTTTGTGGAAGATTGGTTGGTTTATTTTTCTCATCGCGATAGGCTAATAAAATATTAAAAAGGGATGCTTTACCAGTCATTTGTGGAGAAATGGAGAAAATAAAATCATATTTAACGAGCTTGACATTGCTAAAGTTATTTTATGTTATTGAATAACATTATAATATAAAGTGATATTCTAAAATAAAGTGTCTTTTATCCCACATTGCTTAGTGATGCATCAACCGCCTAAAGAGGCTTTATAAATGGGTTGTACTCTCATTTGGTGAATGCTATATGATTATCTTATTGATATTTTCTCCATTGTTGCTAGAAATTAGCGACTAGGTATTCTGAGGATGAAAACCCTTGAAATAGCAAAGGTTTGGACGGAAACCCATTCCTTCCATTGTTGGTGGATTCATATAGAATTCACATTTGAGTTGATGACAATATTTGGGAACAGGTAAATAGTTGTTGAATTTGTTCAAGGTTTTTTTGTATTCATTTAATATAAGGAAGGGAACACAATTCACAAGTCCCAGGCGGTTGCATATTAGTAAAGTCTGAAAGTGATTGGGATGGATTTTGAATGAACATGCCTAGCTTTAGATACATATTGGACGCAAAAGTTTGGGGTATTGGAAAGAAAGTACAAATGTGTTTGAATCCTTCCAAAATGGAGAGTTTGGAGTTTTGATTAAGTCACAGGTTTGGGGTAGTTTGATGTTTGGGTTAGCAACAACTTCTAGTACTAATTTTGGGGTCCCACGTCCAGGAAAAACACATCAATAGAAAGGCATCTCAAAGGAACCTTGTGCACTCGTCCTCATTAGTTACTTTGGATTTGGACAACATACAAAATGACTCAATTATTAGGTGCAAAATGAATTGTTTAATCAATGTAATATTCAACTCCCATGTAAGTTGTATGTGCTGAAGAGTATCCAATATACAATACTTTAGCTATGTGATTGAAGTTTAATAGTGTAAATGCAAGTCAAACTTCTATTCAAATGATAAATTAGAGCTTTTGTATCCCTTTTATTTCTTTATGAATATACAAACGTCTAATTAAATTCGTTTTGTATGCAAATCCCTGAATACACTATGTTCGATTTCAATATGTTTCAGCCAATGATTGCTATATATATATATATTGATGAAATGTCATGAGTCACAAAAATGATAAGCCGTGACTCAGTAATGAGTCACTTCTTATCATTGACGTGACTCTTTATAACAAATATGGCGATCGTTGTTAACAATAATTAAACCAATATTGAATTTTTCCAAAAGTGTTGGCACTTCATTGGGAAGGATATTTGGGAAGCTGTGGAGACTAATAGAAATTTTGGCACCTTGTTGACAGAAATTAATAATACTTTCTTTGCTCTTATACCCAAAAAATTGATTATGAGGACCCGGGAGACTTTTGTCCTATTGCCCTATGTAATACTATATACAAAATATTATCTAAATAACTTGCAAATAGATTAAACTCTTTGCTTCCAAAAATAATTTCTGATGAGCAATTTTTTTTGTTCCAAATAGATCAATCCTAGATGGAATCATAATTGCCCAAGAAATTATTCATACGGCTCAAACTAATAAAGAACCTTGTATGCTAATTAAATTAGATATTCAAAAAGCGTATGACAAAGTTGACTGGAGATTTCTGTGTAAGTGTATGGAAGCTTTTGGTTTTTCCAAACAATGGATAAATCTCATTTTCAATTGTATCTCTACTCCTAAAATATCCCTTCTCATCATTGGAACACCCGAAGGGTACTTTGATATATCTAGAGGCATTAGACAGGGAGATCCTATATCCCCCTTCCTCTTCGTTATCATGGCAGATGCATTAGGGAGATCTATAACCAAGGCCCTTCAGGGAGGAAAGATTACTGGAGTCAAGATTACCAATAATGTTCCTGTTAGAGTAATCAGTTAGTTCTTACTCTTTTTCGCTTAAGCTAGCTCTTAGGTGCATATAATTAATACTTTATATTAATTATGTTGCGAAACCTAGCCTTTATGTTTTTAGGGTTTGTTCACCTTTAAAGGTTGAACTTTGTAATGCTTTTTCATTCTCTTTTGGAAATAATAATTTTGCTCCTACTCCGCTGAGATTTTCCAAACCCTAGCTTCTCTCTCACAGGTGTCATTTCAGCTCTAGGTATTTTGCATGCAGGTGTTCTTGGCGTTCTGTGGATTTGCATGTTTCACAAATCCTACATGGTATCAGAGCCACCCTGTCGCTGCCTAGGTTGAAGATTCTTGAAGCCTCGATTCGAAGACGACAGCCACAGCGTTTCTGAGGTTTTTTTGTCACT
>MU227826.1:1404128-1419950 GCA_018584345.1 Thuja plicata | reverse complement strand
TCAATTAAATAATTAACATAATGTTTATTTGCCAATGTAATGTGATTTTAGGAATTAATTAATTAATCAAGTATGATGATTGATTAGGACCTAGGGTTTAGGTCAGATCAATTTGAATTTGATAATTACTTGTTTGATTTAGGACTTAAGTTTAATCAAGGTTATGGTTTCTTGATTAAATGCTGAGATTGGGGGTCTAGGGTTTAGGTGACCATTTTTAGGTGATTACAGGTACCCTGACTTCAAATCCACCTTGGAAAAGTAACAAGAACCTCCTAAATTGTCCATTAAGTCTTCAATCCAAGGCATTGGGAATCTATATCTGATGTTGATCTTTTTTATAGCCCTGGAGTTCGTACACATCCTCCATTTTCCATCCTTCTTAGGTGCAAGTACTATAGGTACAACACATGGGCTCAAACTCTTTCTTATTAACCCCTTATCCAACAAAACTTGGATTTGCTTGGCTATCTCTGCATTTTGGCTTGGTGTCATCTTATATGCTGCTTTGTTTGGGAGATTTTCTCCAGGAATGAAGTCATTCTGATGACTCACATCCCTCATAGGTGGTAGGGCACTTGACAAACCATTATCTACAATCTCATGGTATTTCTCCAACAATGCTTGTAGCTCTGGTGGCATGTGGGGTTTCTCTTAGTCTCCTCTTTAAGCTTCACTATAACTGCACAAAAAATACCTTTCTCCTTCTTCATGAATTTGAGAAACTCTTTCCCACTCAACAAAATCACACTAGTTCCCACATGCTTCTCTTCATTGGGTTCTTGCAATGGGTCCATTTGAAACTTCTTTCCAAGCTTGGTAATGACATAGTTGTTCTTTTCCCCATCATGTATGGCTTTAACATCATACTGCCATGGACGTCCTAGGAGAAAATGACATGCATCCATAGGGAGTATGTCACATAGGACCTTGTCCTTGTAATCCCCAATCTCAAACTCTATCAAAGTTTGTTCATCTACCACTATTTGCTGACCCTTGTTCAACCATGAAACCTTGTTAGGTGTGGTATGAGGTATCCTTCTCAACTTCAACTTTTCCACCATCTCAGTGGACACTATGTTCTTAGTGGATCTAGAGTCCACTATAACCTTGAAAATCTTCCCATGAGACCTACAAGTTGTCTTGAATAAGTTCTTTCTTTGTGGTGGCTCTATGGTGTTAGGAACTTTCAATAAGGTTCTCCTTAACATAAAGTTTTCTCCATCTAGTACTGGTCCTGTCTTGGAAATGGGAGAAGTAACACTTTGAGTGTCATCCTCTTGGAATAAATGGTTCCTCATATCCCCCATTCAAGATGAAGAAGCCTTCTCTGGACACCTGCCCATTATGTGACCCACTTGGTTACAATTATATAGCACCTTCCAGTGAAAACTGAATAAGTTCTTCCTTGTGATTGGAACCTACCTCTTGGGGGTCCTCTACCTCTGTATCCTCCCCTTTAGAAAGATCCTCTAAACTGGTTTTCACCACTGTTCTCCATGGACTGATTGTCCTCTTGCCTATTAGGGCTCTGTCCTCTACCATAGTTACCCCTGCCTCTCTGAAAACATCTATTGTTACTGCCACCTCTTCCTCTTTGATGGAAGTCATTCCTTCTCCTTGCTTTATCCTTTTCTCTCAGGGCCAATTGAAAACACTTATGCATGCTTTCTGGAGCCATCATGCTTATCTCATCTTGTATTCCTTGCCTTAGTCCATTTAGATACCTTGCCACTTTCTCCATCTCATCTTCTTATCTCCTAGCCCTTAGGCTCATTTTATGGAACTCCTCTGTATATGCACTCACTAAAATTTCTTTTTGTCTGAGATTCTGGAGTTTTTGGTACATTTGTATTTCAAAATCAATGGGCAAGAATTGTGCCCTCAACCTGATTTTCATCCTTTCCCAAGAAACAATCTTCTTCTTCCGATTACTTACCCTTTCATCTTGCATCATATTCCACCATACTAGTGTAGAAACTTTGAGTCTAGCCTTTGCATAGCTAACTCTCTTCTCCTTTGCTACCTCCTTGTACTCAAATTGGTTGTCTATGGCTTCTAGCCAATCCAACAACAACTCTCCATTCAAGCTACCACAATAAAATGGTATGTGTTCCATGCTGTCCTTATTTAAGGATTTGAATGCATCTAAAAACACCTTTTGCTCCTTGTCTATCTCAGGTTCTTTTCCCTTGTTGGGTGACTCCTCAGTTTGAATATCATCATCCCCATCACTTTCATCACCCCATTCAGTGACCTTCTTTTTGCTTTTTGTCTCGGTCACATGAGCCTTCTCCAAGAGGCCCTAGACCAACTCCACTATGGCATCCCTACTCATTGCCTTAGGAGGCATACTGTCAACTTCTTGACTCCCTTGACTCTCCTCCCCTTCAGACATACACAATCTTCAATTTATTCCCGCTCTGATACCACTCTAATGCAGAGGGTTTGACAACTAGGTATCACTTCCTTTCAAGATGTTAGTTTTGTGCCTAACTCAACCATCCTATGTTTTTTTGTTGGATCTTCTTCCCAATAGGATCTCCAAGACCCCTCAACCAACTTCTCCTCCAAGGTATAGTTTCATTCAAGAAGACTCCAAAGTTACCAAGCTTAACTAGTCCAACTAGTTACTAAAAAGCCTAGTTTCTTCTATCAATTCACCACCTAGTCTATCAAAGCTCTGCCTAGGATCTTCTCACACACTCACTGAGACTCTCCATACACTTCTTGACCCTTTCTTGGTCATTTTGCATCCTTCCTAACACTCCAAGATGCACCATCCTTTCATTTGATCTTTAGTTCACTAGGAGGGCTAGTTGTTCAATTCCTTGTAGCCCTATTTTTACTGATTTTGGCCTATTGCTTCCAAAACCTCCAAATGACCCTGCAAACAAACTTGAGAATCTTCAAGATATCATTCTACCCTGTTAGAATCCAAAACCCTGACCTCTGATTGCACCCAAAACCCTATTTTCTTGCAGGCCCTAGTTTATAGCCTATTAATCAGGCCTCTGGACCAGTCAGTATGAATAATTGCTAAACATGTCTTCAAATCTTGATTCACCTCCAACCACCATTGAATCCTTTTAGGAGACATTCTTGAGCATCCACAAATGCTATCAAGTCTTCCCCAAAAGGTCATGGGTGCATACACAAATTCAATCTCTTCCCTATCCTGGCTCACCTAGTTTCACCAGTCAGCCATAGGGCATCATCTTAGGCCTATGAAATCCATTGAGAACACAAACAAAAGAAAAAAAACACTAATTACTAACCTTAACCTTCCCCATGGTTTTAGACAAATCCACTAGAGGAAAATTAGGTTAGAGCCATTTCTATCTAATGATCACTGTTTTGTCTCTGTCAGACTAGTGACCTTCAAAACCTTCTAACTTTAATCCTATTGCACTTCAAATCAAACTACTTAATGCATAAGAAAGAAGAAAATGAACACTATACAATCATGGAGGTCGATCACCTATGCCAATCCATACAGAAGCAAAGATACAGTTTAGATTATGCAAATGAGGGTACAAACATCTGTACAAAGGTGTTAGAAGTAAAAGTCTCAATCCAAAACTTCATTAGCCTTGTCCAAACATCGATTCCAAGCTCATATACTGAGCTTGGGTGGTTACATTCAGTTCTAACCATATTTTGTCAAATCTTGCAAAAGTTGCTCGAGCAACTTTCAAAGTTGCTAGAAACTTTTTTCATTAGAAAGAATTTTGACTTCCTATGTCAACTCAATGGTTGTTGGTGACTCCTAAGACCCTAAATAGCATAATTAGGGTCCTAAAACATACCTCCAACCCCTAGTGTCCTAAAATGACAATTTTTCACATATTGAGGCCAAAATGGCCTAATGAGCACTAAGGCTCTTACAATCATGAAGTTAGACTAACGTGTTTCCAACCTTTTGGAACTTATTCTAACACACACACACACTTAACTCCTAAAATATCTTAAACACCATCAAAACAAGAAATAGGGAGGTGCCCTGCACCAGTCTCGTGTACGGATAAAGGTATATGACTAAATGTTTCAATTTTGTAACTAAGGGAATGCCCTTAGAATCATTTGTAAATGAAGGAATGCCTTCATATTTGATATGTAATGATTTGGACCATGGTCTTGAGCTAGACTAGATGTTTTCTTTTCCATTATTTCCTACCAGTGTTCGCACTGAATGGAGACTATGTAACTATATTAAATAAATAATAAAATACTTCGGCCTCAACCTTTTACTGATTAAAAAAATAAAAATAATACTCACTATTATTATATGTATGTTAATATATATGCATGTATGTATCATGTATTCTCATTTATATATATTTATCTTATCGACGCTATCACATTTTTAATACTCCCTCTTAGCTAGAGAAGATAAAATGTAATGGAGATAATATCAATATTTATAGTGCATCACATTTCTTATAATGATATATGTATAGATATCACCTTACTTGTGAATATATATATTATGTATGATACACAAATTTACATATCACCTAGCATGTGATATGAGGAATCAACTAACATGTGATATCAAGTTTTGCATATTGCCTAACACGTGATATGAGGAATCACCTAACACGTGATACCAAGTTTTACATATCACCTAACATGTGATATCAAGTTTTACATATCACCTAACATGTGATATGAGAAATCACCTAACACGTGATACCAAGTTTTACATATCACTCAACATGTGATATGATAAATCACCTAACACATGATACGAAGTTTTACATACCACCTAACATGTGATATAAGGAATCACCTAACACATGATACCAAGTTTTACATATCACCTAACTCGTGATATGAAGGATATAATATGCTCAAGAATATTACATTCTCCTTATATACCCCTATTATGGTATGTGCACTAACATTACATACATAATTTCTACCATAACAAATCATGGAACATCCATGAATCAAGATGATATCAAGTCAACATGATATAAACATTACAAGATCGTCACCTTATAATGTTGAATACAAGTGTTCATTAACTAAAAAGTCATCACCTTTTAGAAATGCACATAGGATGGGTGGGACCATAAAGTCATAAATTTACACATATGACAAAATAAGTTTACACATTAAACATCTTTTTTATATTAGTACAAAATTTTACGTTCCAACCATACCAAGATTTTTCCTAAAGTGATCAAATTTCACCTTGGGGAGTGGTTTGGTAAGGATATCTGCTATTTGATCTCTCCTGTAGTGATATATTCCAAATGGATCACATTCCTTTCAACCATGTCTCTCACATAGTGGTAAGGAATATCTATATTCTTAGATCTTTCATGAAATACTAGATTCACTAATAGCTTGATGAAACTCTGGTTATCATAGTGGATGATAGTCGGTTTTAGTGGTTCATCGAATAATCCTCCAATTAGTTTTCTAAGCCATACTGCTTCTCGAGCAGTCATTGATCCTGCGATATATTTGGCCTTTGTATAGATTTTTGCCATTGACGACTATTTTATGCTAATCCATGATATTATAGCCGATCCTAAACTGAAGCAACACCCTGAGGTGATCTTTTGATCGGTCACACTTCCAACCTAATATGAATCAGTGAATCCATGAAGATCTAAGGCAACGTTTTCATATTTGAGTCCATAATTTATAGTACCTTGAAGGTACCTCATTATATTCTTTACAACCACAAGATGTATTTCCTTAGGATCACACATGAATTGGCTTAAAGCATTCACTGCATAACAGATATCTTGTTTAGTGTTGACCAAGTACATCAATGATCAAATCATATATTTGTAGAGAGTGAGATCAACTAACTGAGAATCTGTTGCTGCCTCCTTCAAATTATGAATATTTGTCTCCATGGGTGATGACATCGGTTTGTAGTTCATCATGCCAAATATCTTCAATATATCAATGGTGTACTTTCCTTGGTTTAAAATAATGCTATCTGATTTCTGCCAGATTTCTAAGCCAAGGAAGTAGTGCAATAGTTCTAAGTCCTTCATGTCAAATTCTGAGACTAGTTTCTTCTTGCACTGATTAATGAGGTGATCCTCTCCTATAATCAATAGATCATCAACATATAATATTAATATTAACATATCACCTTTGCTTTGCTTGAAGTAGAGATTTGTGTCTACATCATTTTTGGAGAATCCTAATCTCATGAGGTAACTGTCAATTCTCTCATACTATGCTTTGAGAGCCTAGTTAAGTCTTTAAAGGGATTTTTTTTAAAAATTTACACACATGTGCTCTTGAATTATGGATCTCAAATTATTTAGGTTGCCCTAAGTAGACCTCTTCTTCAATAGTTCCATTTAAGAATGCGGTCTTAACATCCACCTGATGTACTTTCCAGCCTTTGGTAGCTTCAATGGCTAGAACAACTCTTACTGAAGTATATCGAGCAATTGGAGAAAAAGTTTCTTCATAGTCAATTCCTTCTTTATGTGAGAAACCTCTGGCTACATACCTTGCTTTGTACTTTTCTATACTACGATCTGCAACATGCTTGATCTTGAATAACCATTTGGAGGAGACCACTGATTTATCTTTAGGTCCAGATACAATTTCCCATACATCATTCTTTGGGATGGACTGATATTCCTTTTCTATGGCATCTTTCCATACTTGCTGTTGAAGAGATTCTAAAACATTAGGTTCTGACATTGAGAGCTCACTCATTAGCGCTATGTAACTAGATAATCTTGTGGGTCTTTTACTCTCTAAAAGGATTTTTCAAGGATGTGCTTGGTTCTTCATTTTCTTCTTCCTCAGGATACTCCCTATGAATCTCAGGAGCAATTTCTTTTCTGGTTCTATGGGAGAAGTTTTGATTTCTGGCTCAATGAAGTTTCTAGCTCTTGTGAATGCTATATCCTCCTCAAAAATTACATCTCTTCTTAGTTCAATCTGTTTCTGACCAAGCACATATACTCGGTAAGATTTTGAGGTTTCACTATAACCTACAAAAACACCCTTTCTTCTTGAAGGTTCTAGTTTTGTTCTTTTCTCTTTGGGCAAATGTATGTATGTATACAGGAAAACCAAATATCCTTAAGTGATCGATGTCTGGTTTTATACCAGTGAAAACCTCTTCAGGAGTTTTATTAGCAATATGAGAGTGTGGACACATGTTTTGTATGTACACTACAGTATTAGAGGCTTATTCCCAAAGAGAAGTTTCTATGTTTTGATCAAGAAGCATTGCCTTGGCAACCTCTACAATGGTTTTGTTTTTACTTTTAGAAACCCCATTTTGTTGTGGATTGTAAGGGACAATGAACTTCATCTTCATCCCAACATCTTTACAAAATTATTTAAACATATCTGATGTATATTCCATCCCGTTGTCTTTCCTTAAGGTTTTTTTTTTCTTCCAGAGGAGTTTTCAGTAAGGAAATTGAATTCCTTAAATATTTTAAGGATCTCCTCAGATTATTTACATTTGAGGAAATAGATCCAAGTCTTCCTGGAGAAATCATCAACAAAGATTACATAATATAGAAACCCTCCTAATGAAGGGACAAACATGGGCCCATACAAATCTGAATGGAATAATTCTAATCCATTATTTGTTTTTCTTGAACTATTCTAAAATTCCCTTAGTGTTTTTACCTAAGGCACACCCCTTGCATCCCAGAGTGGTATTGTTTAAGTTTTGGTAATTTTTATACACTAAATTTGCACCCTAGGTCAAGCTCTCGTAGTCTTGATAATCTAGTATAACATGGGAATCATTTCCAGGTTGTGGGACCTTTGCTAATTGAAATGAGACCTCTGGATTCTAGGTCGGTTCCTCTTGGATAATCACCTAATCTGCTCTTGAACATGAAAGTAAACTAGATAGGAAAAGTGATAGGAGTGCTGAAAGGGAAATAACTGAAAGCAAACTAACCTACTAGGTGATACACCGAAAGTAATTATGAATCACAACACAATGAGTGAGATCAACACACAAACTTAGGTCTAGGAGAACACAACTTTCTGAATAGGTTTATATAAATATTTCATAGAGAGGTCTGAAATAGAAAGAGGCTATTCAAGGAAAGAAAATATTTCACAAACAATAGCTTTCTTAAGAAATTTAGACACAGAATACAACCTGCAAACAAACATTCACTTCTGCAACTAGGCACAGAGATGAGACAGAGTGACAAGGGATTGAAGAATATCCACAAACTCATTCAAATCAAATCATCCACAAGAGTACACATGAATTGTAGAAAAGGAAGAAGGCTTAGGAACCCTAAGATATATATGAAAACATTCAATATACTAAATTCAATAAGAGAAATTCAGACAAGGAGGAGACTTGAGGGCAGAAAAAATGCCACAATAAGCCTCTATTAAATCTGAAAGATCAATGAAAAGTTACAATTGCTGAAAACCAGAGGGCAAAGAAAATGACATATAATTTACATCAACCGAAACTCCTTTTAGCTAAAAATCTTGAAAACTAACTTATATACACTACTCCCTTAGCACGTACGCTCAGGAGTCAATCTGATTCCAAAAGTTAGGGTTACAATTGATTTACATAGAATAATTAGAAACCCTAACTCTGTCAATTCTGCTTATCAATGCCATGAAAATATCCTCAGAAATATCTGGCCTGATATGATATGGCTTTGAACATCTTTCACATTGTCATTAATGCAATTTTGAGAAGTCGGCTTGACCATCTCTCTGTCAAATTATTGAGAAATTGCGCCACCGCTTATGAACTCTGAGAATAAGATTTTCATAGTTTTAAATATCTAAATAATAACGGTTAGGTGGCGTGGGAGCTCGATCAACGATTCATATTTGAATCTTTATATTCTTTTAAATCAGAGCTGTAGATCTTTATCTTTATCATTACTACCTTTGTCTTTTAACCCACATCAGACTAGCCCTTAACCTTGGGTCCTCAATTTGCTTACGTCTCTAGGTCACGATATGCTTTCATTAACTCTGGGTCCATCACGAGACAACGTGACCACCATGAGATTAAAATCTAATCAATGGCATGGATTAAATCATTTGTAAACTCTGAGCCTTTATCTTACTCAACTTCCTTGACCATGGCAAATTTGGAGACCTGGCGACTAAAAGGTCTCATGATCTTTGTATACTTCGCTTAACTTTGGTTATATTACGAGACAACACAACAACCACGAGATCTTCAACTCCATCAAAAACCATGATCATATCTTGAACTTTAGCCTCTACAACCCTAGTCCATTTAGCGACTACGCGACTAAGTATATCTGACTGGGGACACCTGGCACCACGACGCAATACCTCATACATTAAATAGATTGCATCTTTTCTTCAAGCCATAGCATCGACCATTCGATTATATCTATCCTGCACGGAGATTACCTTGCACTCACTTCAAAGCTTAACCTAGCTTTGACCTATCTTTTAACCCTAGGGTTTCTTTAGAGACTTAGCGACTGGGAGGTCTTGGGATCTCTTAAAATTTCCTTTAAATCTAATCCCATCATGAGATCACACGACTATCATTGGATCATAACATAATCAATGACTGGCGTGAAGTCAAGAGAACTTTTCTTTGGTCCCACCACTTTATGGCGACCAAGCGAATAAGGCAAATAGAACAGGAAGTCTCCAAGTCTCGCGATCTCTGCTGATGTTATCATTTTCTCAGGAGACTTAGTGACAACTGTAAGATGGAGAATATGAGTGATCTGGATCGATGGTGCACGGGAAGTCTCTTGAGCATTGGAGAATATCCATTTTCTTACCATGACAAGGAGACAAAGGATATTATATTTGTGCACATGTCTTTAGAGGGAGCTTAATTTATCCAAAAAAGGTAATGAAAAAATAGAATAAGCTCGGGACAACTAGGGTTCCACGCAATACATAGGTTTTTTTTGCATACTTAGGTTATTTTCCATGAACAAGGCAAAAACAGAGAGCTGAAAAGATTATAGAGGACACAACCAAGACCAAAAAATTTGGAGATCTTTCTCACAAGCTGGGCTCAACCCTTGTGGGAGCCTCATTTCACTCCACCTGTAGACAATTTTACATGACATGGAAAATTTGGGTAACATTTTGGCGATTTCTGCTGGATGTCTGCTTGCTAGACATTGAGAACCATTAGCCTTTGACATCCATTGGGCATGGAGTCATTTTCAGAGCAAAATAGAACCTTTGGAAATAGATTGAAACGAGGAGGAGGAACCAAACTATGAACAATAACTTCTTGAAAAGCAAGAAACTAACCTAGAAAGTAGGAAAATAAAATAGGGAAACTTATTCACAAATATTTACAAGGAAAGACAGACCTCAAAAACAATGCTTCAAGTGGAATCCATTCACAGAAATAGGCAAGGGGTCTCCTCCAAGAGTTGATAATTAAAATGAATTATGCTCCTTTCATTCTATGATGATGAATGGACCTCCCCAGAAGGAATCAAATTTAGTATGTCTGTCAAGCTTGGTCTTGAATTCATCCCATTTGAGGACTACATCCCCAACTTTGAATTTCTAGCCCTGGCTCTTTTATCAAAGCTTTTCTTTGTTTGCATATGATGGAATTCCATATCTTTCATAGATTTATGTCTGTGTTCTTCTAATTCCATAATCTAAGCATACCTAATTTACAAAGGATCTCCTTCTTCAAAAAAGACATATTGAGTAGCTAAGTCCAAAGTTGGCAATTCGGTTGAAATGGACAACTTAGCTTCTCTCCCATACACTAACATGTAAGGAGAATTTTCGATGATCTTTTTTGGGGTAATTCTGTCTGACCATAAGGAAAATTTCAATTTGCTGTGCCAATTTCTTTGGTTATCTTGTAATGTCTTCTTGATTATCCTAATCAAGTTCTTATTAGTTGATTTTTCCAACCATTACCCTGAGCGTAGTTGACTTGTGTTCAAATAAACACCATGTTTGACTTCCCATTCAGTCACTCTTAGGCCTGTAAATGCTAATGCATTATCTGATATGATGGAGTCTAGAGTACCAAACCTATGAATAATGTCACCATTAAAGCTTAGGACGACACTCTCATTTGCTTCCTTCAATGCAATTGCTTCTGTCCATCTAGTAACATAATGAGTTGCAATAATTATCCATTTATGGCCTGCACTAGATGGAGGATTAATCATGCCAATGAAATCTATCCCCCATTTCATAAAAGGTTTCTCTATTCTAATGGACTGAAGGGGCAAGACTGCGAGTTTTTCTTTTCCTGCAAACATGACACGTTTGATGCATTTTCTTACATAATCATGACTATCCTTGAAGATAGATGGCCAATAGTATCCAGCCCTCATGATCTTAAAAGAAGTAGTCCTAGGAGAGAAATGACCTCTAGAATGTCCATCATGAAATTCAAAGAGGACATCTTCTATCTTTCTGAATGAATGCATCTGAGAAGGACACCACCATGATCTTTTCTAAAAAGAATCTCATCTATCAACACAAAGGGGATAGATTGCAATCTATAGTATCTTCTTTTGGCACAATCTAGATCTCCAGGACATTGCCATGTCTTTAGGTAATGAATCATGTTAGGCAACCAACCTGCTGCCTGCATGTTCGTTTATTGAATGCACAACCAGAGATGCATCCATTTGCTCTGATTTATTTGAGCTCTCATCCTCTATCAAGTGCTCACAAAGACCTCTTCCTCTAATTATCTTGGTAGTTTGGATGTCAATGTCATATTCCATCACTTTAGTGATCCAACCAGCTCTTTTCTCATTTAGGTCCTTGGAGAGCAAGAATTCTTTGACACTTGGATGAGTAACTTTTAAATGCACCTTGCTATGGGTTAACATATATCTGAACTTTTTAAGGCTTTTTACCATAGCAATTACATTTTTCTCCACAAAAGAATATCTTTGTTCATATTCTTCTATACCTTTGCTAAAGAAAGCAATAGGTTGTTCTAATCCTTCTAATTTTTTTTGGGTCAACATTGCAGATATAGCATCAAAACCTCCATAAGCATAAAGGTTGTTCTAAACCTTGATCATCTTTATTGAAAACAACTTCTAAGGTGACAAGACCTTTAGGCATCTTATTGGATTTGAGTTGTATCACTTGATCACCATAGTTCTGCAACAGTCTATCTTGGTTATGTTATGAGAAAACATCCTCTTCAAATGAGAACTCCCAAATTTGCTTGTCATTGTCAAACACTTTCCAATTGACGTTGTTATCAGGAATAGAAGGTCTGACTATCACTTTGATATGTTGTTGATCCCTTTCTTTTGAAATTCTATTAGGGATGTCATACTGAGATCCAACACCAGCTAATCTATCTGCATTCTAATTTAACTCTCTAGAAATGGAAACAATATTGAAAGCATGGAAATATTCAATTGCATCCCAAACTCGATGCTTGTATGCTCTCATTGTATCACTTTTGGTTGCACTTATTCCTCTTACTTGGCTGACAACCAGCTCACTGTCACCATAAACTTTTAGGGCTTTGATCCCTCTTTTTCTAGCCCACTCCAATCCAGTCACTAGGCTCTTATATTCAGCAGTGTTGCTAGTGCAAGAGAAGTTGAACCTAAAGGCTGTATAATACTTCTCCCCCTTAGGAGAGATTAACATAGCACCACCACCAGAACCATGTCTAATTCTAGCACCATCAAAGTATAGTTCCCAAAATTGATTGTTCTGATCTTCTAACTCAGTATCCTTCTTAGAAAGGTTTGGCTCTATAAATCCACCTTCTTGTATTAAATAGTTTCCCAAACTAGCATCCCAAATAACATTGGCTTGTGCCTTTGAAGCTCTCTCTGATTCCAATTCATCTAGATAGATATCTGGGATACCTTTTATTTTGGTGTTTGTTTCTCTGATGATTGGGAAGTCATCACCATCAAGTGCAATGTAGCTTGTATTGACTACATTGGACACATAAGGTTCTATATGGTGTGCTACCAATGATTTAGACTTGATAGTGACCTTAGTTCCATATCTTGTATGGAAAATCATGTGAGACCAGTCAGAAGAAAGATACCCTCCTATCTTTGTTGTAAACTCCCTTGATAAGCATATGGAAAATAAGGTAGGGAGGTCTATGACATAGATATCAATGAGGATAGAGAAATTGGGACTAGCATGGAGGATTAAACTGGTATCTTTGGCTACACCTATTGTGTTCACTGAGGAACCATCAAGCTGTGTTACCCTCTTTTGGAAAGGTTCATATTTAAGTCCCAATTGGTCAGCTACCTTCTTAGGCATGACAGTGCTAGGAGCCCCACTATCTACCATACAATTACTAAAGATTTTCCAATAATTAAAGATACATAAAAGGGAGGTGGTTTTAAGTTCCTACCTTGAATGGTATTTTCTTTGAAGTTGCTTCTTGGAGCTTCCTTTTCTTGATCAGTGTTGACCAACACTGGCTTTGTTGTAGCTTTTGTGGGTTGAGGAGTTGACACTTCACCCATATCCTTCTTCAAGATTTCAGGCTTCCTTGGAATAGCCAAAGAGTCCCACATAGAAATAGTAACATTTTCTTTCTTCATATTGTCCACAATGTTGAAAGGCATTGTTGTGTGTACTCTTTGGTGTACTTTCACTATGATAGGCTCAACCTCCTTGGAAGGTTGATTTTCCTTGATTGGAATGATGGGGACTTTCTTTAGTATGATAGGAGTAAATAGTTGTGAAGATTTTGCAGATGTAGAAGCCTTAGCCCTATCTCCCGTTTGCTCCATGTCTTGAGCCCTTCTTTTAGACCTAGTGTTGGCAACAATTGGAGACTCATTATTCAGTCCATTGAAATCTTGTTCTTCCCAATTAAAGAGAGCAGTCTCATCAGCATGCATATCTTGTTGGGGCATTGACCCGCTAGAAGAGGCCTTTGTTTGTACATTTGTGGCATTCTACACCATGAGTGCTTGATGCACTACTCCATTTAAGCATGTTGTCTGATTATGGGACTGATTGCAAAGATAACACCATTCCATCTCTATAGCAAGATTGTTTTGACTTGGGACCACATCCCTAAATGGATTTGCAGAATTAAGGGGCGTTGGATTATAAGGTTGGAATGACCTTTGATTGTAGTTCTGTCTTTGTCCTTGATAACCTCCTTGATATGGTGGCCTATTCTGCTGGTAAGGTTGTCCTTGATTTTGATACTGTTGATTAGGACCTTGATTCTGCTGCTGATAGGATGGTCTACTCCCTTGGTCCTACCTTTTTAAGTTGGTCAACTCTTTGGTCATAGTTTGCAACAAGTTAGTCATTTCTTGCTGATGATTTTGCATTTTTTGGTGACCGTCTCTTAATTATAGTAGCTCTTGAGAAGGGATCCCTTTTGATTCCTCACAGCTAGTGGTAGCCTCAGGTGATCTCACACTGGGTATAGGGGTAAAAGGAGGTATCTGCAGAGGTGCAGTAGGCTGGAGATTAGGAAAAATAGGCATGGGTGGCCTTCTGGCTATCATCCTTGCTTGGATTAAACAATTTTCAGCCTTGACAACTATGTCAAAATCTTGAGGCAACTATGTACCTCCCATGGATTGGATCATGATAGAGATTTGACCATTCAAACTTTTCAAGAAGTATAAGAAGGCATGGTCAGCTGATGGCCTTACTGAGACCAGAATTCTATTCCATGTCTTGAAGATTCTATTATTGAAATTTGTCATCTGTTCTTGAGGATCTCTCTGTATGGTTGTTAGTTGCTCAACCAAAGATAAATTATCTGATTTATCCTCAAAGTATTTACTTAATGCATCACCTAATTCATTCCATGAATTAATAGAACCAACAACAAGAGTTCTAAACCATTATAAGGCCTTACCTTTGAAAGAGGCTGCTAATAGCTTGGTAGCCACATCTTCTTCTGTGATATTATGTATACTACAGATAGTAGTCACATCTCTTATGTGTTCAAAAGCTGTTGTTTGTCCTTCACTTGTGAAATCAGGTAGACTTTTGAGTGCTACCAAGGGCACATCATGATGTTGAGAAAAGTTCAACGGACTTCCTTGGTTGAAGGGTGCAAAGGCAAAGGTCTCCTCTCTAAGGAAGATGGTGTAGACTATACCCTCCTTGTAGGGGGTGTTCTTTGAGATGATCTACCTTTATATTTTCTTGTTAAGGGAAGATGTAAGAACTCAAAAAGCTTTGATTTTCTTGTCTCAACTTTTCTCATAAACTTTGAACATGACTGGATCTTCTATTCTTTACACTAGTGGAGTCACCAGATATACTTGCCAAGAGAACCTCTCTAGGCCTGTATTATGCAATCAGTATATCAGAGATAGCATAACCTTTGAAGATGAACTTCTTTTGTAGTAGTCCCACCGAGCGTGCCAAAAACTGTTATACACTAAATTTGCACCCTAGGTCAAGCTCTCATAGTCTTAATAATCTAGTATAACATGGGAATCATTTCTAGGTTGTGGGACCTTTGCTAACTAAAATGAGACCTCCAGATTCTAGGCCGGTTCCTCTTGGATAATCACCTAATCTGCTCTTGAACATGAAAGTAAACTAGATAGGAAAAGGGATAGAAGGAGTGCTGAAAGGGAAATAACTGAAAGAAAACTATCCTACTAGGTGATATGATGCAGGAGCATCCTGGGTGTAAGGGCAATCTTGCATCACCCAAAAATATTTTTGTTTTCTTTTCAATAAGGGCTACCTTGTGTAGAGCTGCTATTTATGGAAACTTACTATTTTTAGTAAGTTGGCCATACGATCTCAGAATGTTCTGATTTTGCATGTGGAGGTTCATCTCAATCATATCAGCTTGCCAGTAAAGTTTCATGGCTAGATCAGGTCTAGTTTTGAAGATATTGA
>MU227826.1:1387775-1403631 GCA_018584345.1 Thuja plicata | reverse complement strand
AATTCTGAAAGTTTGTAATTCCGCATTTGTGGAGATAATAAGAAGTCCATTTTCTGTTCTTGCAAATTGTTGTTGCTTCTCTGTTTCTATTATGTGTTTGTGGTATTAAGGGGAGCACCCTTCATCATGATACACCGAAAGTAATTATGAATCACAACACAATGAGTGAGATCAACACACAAACTTAGGTCTAGGAGAACACAACTTTCTGAATAGGTTTACATAAATATTTCATAGAGAGGTCTGAAACAGAAAGAGGCTATTGAAGGAAAGAAAAGATTTCACAAACAATAGCTTTCCTAATAAATTTAGACATAGAATAAAACCCACAAACAAACATTCACTTCTACAACTAGGCACAAGGATGAGACAAAGTGACAAGGGATTGAAGAATATCCACAAACTCATTCAAATCAAATCATCCACAAGAGTACACACAAATTGCACAAAAGGAAGAAGGCTCATGAACCCTAAGATATATCTTAAAACATTCAATATACTAAATTGAATAAGAGAAATTTAGACAAGGAGGAGACTTAAGGGCAGAGAAAATGCAACAATAAGCCTCTATTAAATATGAAAGGTCAATGAAAAGTTACAATTGCTGAAAAGTCACTGTAGACCTCATACATTAAATAGATTGCATCTTTTCTTCAAGCCATAGCACTGACCGTCCGATTATATCTATCCTACACAGAGATTACCTTGCACTGACTTCAAACCTTAACCTAGCTTTGACCTATCTTTTAACCCTAGGGTTTCTTTAGAGACTTGGTGATTGAGAGGTCTTGTGATCTCTTAACATTTCCTTTAACTTTGTTCCCATCACGAGATCACGCAACTATCATTGGATCATAACATAATCAACGGCTGGCGTGAAGTCGAGAGAACTTTTCTTCGGTCCCACCACGTTATGGCGACCAAGCGACTAAGGAAAATAGAACAGGCAGTCTCCAAGTCTCGTGATCTGTGCTAATGTTATCATTTTCTCAGGAGACTTAGTGACAACCGTAAGATGGAGAATATGAGTGATCTGGATCGATGGTGTGCGGGAAGTCTCTTGAGCATTGGAGAATATCCATTTTCTTACTGCGACAAGGAGACAAAGGATATTATATTTGTGCACATGTCTTTAGAGGGAGCTTAAGTTATCCAAAAAAGGTAATGACAAAATAGAATAAACTCTGGACAACTAGGGTTCCACGCAATACATAGGTTTTTTTTGCATACTTAGGTTATTTTCCATGAACAAGGAAAAACTAGAGAGCTGAAAAGATTACAGAGGACACAACCAAGACCAAACAATTTGGAGATCTTTCTCACAGGCTGGGCTCAACCCTTGTGGGAGCCTCATTTCACTCCACCTGTAGACAATTTTACATGACATGGAAAATTTGGGTAACATTTTGGTGATTTCTGCTGGATGTCTGCCTGCTAGACATTGAGAACCATTAGCCTTTGACATCCATTGGGCATGGAGTCATTTTCAGAGAAAAATAGAACCTTTGGAAATAGATTGAAACCAGGAGGAGGAACCAAACTATGAACAAGCACTTCTTGAAAAGCAGGAAACTAACCTAGAAAGTAGGAAAAGAAAACAAGGAAACTTATTCACAAATATTTACAAGGAAGGACAAACCTCAAAAATAATGCTTCAAGTGGAATCCATTCACAGAAATAGGCAAGGGGTCTCCTCCAAGAGTTGATAATTAAAATGCATTATGCTCCTTGCATTTTGTGATGATGAATGGACCTGTCCAGAAGGAATCAAATTTAGTATGTCTATCAGGCTTGGTCTTGAATTCATCCCATTTGAGGACTACATCCCCAACTTTGAAATTTCTAGCCCTGGTTCTTTTATCAAAGCTTTTCTTTGTTTGCATCTGATGGAATTCCATATCTTTCATAGATTTATCTCCATGTTCTTCTAATTCCATAATATGAGCATACCTAATTTGCAAAGGATCTCCTTCTTCAAACAAGACATATTGAGTAGCTAAGTCCAAAGCTGGAAATTCGGTTGAAATGGACAACTTAGCTTCACTTCCATACACTAACATGTAAGGAGAATTTTCAATGATCTTTTTTGGGGTAATTCTGTCTGACTATAAGGAAAATTTTAATTTGGTGTGCCAATTTCTTTGGTTATCTTGTAATTTCTTCTTGATTATCCTAATCAAGTTCTTATTAGTTAATTCTGCTAACCATTACCCTGAGGGTAGTTGTTTGAACTTGTGTTCAAATAAACACCATGTTTGACTGCCCATTCAATCACTCTTAGGCCTATAAATGCTAATGCATTATCTTATATGATGGAGTCTGGCGTACCAAACCTATGAATAATGTCATCATTAAAGCTTAGGACAACACTCTCATTTGCTTCCTTCAATGCAATTGCTTCTGTCCATCTAGTAAAATAATGAGTTGTAGTAATTATCCATTTATGGCCTGCACTAGATGGAGGATTAATCATGCCAATGAAATCTATCCCCCATTTCATAAAAGGTTGCTCTATTCTAATGGGCTGAAGGGGCAAGACTGTGAGTTTTTCTTTTCCTGCAAACATGGCACATTTGATGCATTTTCTTACATAATCATGACTATCCTTGAAGATAGATGGCAATAGTATCCAGCCCTCATGATCTTAAAAGAAGTAGTCCTAGGAGAGAAATGACCTCTAGAAGGTCCATCATGAAATTCAAAGAGGACATCTGCTATCTTTTATGAATGAATGCATCTGAGAAGGACACCACCATGATCTTTTCTAAAAAGAATCTCATCTATCAGCACAAAGGGGATAGATTTCAATCTGTAGTATCTTCTTTTGGATGAATCTAGGTCTCCAGGACATTTCCCTGTCTTTAGGTAATGAATCATGTTAGGCAACCAACCTACTGCCTTGGCATGTTCTTCTATTGAATGCACAACCAGAGATGCATCCATTTTCTCTAATTTCTTTGATCTCTCATCCTCTGTCAAGTGCTCACAAAGACCTCTTCCTCTAATTAGCTTGGTAGTTTGGATGTCAATGTCATATTCCATCACTTTAGTGATCCAACCAGCTCTTTTCTCATTTAGGTCCTTGGAGAGAAAGAATTATTTGACACTTGGATGAGTAACTTTTAAATGCACCTTGCTATGGGTTAACAGATATCTAAAATTTTAAGGCTTTTTACCACAGCAAGTACATTTTTCTCCACAAAAGAATATCTTTGTTCATATTCTTCTAAACCTTTGCTAAAGAAAGCAATAGGTTGTTCTAATCCTTGTGAATTTTTTTGGGTCAACATTGCAGATATATCATCAAAACCTCCATAAGAATAAAGGTGACAAGACCTTGGGTTCTCAATTTTCTTATGTCACTATGTCTTGAGATGCCTTCATTCACTCGGGGTCCATCATGAGACAACACAACCACCATGAGGTTAAAATCTGATCAACGACATGGATTAAATCATCTGTAAACTATGAGCCTTTATCTTACTCAACTTCCTTGATCATGGAAAATCTAGAGACCCAGCGACTGAAAGGTCTCATGATCTCTGTATACTTCCCTTAACCTTGGTTATATTATGAGACAATGCAACAACCGTGAGATCTTCAACTGCATTGATGACCATGATCATATCTTGAACTTTATCATCTACAACCCTAGTCCATTCAGTGACTACACGACTGAGTATATCTGACTAGGGACACATGGCACCATGGTGCAATGCCTCATACATTAAACAAATTGCATCTTTTCTTCAATCCATAGTGCCAACCATCCGATTACATCTATCTTGCACGAAGATTACCTTGCGTTGACTTCAAACCTTAACCCAGATTTGACCTATCTTTTGACCCTAGGGTTTTGTTAGAGACTTGGTGACTAAAAGGTCTTGTGATCTCTTAACATTTCCTTTAACTCTGATCCCATCACGAGATCACGCGACTATCATTGGATCATAACATAATCAACGGCTAGCGCGAAGTCGAGATAAATTTTCTTCGGTCCCACACTTTATGATGACCAAGAGACTAAGGCAAATAGAATAGGCAGTCTCCAAGTCTCATTATCCCTGCTGATGTTATCATTTTCTCAGGAGACTTAGCGACAATCGTAAGATGGAGAATATGAGTGATCTGGATCAACGGTACGCGGGAAGTCTCTTGAGCATTAGAGAATATTAATTTTCTTACCTCGACAAGGAGACAAAGGATATTATATTTGCGCACATGTCTTTAGAGGGAGCTTAAGTTATCCGAAAAAGGTAATGACAAAATAGAATAAGCTCAGGACAACTAGGGTTCCATGCAATACATAGGTTTTTTTTGCATGCTTAGGTTTTTTCCATGAACAAGGCAAAACCAGAGAGCTGAAAAGATTACAGAGGACACAACCAAGAACAAAAAAATTGGATATCTTTCTCACAGGTTGGGCTCAACCCTTGTGGGAGCCTCATTTCACTCCACCTATAGCCAATTTTACATGACATGGAAAATTTGGGTAACAGTAATCATGTGACTAATCTTTCCATGGAAGATAGGGCTCTAAAATTTAGGTGTACTAATCTTCTATGCCATATTTCATTAGAGTATGCAATTTCATGGATAAGGGCTAGATTTGGTTATGTACATAGCTCGTACAAATAACCTTGTCTCTTACCTATGGTTTTTGCTTTCTTAATAGTAGAGTTCTTTGGCCATGCCAATACTTTACCATCCATGAAGGTTACCTTGTATCCATTATCTTCAAGTGCAGATATGGAGAGTAAATTTCTTTTTCTACCTGGAACAAACAATACCCCGGTGAGTTGAATAGAGATGCCTGACTTCAGTTTAATGGTGCAAGTTCCAACACCTTTCAATGGATGTGCAGAGTCATCTCCAATAGTTGCTTCCTCATCAGTTTCTTCCACCATGGAATCTAATAGTTCTCTGAATCCAGTAACATGTCTTGAGGAACCACTGTCTATGACCCAGGTACTTTTATTAGAGACTTGATTTGAAAGTGCGAAGTAGAATACAAAATTCTCAGATTCATGCTCTTCCTTAGTCTTCTTTACCTTGGAAAATGAGGCTTGGTTCTTTTTGTATGGACAATTTACTACATAGTGTCCATACTGATCGCATCTGAAACATTGTTCCTTTGACATATCTTTCTTGGATTTACCACGACCATTATTATTTTTCCTTTTCTTGAAATGTTTCTTATTCTCTTTCTTGTGGGAATTTATATTTAATACATGAAGATCTTCATCAAATAGTTTTCCTCTTGATTCCTTTCTTTGCTAGTCTTGATTCTTCTTGGAGATAATCTGATCTTAGTCGGTCAAATTTTGGAAATTTAGACCTAGCACTGATGCCTAAAACAAATGTCTCCCAGGAGTTAGGTAGACCATATAAGACAATTAATGATAATTCCTTACATTCTATCTTGTACCCAAGTGTTGACAGTTGATCTCTTAGTGCCAAGATTCTCATAAAGTATGAGTTGATTGATTCGCCTTTGTTTATACTTATATGGTTAATTTATCTCTTCAGGGCTAAGGTATTGTTGGCACTACTTATTTCATAAGTGTTTACAATTTTTTTAAACATGTGATATGCCGTTTCATATTTTTTCAAGAGTGGTACAATATGATCTATGACTCCATCGATTATGATTTTCATGGCCTTATCATTTCCCTCAATCCATGTAGTTTTCTCTGGATCATTCTCAGGTTTTGTCTTGTCTTCATTTATGAATGACTCAACCTTAATTTCTTATAGTATCATTAGTATTCTGAACTTCCATGATGAAAATTTATTTTCTCCTTCAAGCCTATCCTCAAATCTGATAACGCTTGCCATGGAAATGTGATGTGCTATAAATTATATTTAAATGTCTTAAGTTTGAAAGCTTCTTGGACTCTGCTCTGATACCATGTAAATGCAAGTCAAACTTCTATTCAAATGATAAATTATAGCTTTTGTATCCCTTTTTTTTCTTTATGAATACATTGTGAATATACAAACTTCTAATTAAATTCTTTTTATACACTGTGTTTGATTTCAATATGTTCAGCCAACGATTGCTATGCATATATATATATATATATGTCATGAGTCACGTAAATGATAAGCCGTGACTCATTAATGAGTGAAATCTTATTATTGACGTGACTCTTTATAATAAATATGGTGATCGTTGTTAACAATAATTAAATCGATATTGAATTGACACCACATAACATATGTACTAATAATACTATCGATATTACACAACAGTGTAAACCAATTGTATTTTGGTATATATTAAACCGATACTAATTGGCTGTTAACAATACATATTGTTTGTCAATTGATATTCATCCATTCACGACTTATGACAATCGATAGTTATTGATAATTGATATTCATGGATTCATTACTTATGATAATCAATAGTTATATGTTGATGATAATATTTATCATTATGAATGAATATGTATATGGATATATATTAATGTATGTATAATAATAATCAATATTATTATATGTATGTTAATATATATGCATGCATGTATAATGTATTCTCCTTTATATATATTTATCTTATCGACGCTATCATATTTAACAAATAGTGACTAGTTAATTGTTGGTTATATTTGGTTTCTTGTCAAGTTTTTGACGAAACTGCTCATGAAGTGAGATCTTTTAGTGAAAGTTTAACATCAACAACTAAGTGTTTGATATTATTGTTCTCAAAACTTTAAGGAAATATTAGTGAACTATTGTCATATGTTTATCAAAATTCCTTACCTATAAAGTTGTGACTAATGTTTAAAGAATGCCAACAATTTGATGTAATGCACATGAAGAAATTTTTGAATATTTCTGATTTGTTTGATTGATGCAAGTGTTGTATTGGGTGTTGGTAATTCCTCCAACATACATCAAAAAACATTTATACACAAAAAATAGAATTGAAAATGTTGTTTATGCCAAGTGTTTAACAAAATACTAAACAAGCAAAGTTGGAGATTTCAGGGGAGATTTAGTAAGGGTTCTTACAGTGGTATCAAAACCATCATCCTACTCGCCTTTGGGCTCATTACAGTTTGTTCATGCAACCGAGCGATAGAGAGATGAAGATACTATTAGAGAGAATTAAGAAAAATCTTGGCAACCCCCTCAAGTTCCTAAAGGAAAAATAGTTTCTAAATTGATTGGTGTTTATTAGGATTCATCTTCTAGCAGTATAGTATAGATTGCAAGAATGGGTGACAAGAGGGATGATTGTCCACAACGAGATGATGCTAGAGAGGTGAGAGATACTTTGAGAGGTATATGGCGAGGACATGAACATGTAGCTAATGTAATTGATCAACTTATAGTTGTCATATAACAGATTAGTGCTACACCTAGGAGACCTCAGGATAGGTGATGGTGATAGTATGATTGGCTCCCCGCGATGCAAAAGAGCTCCTACACGCTCTTCTGATAGACCTTTGATGCCTAATTTTTAGTAGGAAATGATGAGGAAGAGGAAAATAATGTTGATATAGGGGTAGCATTTCAAGATAATGTGATGACTATACACAATAAATGAAACCTCCTTCCAAATTATCTTAAGGCAGATTTATCATTTATCGAATACATGGGGTAATAGTGAAGGGAAAGCGTGAGAACTAGACAAGATAGAAAACCAAGGTTTCAAAACAAGGATTTTAAGCATGCTACTAATAAGTTGTCACTTCCTACATATGATGGTAGTGAAAAGACAAGCGTGAGAGCTTGGATACATAAATTGGATACCTTCTTAATTGTCAAGCCTATGAAGGAATCAAAAGCAATCAAGTTCACTACTATGCAATTAGATGAAGCAACCTATGATCGGTGGCATCATGGAATCATGAATCATGACCATGGATTGATTAAATTAATATCAATAGTAAATTGATTTCCTATTTTGATATAATGGATATAGAAGTATACCACAGGGAGTTGGCACAACTAAAATAGAGTGGTTCATTGAATTCTTTTATTAATGAGTTTCAAAGTATTTCAGTGATGGTTCTAGATATGTTAGAGAAAAGGACGGTCATGTTATTTATCAAAATTCTAAATGATAAGATCAAAGGATTTGTGAATTCCTTAAACCCAACTCCCTATGGGATGCTATTAAGATTACACTAGAATTAGATACTTCCTCCACTTCTTTTTAGCCACCTAAAAAGAGTATCAAAAATTGAGATGGAAGTTGAGACAAGGAACAAATTGAGAAGAACAAAATTATGCTTTACATGTAAAGAGCCTTGGACACTCTAGCACATATTCATTAGGAAAGATAAAATACATTACATTGAGGTCACTTTTGATAATGAGGAAGAGAAATTTGATGATAGCAGGTCTAAGGACATCATTAATGATGAGAGTCATGAGCAGCCCACAACATAAAAGAATATAGGCAAGGCAACTCGTCAGCCTAACGTTACCATTTCTACATTGTAAGGAGTACCTTGCTACTATCCCTTTCGATTAAAAGGAGTACTTAAGGGGAAACTAGTGGTATGTTTGGTTGATACAAGTGCTACATACAACTTTATTGGTGAGTAGTTAGTTGTAAAACATGGACTACAAGTTGAGAAATTCTTGGCTTTTAGAGGGATAGTTGCTAGTGGTGAAACCTTGACTTGCACCATAAGATTTATGCAACTTAGTATCCAGTTGGGGGTCTACACATTGACTGACAACTTCTATGCGATCAAGTTAGAATAATTTGATGTGGTTCTAGGCATGCAATGACTACAATATGTTGGTCGATACACATTGGTTCACCAAAAGATGTAGTTAGAGTTCTTAGAAGATGGGAAGAAGGTAGTGTTGAAGGCTTCATCAGATAGTGAGCTTAGGGCAGTGTCAACACTCAAAATGGAAGTTAAGCCTATAGGTACATTTTTATGTCAATATGAATGCATTTTTGCCCATTTGGTTGAAAAATTATAAAATGAAGTGTCACCTTCCTCAGTTGATAAAAGAAGGAAGTGTAAATGTTTCTTGGTGGGTGACTTAGAGGTTGTAATTGATAATTCATGGGTAGAGTTGAATTGTTTTGATGCTTCCATGAATGATTATATGAATATCAGTGATTATCCTATTTTAGAGAGCCCTTGGAAGGCTCAAAACCTTGATGAATTTGTTGATGACACTCATAGTGGACCAACCACTCATGAGTTGTCTTTGGTTAGCACTGAAGGCATCTACACCACATCTTTAGATTTGTCACCCTTTCCTAGTGATATGAAAACCTTGGTACTTGGTGATAGCAGTGATATAATATCTTCACATAATGACATTTCATGCCTAGAGAATTCATTAGTAGCAACATAATTACATTCTCATTTGATGACTTTAGTAGACACCTCACTTGAACTATCCCTTGATGTAGCTAACATGTTTTACGAGATTGCTACTCTAAATTCATTTGTTTAAATTGGTATTCAGGTGGAACTAAATATGATCCTTGTTCTTCAAAGGGAATGGTTTATACAAGTTGCTTTTGACTTGCAGCTGAGAAGTAATGCGTGGGATGATGATTTATTTTTATGGACACCCACACCCTTGGTCACTGAATTCTACATACATGGGTGTTCTTATAGGTTATTATGGTGTGTTTCTTGGTTTGGTGAATGTCTACACTTGGATCGTGACAATGTGATTCATAGTTTTGTGCATTATCATATTTACTTTTGTTTAGAGAAGTGGAGCTTTTGAGGCAGATGCACTAGGATATTTTTGGAATCCCGACATTTCTATTATTGGTGTATTAAATCATGGAGAGTTGCTTCAAGGTGATGTTTATATTAGAGTAGTGAAGTGGATTGGTGGAACAATATTCCTAAGATTGATATGGGATCCATGCATCTGGTTTCAACATGCATTACTATTGCTTGGGGAAAGCAATCTTGGGAAGTGAGGAGTGTAATGCCCCCTTCTTTCCTGTGATTTTGTGGAAGATTGGTTGGCCTATTTTTCTCATCTTGATAGGATAATAAAATATTAAAAATGGATGCCTTGTGAGTCATGAATTTTCGTGTGGAGGAATGGAGAAAAAACATATCTAACGGGATTGACATTGCTAAAGTTACTTTATGTTATTAAATAACATTATAATATATAACGACTCTATAAAGTGATATTATAAAATAAGTGTTTTTTATCCCACATTGCTTAGTGGTGATGTATCAATCAACTAAAGAGAGTTTATAAACTAGTTGTACTCTCATTTGGTGGATGTTTATGATTAACTTATTGATATTTTCTCCATTGTTGCTGGAAATTAGTGATTGGGTATTCTAAGGATGAAAACCATTGAAAGAGAAGGTTTGGAAAAAAAACCCATTCCTTTTCATGATTGGCGGATTCATACAGAATTTTAATTTGAGTTTTAATGACAGTATTTGGGAGCAAGTAAACAACTGGTGAATTTTTCAAGATTTTTCTTGTATTCATTCAATATAAATAAGGAAGCAAACATTGTTTACAAGTCCTAGGAAGTTGCATATTAGTAAAGTTTGAAAGCAATTGGGATGGATTGAGAAAGAATACAAACAACTTTAGGTCCATTGAATCCTCTTCTCGTCTGCACATTTGGATACACATTGGACGCAAAAGTTTTGGGTATTGGAAAGCAAGTAGAAATGGTCCGGTATAGTGCTTTGCAGTGTTTGAATCCTTCCAAAATGGAGAGTTTGGAGTGCAGATTAAGTCACGGGTTTGGATCAGTTTGATGTTTGGGTTAGCAACTATTGATTTTGGGGTCCCACGTCCAAGAAAAATACACAACAATAGAAAGGCATCTCAAAGGAACATTGTGCACTCATCCTCATTTGGACAACATACAAAATGATCACAATTACCAGGTGCAAAATAATTTGTCTAATCAATGTAATTTTCAACTCTAATGTAAGTCGTATGTGCTTTGAGTATCCAGTACACAATACTTGAGATGCGTAATTGAAGTATAACAGTGACTAGTCAATTGCTAGTTATATTTCGTTGCCTGTGAAGTGTTTGACGAAATTGCTCACTAACAAATAAGGACTGAAGTTAACTTACATGTATGCATTTTTATAAATGCTAGTATATGGAGTGAGATCTTATAGTGAAAGTCTAACATCAACAAGTAAGCATTTAATATTATTGATCTCAGAACTTTAAGGAAAAATTTGTTAATTGCGGTCATATGTTTGTCAAAATGGCTTACGTATAAACTTGCGACTAATATTGAAAGAATGCAATATGTAACACACATGAAGGATTGACCATTGGTGGTCAACCTTCCATCTTTGTCACATACGAGATGGAGAGTAGAGGAGGAGAGCGAGCGGCTGGAGGAAATTCAAATTCCCCTTCGGGCGGGAAACCTGCTGGAGGAGGATCGCAGGCGAATTCAGGGGAAGGCAACAAGATTTCCAAGGGAGGTGAGAAGGATGCAGAAGGGGAAAAAGACCCAGATCAAAATCGATCCTGAGAAGGTGGTAAAAGGGATTTTTTGAATCATGACATGAGTGGGAAAGAGGCCTCTGGCAACGAACAGAGATATTCTGTGCCAGTGCTTCAAAAAAAGGTCAAATATGTAGCAGTGGAGGGCTCCACAAAAGAGAAAAAGGAGGAAAACTCGCTTTCGAGATTCCAAATTTGAGAAGATGCTCCAAAGGCAATGAAAGGTGTCAGTAAGTTTCCTGAAGTTGCAAATGATAGTCACTCTTTATTTAAAAATACTGTTAAAGGAAGTTGGACCTCTCTTTTTGGTGTGAAACCTACTGGGAAATCTTCTTTTCCCCTTGTTGACAATACGTCAGATCTTGTGAAGGGAATATTTAGTATCTCTCTTCCTGACTCCCTGGTTGATCATATAGTAGCTTCAATGAAAAATATGTGAATAGGAAAGTTTATGGGCCCAAGACCTAATATTGATACAGTAAGGGTTTATGCTGCAAGGAAATGGAAGCTAAAGGGCCAAGTTGACATAGCTTCCTTGCCAAAAGGCTTTTTTACTTTTGAGTTCTCGAGCTCTAAAGATCTCTTTGTTGTTCTATGTGGAGGTCCTTGGATGTTTGGTAAATCATCCTTGGCTCTTTAGAAATGGGGGGAAAATCTTGACCTTAACATGGATATGTTCGAATCAGCCCTAGTGTGGGTTCTATTCCAAGGTCTTCCTCTGGAATATTGGCATGAAGATGTCTTTTCAGGATTGGAAGCTTGTTTGGGGTGCTCTTATCAATTGACCCAATGACAGCTGCAAAGACAAGATTAGTGTATGCAAGAATCTGTGTCAACATAAATAAAAAGAAAGACCTCCCGGAAGTTATTTCTATTAACTCCAAACTAGGAACTCATATCCAAGTAGTGGAGTTTGAATCTCTCCCCTTTGCCTGTTTCACTTGCAAAAAATCTAGGCATTGGGCAAAACAATGCCCTCTTAAACCTTCTATTAAGCCTAAAAAGAAAGAATCAAGAGTTTTTTATAGAGACAAAAATGGATCTTCTTCTTCTCTTCTAATCCCCCATAATCCTTCAGAAGAGGATAAATCAAAAGAAGAACAAACTGTTGATCTAATTAATCAGCCAGAGGAAGATATTATTTAGGTATCAGTCAATAAGGACTTACCCCAGATTCTGGAGTAGGAGAATTCAAATACAATAGAACAAGAGAAAAAAGTGGATAATGACCCCATTCCTGCTTATCTAAGTCCTCTGGTCAGGAATAGGGAGAAGGAGCCCCAACCCCAAAATGTTCATCAGGAAGTAAGTATTGAAAAGGAGTCACAAGGCCCAATAACAGATCTGCAAAATGAGAATGGTTGCCTCTTTGACACAACTAGACTGGGAGTCAAAGTTTTGGACAAGTCAGAACCTTCCCCTTTTGTGATTGAGCAAGTGATTTCTATTGATAATGGTAATAGAAGCAAGTGTTGGTCTGAAGTCAGTGAGGAGGACACCCAAAAACAAAGTTTTGATGATTTCTCTGCTATCTCGGAAAAGCAGGAATATCTATGGTCTGAGGTGACAAATAATAAGAAAGTCAAAAAACCCTCTAAGAAAGGAGGACTGAACCTAAAAGCTCATAAATCAGGGAAAAAGGCAGATATAACTCCTTTAGGGGGAGTCCAGACTAGAAGGAAGAAAGCAGATGTTGGATCGCCCCAGGGGGGAAGAGGTAGACCTTCTCATAAAGCTATGAGAGAGTTAGAAGAAAAATAGAGTATTGCGGATGGTAAACAATCTACTACCCTTGAGATTTGTTCCCTAATCCATTAAATGAAGATTATATCATGGAATATAAGAGGTCTAAATAGTCCTCATAAACAAGATGTTCTTAGAAATATTGTAAGAGATACAAAACCTGATATTATTCTCATCCAGGAAACAAAAATGTCTAGAGAGAAAGTTGAGAAAATTAACCCTTTTAAGAATGGCAGTAGTAATGGCAGTGACTCTGATGGTGCTTCTGGAGGTGTTGTGATCTTTTGGAACAACTCTAGTGTTAACTGTAAGAAGCTCTATGTTGAGAAGAACATTATCCTTATTCAAGTTAAACACCTTAAAGTGGATTGTTCTTGGAACTTGATGAATATCTATGCTCCTAATACAAAATGTGGTAGGCTTAGATTTTGGAAAAGACTTAAAGAAATTAGAAATAATTTCCAGACCCTCAGCTAGATGGTTATGGGAGATTTTAATACCCCCCTGTTGGCTGATGACAAAATGGGTGGTGCTCTATCTCAAGTTGATAGAAGAATGGATCTCATGGAGTATATTAATGATCAATCTTTCTTTGATATGGAGCTGGAAGGTATTTCCTATACTTGGTCAAATAGAAGAACTGGTGATGATCTTATCCAGGTGAAACTTGACAGATCTCTCCTTTCTCTTGATTGGCTCTCTAAGTTTTCCTGCTCTTTATCTTCTTCTATTAGGATCGGTTCTGACCATTTCCCTATCATCTTCAATGCTAATATTTTGAATGGAAAAAAGAACTTTGTTTCGCTTTGAGAAGATGTGGCTTGCCCACCCTAATTTGAAGGATTGTATAACTAAATGGTGGAATTATAACCAGGAAGGTACTGCCATGTATAGAATAGCTAAAAAGCTAAGTAATGTCAAGAGAAATGTTAAAATTTGGAACAAGGATGTCTTTGGGGACATATTCAAGGCTAAAAGAATCAAACAGGAAGAGATCAAGGTTATTCAAGAAACTATTCAAAAAGAGGGTCTCTCAGAGGAGCACAGAAGTACTGAGAATGTGTTGGTGGCTAAATATCATAACATTATTTCTAAAAAGGAGTCTTTCTAGAGGCAAATATTAAGAGCCCTTTGGCTTAAAGATGGCGATAAAAATACAAGATTCTTTCATATGACAGCGATGAAACACAAAGCTATTAACAAAATTTCTTCCTTAATTGTGAACAATAAGACTCTGGTTAAGGAAGAAGATATAAGAAAGGAAATGATTCATTCTTTCTCTCTCCTCTTATCCAAGATGTTAATCTTGACTCCCAGAGCCAAAATGAAATTCTCTCTGCTATTGCTTTACTGATAGACAAAGATACCAACTCTAGACTCAAAGCTATCCCGAATGATAAAGAAATCAAAGATGTTGTCTTCTCCTTTGAAGGTGACAAATCTCCAGGTCCTGATGGATTTCCCCTCTTCTTCTTCCAGCAGTTTTGGGAGATCATAGGTCAGGATGTTCTCCATGCTGTCAAAGAATTTTTTGGAACTAAAGCTCTTCTTAGAGAACTTAATGCCACCTTCTTGGTCCTTGTTCCTAAAATCCATGGTTCTAATATGGTGGAATCTTTCAGACCAATTAGTCTTTGTAATGGGATTTATAAGATCATAGCTAAAGTTATGACATCCAGACTGCTTTCTTTGCTGCCCTCAATTATCTCTCCTTAGCAAAATGGTTTTGTTCCGGGGAGACAAATCCTGGACTCCATAGTGGTAGCCCATGAGAATATTCACTCCCTTGAAATAGCCAAGAAACAGGGCTTTCTAATGAAATTGGACGTATCTAAAGTCTATGATAGGGTTGATTGGCAGTTCCTCCAAAAAGTCTTAAGCAACTTTGGTTTTGATGCAGGGGTTATTAAAATTGTTGATCAACTGGTCTCTACTGTGACTTCCTCTATTATTGTGAATGGTGGTTCCTCCAATTTTTTCAAACCTTCAAGGGGTCTTAGGCAAAGGGACCCTATATCTCCAATATTGTTTGCTATTTTGGCTGAAGGGCTGGGAAGATACATATCTAAACTTGTTAGTGTTGGAATAATCTTTGGATTCCAACCCTCCTCAGCCAGATCCTCCTGCTCCCATGAACAGTTGATGATACTCTTTTTATGGGTGAAGCTACTGTTAAAGAAGCTAGGAATCTTAAAAAAGATTTATCTATCTATACACCGGCTACGAGTCAACTCATTAATTGGAATAAGAGCTTCATATTTTTTATCAATACCCCCCTTGAGAGAAAGTCAAAGATGTCTAAAATTCTTTGTTGCAGTATTGGTGTTCTTCCCTCTTCCTACTTGGGTCTCCCCCTCTGCTCTAAACCTCCTGATAGTTTCTGGAATCAAATTGTTGATAGATTTAACAGGAAACTGGTAGGCTGGAAAGGTGCTCTCCTCAGCAGCTCTGGTAAGCTTCAACTTTTGAAGTCGACCCTGAAAAATATGCCTGTGTATGCTTTAAGTCTCTTCAAGATTCCCCACAAGTTTACGGTGGTGCTTGAAACTATCCAAAAATGCTTTTTATGGACTGGTGTTGAAGATAAAAAAAGACTTAGCCTGATTGCCTGGGAAAAAGTTTGTAAGCCTAAAAGTAAAGGGGGGCTGGGGTTAAGACC
>MU227826.1:1355566-1372055 GCA_018584345.1 Thuja plicata | reverse complement strand
GTAAATGAATTATTGCCACATGGGTGGCTTTTCATCTTGAATTATTGAATTTCAAGTGAGGATAATCCATTCAAATAACCAAATAATTATTTAATTTCTTTTGATGTGTATTAGCTAAAGGGGGTGGGATTAATTTAATTTAAAAGCACTTAGGACTTTAGAATTAAATTAATTAATCATAGGGATTTTTAGCTAATAACTATTGAAAATTTAGGAATTAAATATAGTGTAAGATCTATGCAAATTTAGGTTTTTTGCATTTGAGACTAAGTCAATTAAAGTCAATTAGGAAGGAGAATTTTCCTAGTACAATAGGACTTCGATGATGAGAATTTGAAGAAATACACCAAAATTGATTAGAATTGTAAGGTGCCAATTTTGGGGTGTTACATATTGCCCCTCTTTGAATTGATGTGTGAGCAGCGCGTTGATTCAAAGAATAGTCTGATGCGACAGATTAAGATTTCAGGAGTCTAGGTTAGGTTGCCAAGACACCGATCAGATCAAGAAGAAGAACCATCTTTAGAATGAAGCATGATTTTCTAAATTCTAAGTTAGATTGCGAAGACAACGGTCCAAATACCAATTGAGAAAAAATTGAAATTGGGGTTAGATTTCCCCAATGTCCGCTGATCGCTAATGAAGATTTAGGACTATCTCCAGAATCAGGGTTAGATTGCCCCAATATGAAGGTTATCCCTCTGAGATCTGGGTTAGGTTGCCCAGATAACGGTCAAAAAGAGCTTTTGAGAGCCATCTTCAGAATGAAGCATGAATTTTAGGGATTAGGGTTAGATGGCCCCAATACCCAATGAGATTTCAAGAATCATCTCCAGAATGAAGCTTAGTCCTACAATATATAGGTTAGATTGCTGAGACACTAGTCAGATTGATATCTTTCACAAGACTGTCCCCAGAATGAGACTCAACCTTCAAGAGTTAGGGTTAGATTGCCCCGATACCTATCCCAAAAGATAGTCAATAGAGATTTTTAGGACTATCTCCAGAAGGAAGCATAATCCTTGAGGATCCGAGTTAGATTGCTCAGATACCTAGAAAGATAGATGACAAGATGACAAGATGTGAGACATCAAGATGCCCCTAGAGATTCAAGATCATGGAATATCCAATTTTGACCATAAGGTACAAAAACTGAATATGCCCCAAGTGATGAGATGCCCCTAGCGATGGGGACTTTTGATTCAGATCAGACTGATTTGAGAGTGATGCAAAAATATTTAATGATGCAATCATCCTGCCCCCTCGGGAGCGAAATCGAAAGATGACACTACAAAAAGATTGCAGATAGCAGTAAGATCGAAGATCTAGAGGAATTCAGAGATAGATCAAGAGAAGGTAGAATCAATTTAGAGCGATTGGGAGGTCTTGTTGATTATGTTTGACCATAGTTGACCAAGTTTGACTAGAATTGACTAGAGTTGACTTTTATGAAAAGATTGTAGAAGCCGAGAAAATGATGACGAGAGATGATTCTGACAAGAAAGTGACGTCAGAAAGATGACTGCACAAGCGTCGGAGCACATCGCTCCAAAAATTTGAAAACATGATTTTGAGCTACTTAGGAGTGTCAAATTTCAATTTTGATCACGAAAATGGATTCAGAATGGTCGATTTAGCCAAGGATGCAATTTTCGTAGAAAATGGAGCACTTTTGAAAATTAGGTCAAAAGCTATATAAGGCTCGGAGGGGTCATTTTCAAATCATTATTCACTTTTGACTTTAGAGATGGCGAGTGCCCAAGCTGATATTGATAGCATTCCCATGTGTACACATTGATTCGAGCACTCCCAACAACACAACTGGCCACCAGAGTATGACGCACCTGTAAGTAATCGAAAGACCATCTTGCATTTAAATTTTTATCAATTTTTAGATCTTTTTAGCATGTTTTTAAAGCCCTTTAAGTCCGCTTAGGTCAAGTCTTGCGCAAGGGAATAGTTTCCTCATGCCAGCCAAGGTCGCCCCTTGTGTGAGAAATTGGTTTCCTCACACAGGTTAGGGCTTCCTCGGACGGGGTCCCTCTGTGAGCTTGCGCGAGGTGTGTGACGATACCATGTGAGATTTCATCACCAGTGATGAAATCTCGTGCAAAGAGAGATCCTGTCTCGCACGAAATAGAAATCTCATGCGGGAAAAGAGTTTCCTCGCATGGGAATTACTTACTGTCCAAAATTTTTTCATTCAGTATGTCACAAAATCAGCCACGTAGAATGCCTCAGAACTGTGTTTAGGGTAGATCCATAGATTCAATTGCTGTCATTACTTTGAAAAATGATCATGTCAAGATACTGATCAAATTTCGTCACTTTCTTTGCAGGTTGACTTCCCCAATATTGCATTTCGGTCGCACCATCCTGTCATGGGTGAGCTATTGCGGAGACTAACGGAGGCTAATAGTGCCCATCTCGACGGGCTAGGATTATCATATCTTCCTGATGTACCCAATATTTGGGTAAATCATGGTCTATTGGGTGCACTTGTCAAGCATTTCCATTCGGAGATGAACACTTTCCATTTGCCACAGGGGAGATGATAGTCACTCCTAAGGACATATACAGGATCCTAAGAGTACCATTCCACGGGGCTCGCATGGAGTACAATACCCAGCCGAGGGTAGGCACACTTGCATTGAGAGCGATCTTCCAGGATGACCTAGTGATGGGTCGATCCATCTCTTGGGAGGATTTGACGAGCAGGTATTGTGTAGATCATACATTGGCAGTTGTGTTGGCACTGTTCTTGAGTTTCCATGTGGTGCCGGATTGGGGTTAGCATGGATTGGAGTGTGGCTAGGGAGGCATGCTGCAGCAGATGTTAGCTAGACCAGCAGTGGGATTCGGATGGGGCAAGTGTATGCTCGCGTAGATGTACCATGAGATGCATGAGATTGTGTATCGGAGCACACGGACCATGGTGGCAGGAGTCATGGTTCTACAAATCTGGGCCTGGGAGCACCTTCTCATATGTCGGTCAATTTTTCATGATACTCGACAGCCCTTAGAGCCATATATTTATAGGTATGCAAGTCCTATGACTCAACCAACGCTGGGTAAGACAGATCAGTGGCGGTCACAGCTAGATGATATTGCAGCAATTATATGGAGGCCATGGATAGCCACAGAGGTTTGGGACGACACATGACATGAGCTACCGCATATGTTCTGCTTGCGTCCTTTGATCAGGCACACATCAGCGTCATTGAGTGTTTCCTACTGACACGGGTCCTACAACAGTTTGGGAGACCACAGGACGTCTCCTAGGAGTACTGCACATATGCCCGATTCATCGATGAGATGAAGAAGGGCTGGCAGCGGCAGCTAGACCGAGGTAGGAGCATGATAGATGCACAGGTCCCACCAGCTAGGTGGGATTATTTAGCAGGGGTGATGAATGTAGGGATGACACCTACATATAGAGATCACATTTAGCACACCCATTCCTGAGATTTATAGATCCTGTTAGTATGGGCCCATAGGTACAGTAGGTGGTACAACCACCACCACAACAGCAAGTATCGCTGCTGCCACCACATCAGGCACAATAACCACCACAACCACCACTATAGCAGGTACCACCACAATAGGTACCACCACAGTAGAGAGTGCAATTGAGGACTGGGCTAAGTCCCCTTCTTCCTAGATGGATGGGATCAGACGTAGGTGTAGGGAGTAGTGGTACTCAAGAGATGTCCACTAAGCAGGGGGAGGATGCCATTATGGCTGATACTATTATGGCTAATACACAGGTAGGAGGATAGGTGGCACAGTTACAGGAGGCTCTCAGGAAGAGCCGGGAGAGAGTGAGGCAGATACAGAGGGAGAAAGATGACTACTGTACACAGGTGGTCATCCAAGAGACCCGAGTGACCAAGCGGGATTGAGAGATCCGAGGACTATAAGAGGCACTAGCCAGAGTATAGGAAGAGGTGAGATATGAGGCTGCTCAGTCATCCTATTACTATGCTGCATAAATGATCATAGTTCCTGAGGTAGCAGACCAAGTTATGCCATTTTCAGAGTATGCTGGGGCACGGGCCGGTCCACAGGCACCACCACAAGCACCTCCTTAGCAGTAGGCCATGCCACCTCCTCCACCTCCTCTAGGTGGGAGTGGCTAGATGAGACATTTGATATATATTGTACCACCATTTTGATATACTGTGCTTGAGTAGCACCCTTGTACATTTGATCGATTGATATATATATGAGCTCGATTTTTGCATCATTGTACTTGTTTATATATTGATTTAAATTTGTATGTCTTGTGAGATGTTTCTTATATGATTAGATGTATAGATTTAGAAATGTATGCCATGGATGAATATGCAAATGTTTATGCACATGTTTTATTGATGTATGAATGAATGTAATGCAATGATAGAAGTTAGATGGATAAATGCTATGTATGATTTGATTTATGCTTATAATGGATGCACATGTTTATGGATAGGTAAATGCAAATGAATGTATGGAAATGAAATGGTACTAATCATCTCATGCAGGATATTGCAATATACGACATGTACTAACCAAAAGAATATGAGTAAAGATCGAGAGCGAGTACCTGACACTTGTGCAGTTGAGAGGAATCCAGGACAAAAGATGAGGACCTTCGAAGAATGAGAAGACAATGAAGAGAGCACCAAAACTATCATTATGCAAGTTAAAAAAGTGAATGCAAGCCTAAGCTAAATGCAACCCTAGGACTTGGTTGTTGGACTCATCACATAATTATCATCATCGAGTATTTTTGGAACATCGGAGTCAATACAATCCTTACTGGTGCCACTGTGACCATAAGAATATATATATGACTTTCATCGGATAAAATGTAGGAAACGAACATAAGCACTAGGGCACAAAAGCCAAGATAACCTAAACATTGTTTCTAGTTTGATATAGTAAGAGTAAACAAGTAAACAAAGAAAGAAATAATAGTCAAGGAGATAGTTCCAACCCCCCTTGGCATACAAATAAACAAGATCAAGGGATGTGAGGCTTTGCCACCTTAATGCAGAAGCTCTTATCATATACACCCTATTTATTTGACGCTGTCGGATCATCGAAACCACACCCACAAGCAGTAGACAAAGAAAATATCAATGAAATTCATGAGAAAAGACAACATACAAAGAAAGATTCAATCATAGATCAACATGTTTCAAAGTTTATGAATGTGCCTATGTTTGGGGTGTTGAAAAACACCGTCGTGCTTGTGAGTGCGATGTGTTTGACTGCTATCGAGAGATGTTTATGTTGTGATGTATCCAATGTGTGTTGAAAAACATAGATGTGTCCAAAGAGAGTGTTGAAAAACACTGTTTGATTGGGGTGTTGAGAAACACCAGTTTATGCCAGTAGATAGTTGTCCTTTAGAACTAACAAGATTACTAACTCGAGTGTAAACCGAAGATGCGATCAAAGTGGGGAGCCATGCCCCCAAGTACTGAATGGATTGATGTCAAATGATAGCGAGTTGATGTGAGAATTATCAGTAGTACAATGACAGTAGGTAGATGTAGTGAGAATCACTGGTGACTGAAGCGAGAGAGATTCTCAAGTATAAATATCAGCATAAGATCTAGGCATCAACAGGCAGACTCAGTGAGAACTACTGGTGACTGATGCGAAGAGGAGAGAGACTCCAAAAGATAGGAAAATGCCCCCTAGACCAGGAAGATGCCCCCGAGTCTGAACAGTTTCAATCTATGTGAGGTCGAGCAAAATTTGAAAATAACTGAGAGTGAATGCATAAGCGAGAAAACTAAAGCAGGAAAGCAAACTAAAGCAGGAGAGCAAACTAAAATAGGAAAGCCAGAGAGAAAATTGCAAGAAAGCCAAGGGATGCCGCGATAGATAGAGCATGGCGGAACAAGAGCTGCATGTTTACCAGGTTTTCACCATCTTGGTAGAAATTTTATTTTTGCTACCATGACGTCTGTTTACCAAGTTTTCATCAATGACACATTTTTCTCTTTTTCTCATTTTTTTGTATTTTCATTTTTTTGATTTTTTGTATTTTCTTTTTTTTGATTTTTTTGTATTTTGATTTTTTTGATTTTTTTTGGTATTATCAAGGCCCCTATTTACCAGGTTTTCACCAGGATAATAGATACATCAAAGCACCTATTTGCCAGGTTTTCACTAAGATGATCATTTTTTAAGGATATTTTGCAATTTTTAGGATTTTCTCAGAATAGAGTATGTACATGAGCACTCAGAAGACATATAAAGTGTAGAACTTCTTTAGATGAAGAGTGTTTATAGGATCTTTGAGCTATTATCCCTCTATGGTAGAGAGATGGTAAGTGCCAGACCCAAATAATGTAGTGATAACATACATACCAAGCCAGTTTGGTTCAAATTTTCCTTTCTGAACCCGCTGCTGTTGATTCTTGGGGTTCTCTCTCAGGTTGAGATCACCCATTTGGAATTCCCTTGGTCTGACCTTCTTGCTGTAGCTTTTAGATATTCTCTTCTGATATGCTTAGAGATGATCGAACACCACTTTTCGACATTCATCCAGTAGTTCAAGCTCTTGTAGCCGAGATATTCTGATATCATCATCAGTAAAGAGGCCCTTTAGAGAGACTCGCAAGGTAGGAATCTCAAGCTCAATAGGAAGCACTGCATCTGCACCATAAAATAGAGAAAAGGGTGTGGCCCCTGTTGGTGTCCGTATACTGGTGCAGTAAGCCCATAAAGCCGAATTGATCTGGAGATGCCTGTCTCATCCAGATTTGTGTACTATGCGGTGTAAGATCTTGAGAATAGTCTTATTTTAAGCTTCCATCTATTCATTACCCTGGGGATAATAGATAGAAGACCAGTGCTGAATAATTCTGAACTTAGTGCATAAATCTGTTAGATCCTTGCTCTTGAATTTCTCCCCATTGTCAGTGATTATTGATGAGGTACACTATATTTGCAGATGATGTAGTTCAGTATAAACATAGCCACAAACTTGCCATTAGCTATGATGAAAGGCACTTCCTCGACCCACTTGGTAAAATGGTCTGTAGCAGTAATGATGTATTTATGTCCCCTTGAAGAAGACGGATGTATCTAACCCACTAAGTCAAAGGCCCACTGCTGAAATGGCCAGAAGATGATGAAAGGAATAAGCTCCTTGACAGGAGAGTGGATTAGATTTCCATGAAGCTAGCACTGTTTGCAAGATTTAGCAAATTGTATAGCTTCTTTCTCCATATCCAACCAATAGTAACCAGCTCTATTAAGTTTGCAAGCCAGTGTCAAACCGTTTGAGTGAGACCCATAGACACCTTCATGCACCTCTACTAACGCACGTTTGGACTCATCAGGTTCTAAACACCTAAGGAGGGTACCGTCTAGACCTCGCCTATATAATTTTTTAGCTATGATGGCAAACCATGAAGCACTGCGAATTAAGTGATGTTTCTCATTTTGAGTGTAAGTGTCAGGAATAATCTGGTCATGAAGGTAGGAGTAAATATGGTGGTAGTGGGATGAGTCATGTCCAATGACTGAACAAATCATCCGAGATTCAGGGGAATTATAAGCAGGGTAGCATAATGTCTCTACTAGGAATTCATGTCTGAAGTCATTTTTTGGCATTTGTAACATGGAAGCCAGAGTAGCTATGGCATTGGCTACTTTATTATCTACCCTTGGTATTTGTTGGAAAGTAACGTGTGCAAAGTATTTCTTGAGATCAACAACCATATTTTTATAAGGTACTAGTTTTTCATCTTTTGTTTGGTAGATATCATTCACCTGATTGATAACCAATTGTGAATCTCCAAAGACCTTTAGCTCATCGACACACCATTCAATAGTAATATTTAATCCATTAATCAAGGCTTCATACTCAACAATGTTATTTGTGCAAGGAAACATCATTTTGTAAGCCTTTGGTAATGAATACCGCTGAGGTGTAATGAACAAGATTCTGACACCTGACCCCTGATGGGTGAATGATCCATCAAAGAACATGGTCCATGTCTGATGTGTGAGAAGCATGATGGACTCATCTAGGAACTCGATCCTTAATGGTTGATAGTCTGCAATAGGTGCCTCAGCCAACTAATCTACAATTGATTTCCCTTTGATAGCTTTTCTTTCCACATACTCAATGTCAAATTCACTGATTATCATGACCCACTTAGCTAACCTACCCGTGATGGAAGCTTTGTTGAGTAAGTACTTTAATGGATCAATTTTTTCAATGAGCCTTATAGTGTGAGCCAACATGTAATGCTGTAATTTCTGGGAAGTGAACACCACCACCAGGCAAGATTTCTCAATGACAGAATAATTCATTTCATAGGAGACCAACGTTCTGCTGATGTAATAGATCACTCTTTCTTTATTGTTTTGATCTTCTTGGGCCAATAGAGAACCCATAGATGTTTCTGTAGCTGAGATGTATAAGATTAATGGCTTCCCATGAATAGGAGGCATTAATATAGGCGGATTAGCCAGATATTGTTTGATTCATTGAAGACCTTGTTCACATTCTTTATTCCATTCATAGGTCACACCTTTATGTAGAGTCTTAGTAAATGGTTATGACTTGTAAGCTAGCTATGAGATGAAGCGCCAAATAGACTGAAGCCAACCTTGAAGACCTCTAATTTGTCTGATATTGCGAGGTGGAGGCATTTCCATGATAGCTTGCACCTTTTCAGGATCCACCTTGATTCCTTTTGCGGAGATGATATAACCAAGCAATTTTCCCGAAGTTACTCCAAATGTACATTTCTTAGGATTGAGATGTAGTCTAAACTTTTCCATATGATCTAGTATAGGGCCTAGATTAGTAAGATGTGCCTTCCTATCCATGCTTTTAACAAGGGTGTCATCAACATAATCCTCCATTGTTTTGTGCATCATATCATGAAATATAGTAGTGACTGCCCTCTGATACGTGGCTCCAACATTCTTAAGACCAAAAGGCATAACATTCTAGCAGAAAGTTCCCCATGCACAAGTGAAAGCAGTCTTTTATTGGTCTTGTGGCATAATTTTGATTTGGTTGTAGCTAGAGAAACTGTCCATTAGGGAGTACATTTCATACCATGCTGTCATATCCACAATCATATGAATGTTGGGTAGTGGAAAATCATCCTTTAGACATGCCTTGTTTAAGTCCCTAAAGTATGTGCAGACTCTGATAGATTTGTCATCGTTCGACACTGGAACTATGTTGGAGATCCATTCTGCATAGTCAATTGCTCTGATGAACCTAGCTTTTAGGAGTTTCTCTAATTCTACCTTGACAAGTAGAGCCACATGTGGATGCATTTTTCTAAGTTTTTGCTTGATTGGTTTTACTCTAGGAGCTATTGATAGGTGATGCATGATAAGATTAGGATCTCCACCAGGCATGTTAGAGTATTTCCATGCAAAGTTTATCTTTTTCTCCTTGAAGAAATGTGTGAATTCTTTGATTTCTTTGCAGATAATGATTTAGCCACATGAATATTGTGTGGATGTTCTTCTATACCTATATTTACTAGCTGAGTCGACTCAATTAGCACCGATGATCATTCCTGGAAATGAATCAAAAGCGCATCAAGTATCTCATCCTTAGGTGCCTTAGAGAGGTTTTCACCTTCGGATACATCTATTCTTTTTACTTTTTTTGGCTCTGACACTGCCATAATGTGGTTTTCACCATCAGAGCGCCTATTTTTTCTTCTTTTGATTTTGTGACTAAGATACTTGATATCAGCCTCGGTCATGTTGACACTTTCTTCACTAGTGGAAGATGTTACAGGCTCAACAACATGAAGATAATAGGCTAGAGCATAGTCCTTCTGGAATGTGAGGACTTCGTTGGATGAGGAAGGGGAATTCTAGTCTATTAGCTTGGGATGTTGGAGTGAGAGAGAAGTGACAGGTTCAAGTGCATTCATGGTATAATCATCGAAAGTGCTAACTAGTAAGCTGAGACCTAGAGCAATCTCATCCAAAGGCGTATCCAAATCCTTTTGACTCCTAGTGACCATAGTAGAAGACACGTTAACATTTATGGAATCAGACTCATTAGACCTTTCACTAGACCCTTCACCTATGTCGAGAAGCTTTTCATAGGATCCTTCTGAAAAACTGTCAAACTCATATTCATGGGAATCTGTGTCTAAACTCTGACTGGGATGTTTGCACCATGAAGGTTTGGGAGTTCTTGTGACACCAGCTTGTTCTTGCATAAACTATTCTTGAAACTGTAATGGTGTGTATCGTTCACCTTGGAAACTAGGGTCTTGTGACACTTTCCATTATTTGTATGTCAGAGTAGTGAATGGAATAGCGACATTGGAGTCACTCCTAGCCTTGGCTGTACTGGTATGTATTATGACATCATCTGGCTTAGCAAAGAATGCTGCCAGATCTGGAGGAATAGGATAAGGAAAGCAATCCTCATCAGAGCTATCCTCTACAGTGTCAACTGTAGCTGTGCCTTCAGGTTCTGGTGGAGGATCTAGTTTTGGCACAAATTTGTTAATCCCTAGATGGAACAGGATCTTCTTGAAGCCTAAACCAGTTGTGTCTTTTGTCTTTTGAACCGTGGCTTTAATAGGTTCGACTAGCCCATTACCATTCATCCCTATTGGGCCACTCCCTTTGTATCCAAAGCATTTCATAATTTTAAGACCTTCACTATTGGGATCTAGTTCATGAGCTGGGGTAGTTTGTTCAGATATGTCCTTTCCTTTGTAAAGCCAAGCTTTAATATCTCTTTCCTCATCTTCATCTTCTAATGGTGTTGAAGCCCGTACAAAGGCACCATCATAAACTATTTTAGGAGGAGTAGAAGATTTAATATTCTCAGAAGGTCTCCTGTAAGAAGGAGGAGACGAAGGTAGAGCTGCTAATGATAGCACAGGTTCTATTTGATACCCCCCCCCATGCCTATGTATTTGATTTTCAAATTCTGTTCCATGTCTCTAAGCTTGGCATCATAGAATTCTGTGTATTCTCTGTTAGCAGGAACAAAAATATCAGCTAACTGTGTGAGTGTATTACAAGAATGGCCCATATTAGCAGGAACTATCACTTCTGTGCCATGGAAAGGAAACTTGATGCAATGATGATACGTAGAGGGAACCGCTTACGTTTCATGGATCCACGGTCTTCCCAATAGGATTTTATAAGCAAGAGGAATGTCCAGCACTTGATAAGTGACATCTCTTTCAACAGGTCCAACCCGAATGGGTAGCACAACTAAACCTTTAGAGTTTCTTTCTTCTTCATCATAGACTTTGATAGTAATTTTCTTGCGGGAATCTATGCGATCTTCATCATAGCCTAGCTGAGTGAGAAAGTGAATAGAGCAGATGTTGAGGCCAGCACCATTATCAATAAGGACGCGTCAGATGATTTTTTTGCTAATCATGACCTCTATATGCAAAGCAGCATTATGCGGGTGGCTGATCGAATGGTCATCCTCTTCTGAGAAAGATAGATAGTGCAGTGAAGTCAAGTGACCCACCATAGATTGAAACTGATCAAGATTAATGTATTTGGGGATGTTAGCCTCTGCGAGGGCTTTACATAGAATCTTCCTGTGAACAGGCGAGATCTTCAACAACTCAAAGATGGTTATTTGAGCGTTAGTTCTTTGCATATGGTCAAGAATGCTATAACTAGCAGTAGGAGGTGTGGGGACCACTTTTGTGGTCTTGTTTGAAAGACCAACAATAACTTTATTCATAGGTTATTTCAGTGCGGATGTAGTAGCAGGAGGGTCAGGACCCTTGAGAGTGATCTTAGCGCAGGATCTGGTAACAACATTTGCACAATCCTGAGACGATTCAAGTTCAGACAAGCAAGACCCAAGGCCTCTCAAGACAAACAAGGTCTTATGCTTAGGAGCATCCCCGCTCCCTTTGATAGTAATCACATCACAATACTCAACTTCGACAGGTTTGATCATGTTGATGACATTGTCATAAGTGGTATGCGCGTAGTTAACCTTGGCATTGTTGTTCTTAGTGTTGGAAGACTCACCTTTCTCATGATGAGGAAAGGGATCTTTAAATAAATAGTGATCTGAATTCTTATTATGATTCTCCACAACAATAACCTCATTATCAATAAGATCTTGGACCTTATGGTGAAATTGAATACAAGTAGAAGTCTTATGACCCTTGTTCTGGTTATAGTCACAGTATGCGTTTTCGTTCCACCAATGGGGTCATGGTTGCGGATCATATGGACGCTTATCCAAAGGAGTGAGAACTGGTTTTGCACCAAAGTCTTGTCAACTACTTCAAGCAGTTCTCCCAAGGAAGTAAATTCACACTTGGGTTGAGGGGCCCAAGGTTTATTGCTAGAGAATCTAGAAGGAGATTGAGTGTTTGTCCCAACCTGTTCAGCAATTTTGATCACTTGTATACTAGAAGTAAGATTCAAAACTAGTTTTGAAGGAGCTAGGGTCACATTATCAACCACTCCATCATTCAGAACATCCCTATTCTTGTTGACAAACTTCCCTTTATCTTTGTTGGAAGAGGAGGAACCTTGTTTGTTGTCTTTGTATAAAGTCAACTCCCCTTTCTTAACCATAAATGCCTCTAACCTCACAGCTTGTTTAATCATGCTATCAAAATTGAGGGGACCTTGAAGTTGTACCTGATACCCAAAATCAGGAGTAAGATTGTCCAAAAATATGTCAAGTTTCTCAAATTTGGGTATTTTACGAGGATACTAGGTGCAAAGCTATCTCCATCTCTAGAGAAATGTCAAGAATGGTTCCCCTTGTCTTTTCTTAAGAGTGCAAAGGTCCCTGATGTTGACGGGATGCTGTATGTTGTGGGAATAATGCTGGATAAAGAGATTTGGAATCTCATCAAAAGTCTTAATTCTGGTGGGTAGTCAAGAAAATCACTCCATGGAAGGTCCACCCAAACTTCAGGAAAAGAGATGCATTAAATAAGTTTGATCATGAATGAAATCCATAGATAGGGCCCCAAATTCTCTTAGATGATCTTGAGGATCAGTGGTACCCAAATATTTATCATACTTAGGGAGTTCCACACCCTTGGGAAAAGGTGGCATATGAAGACTCCTATCAAAAGGAAAAGGACAGATGCTCTCCATCGTGAATTATTGTGCGGGTTTGTACTTATCCTTTACAAGTTGGCTAATTTGGTTTTGCATATATTGAATCATCTTTTCCAATTTGGTAGTCTCAGTCTCTTCCTCTTTAGTCACAAGTGTTTCCACTTTGAAATATGAGGGTAGCTTAACTCCTTGGTTTGCCAAATCTAGAAAATATTTTTCTTTATCTTCCACAAGGAGAATTTCCATCATCTTGATGAGAGCCTTATTAGATTTGGTAGCATCTATGTCATTTTGGGTTATCAAATCATCATCATTACCGAGGATCTCATAAATGCTTGGGTTTTGATTTTGACTCTGGTCATGTGGAGGAGGGCGATGGTGAAGCTGATCACCTAGTTGACCCTGATCATTTTGAGATTGGTCATGGATCTCTTTGTATTGACCTTGTAGGTAATCGAAAGGGCTTCCCATGTTGTTGATGTGGGATTGTGTTGTGTGCACAACTTCAGTGTGAGTGTGTGTATCGAGCTAAGAGTTCGTGGCCAATGTAACTTTTGGTGGATCAAAGGGGTCGATGGGTTTGGAAGGATCAATAGGTTCACGAAGATCGATAGGACCAAAAGGATTGGTGTGATCAAAATGATCAATAAGGTAGCAAGGATTGTCAATAGGGTTGACCCAAGTAGATGGCCTTCCAAAGTTTTGTTGATCTGAAAGAAATGGGTTATGTTGATCTTGAAACAAGGGATTACAACATAGCTGGAAGACTAGTTTCTAATTCGAACTGGGATCTATACTGAATGGTGAGGAGGAACATGAGGATCCCTCTTGACTATCAGATTGAACAATAGGTTCGAGATGACCTCTTCCTTGATTATGAGGTTTACCTCTACCTATTCTAGAACCAAGAATGGGAAATATGTTGCCGCTTCTAGTCGTAACAGGCATAGACAAAGATGAAACAAGAGAGAACTTAGGATCCAAATCACAACTCTGTCTCTAGAAATAGGAAAAAGGAGATAAAGGCTAGAACAACCAAGATGTAAAATGCACCCAGTACAAATCATCGAGAGTATGACTAAAATAGTTGAGATGTGACTATCACGTCACAAGATACAAAAGCACAGAAAGGTAGGACAAAGACAAATAGACAAAATGAGTTTGAGAAATAATCGGTCTATTCGCAACTCGAGATAATTAGTTTCAGATTGCAGACAATAGAGAAAAAAGCAATAAGATCTCAGACAAAAATAAGATCCAGCAAAAAAATCATCAGTCAATGGGAAATAACTCACTATTTTAGGACACTAGAGGACAAATTCACGTGAGAAAGTGCTGGTTCGCATGAAGAAACTCTTAACTGCACATGAGAAAATGAAAGCCCGTGTGAGGAAATGCTCAGTTTCTAGAATCTCGCGCGAGAAAAATCCAAGTTTTGATAGATCAAATCAGTTTTCGAGACAAAAATCAGATTTCAAGACACAGTCAGGACTGTTCTCTAATAGAATTTCCAGATTTAGGACAGTTTTATGATAGTTCAGATCAGCAATCTCAGTTTGAATGTGACAAGAAATTTTTAACAAGCACAAAGTTTTGATCAAACAATAGTGACGCAAGTAGTCGCAAACAGTTCTACCAAGGACAAGGCAACTTGTCATAATCATGGGAGTCTTTGTTTAATCATGATTGGATAGTTTAAGACTCGAAACAAACACTTAGTTATCCCTATAAAAAAAAATGGTAGAGAAGACAAAATCCATGCCTCACTGACTTATGCGTATGCGCGCACGTCACACAACACTGTCACCCCCGAGAGGGTGCCCGTGTTTTTGGTGTTTCCAAGGACTCAATAATATATGTTTGAAGGTTACCCTTAAATCAAAGGCCAACAACATATACCACTTCAAGCATCCAGGTGCATACCTATGTTGAAAATCTAGGGGAGAGATTCTTCCCCCCTCCCTGCGCACAGATTATGTCTTCTTTCAGAGATGATCCAGGTAGGCATCTAACTAAGAATTTTTTTAGTGGGATTCCTTTCATAATAACCTTTGGTGTCCCCAATATAGAGCTGGGGCCTCGCAACCACACCAACACTTGAAAGTCATACACCCCCGCAAGTAAGGCTGGGAGTGGCGCCGCTCAGTACAACAGACAAGGCTTTCTCAAGATGATAGTCAGAATCATGAGAAACAAGTTACCATGGCTTTGGAGTCTTTGGACTCAACAAAGTATACTTTATTATAGTGAGGTGGAATCACTGGCGATAGGTGTGTACTCACTTGGGTCGTTCCCGGAGGTTCAACTTCCGATAGGCTCTCTAAAGGTGACACAAAACTTGGCTTGGATTCAAGGGTCAGAGTTTCTGATTCTCTCAAAGAGAGAAGAGAATACTTCTCTACCTCTTCACTTTACCCAAACACACAAGACATATTCATCACCGAGATAACTCCCCTCCAACCAATTCACAAGCTTTTGGGTTTCTGATTCTCTCAAAGATAGAAGAGCATAATCCCCTAACAAGTGAATGTGCTAAAGGTTTGTTAACTTTCCTTTCTTACCTAGGTCTCCATCATGTTAGCAACATCTGGGTCTTGGATTCATCCATGGGCATCACTTCCATGTAATGAAGAGCCTATTCCCCTATTTTGCTATCAAGATTCCCAAGAAATTTTAACAAGGCCCTATGTATACTATGTGATGAAAGCAATAAACAAGCACAATGTTTTTAAAAATGATCTTCGACAACTGTCCTGCAAGCAAACCGTTAGGAAGTTTATGTCTTTGTCAAGCGACCTACAGCCCACTATTATGCTGTCAAAAAAATTAGAAAGATAAAAACAACAGCATGTTAGAATAATCAGAAAAACAGTAACAGTACTTGCCAAAAAACTGTGAAATTTCAAAACCTGTCACCAAGTCTCACGTGAGGAAGTACAAGGCTTCCCGCAAGGAAGTGTAAGGATTCACGCGAGGAAGTGCAAAACTTCACGCGGTATGTTTAGAATTCTCACACGAGAATCCGTACACAGAGAAGTACAGCCGTACGACAGAGTACAAAATTTTGTCAGAAATTTTTTTGAGAGTGAGGTCAGAAATCAATTTTCTACCCCATGGTGGGTGCCAAAATGTATGTGTCTAAATGTTGACCTCTAAATCAGGCACACCACAATATAGTCATTGCTCATTTGTCGAATTGCGAAGATGAACATGAATTTCTCATTCCACAATATCGATTGAATCAACCTGTTGCCTCCTATTTAGTTGGGGTGTTTAATTACTCCCAAAACAAGAGCCAACAACCATAGACCATTGCTAAAATGGAGGATTTGAAAGCATTGAAAACTGAAATGAAACTATTCTATATGAGAGATGCAATTATAATCTAAGAATGGAAATACAGATTTTAATCTAAGAA
>MU227826.1:1281798-1331222 GCA_018584345.1 Thuja plicata | reverse complement strand
AGTACTTTCTATCGAAAGTACTTTCTTCATTTAACATGCATATGGGTCAAAATCCCATTAAAAACTTTACTAAATTAGTTTCGATCGAAACTAAGTTAGTTTCGATCGAAACTAACTTAGTTTCGATTGAAACTAGGTTAGTTTCGATAGAAACTAACTTAGTTTCGATCGAAACTATTAATGTTTCGATCGAAACAATCAGGTACTTTCTATCGAAAGTACCTGACTAAATCCTCCCACCTCACGGATTTGTGAGGAATTTCTTCCTCCGAAAAAGTGTAACCCACTATTGTGGCATCACCCCATCATTTTCTAGAGAAGTTGTATAGTAATTTCAGATTATTTTGGTGAATTTAGTATTAAGAGTATGAGTTTATATTTTTCAAAGTAAATGGTGTTATACCTCAATCTGGGATCCATTCAAAATGCTTAATTACTTTAAATTTTAGAACACTAGACGATCTATGATAGTTTGGTGAAGATATCAAAGAAAGGTATCAAACAAAAATCAAGCTTATATAACAATTGTATTGCAGCATACAAGAAACTTATTAGCAAATGAAAACACCATTATTTTATCACTCACCTTCATCCCTAGCTCTAAATTTAGTTTGCAAGTATGGGAAACATGGATTGTCTAGCTGATGAAAGTTTTCAATCCAGAAAGCAAATTGATGAACTACTTTCTGTTGAGGTCACAAACCATCATTTGATTATATTAAGTTCAAACATAATGATTTCCACGTACACTCAGATGAAACATTTATGGTAATCATAATTGAATTTGAATGGACAAGACTAAAAACTCAAAACTTAATCGATACCTTTCAGAATCTTGAGTTCAAGCCCAGATGCGAGGAATTAACTAATGGTGGTTGCACACTAGTTCTTAGAGACAATCCCGTTACCAGGGGATTACATCAAATTATAATGAAGAAACAACTGCCTCTTGGATCATAAAATAAAATAAAAATCTTAATCATCTCACATCTGACTATGCAACACAAGGTTTATGTGATTATGTGATTAAGTTGAAGGAATTATATTTTTATATTAGTATACTTAAAGAAAAATATGATCTGCACCATTGATTTACTCTACACCGATAGACAGGGCACAACACTATCCGACGACAAGGTTACCTGACAAACACTGTTAAGTGTTATCCGATGGAAAAAAGGTAAAAGATACCCAATGAGTAACAACAGTGCTACCCGACGGAATAGAAAAGAGAGGAACCCGACAAATATAGGGAACCCAACGAATAGTTCAGTCAAGGAATGCCGATAGACTGCAAGTTCTAACTGACGACCAAAAACCGACAGTCAGTTACATCCCACAAAAAGTGGATCTAACTTTCCATGTCAGATAAATCACTGAAGTTGTATTTATAACTTCTTGATTTTCTTTTAAATCCATTAAGTGCAGAGGAAGCAATGTAATTGTTATTGTTTTAATTAGTTTTATTGTCTTAAAACATGCAAACTAAAGATCAAGGTCAAGTTGTAAACCTTGGATCTGAGAGTTAACATTATAATACATGAATTCCAAGATAGGTCAAATACTTGTATAAATAGATGCTCAATCCATTGAGAAAAGAAGTTGATCAATGAAGATAGTAGCCATGGAGAGAAACTAAAGACCAGATAGAGAATTCATGCAGAAGAACACAAACATATTCAAATCAATTTTCAAGAACAGAACATAGGCTACCAACAAGCAGAGAAAAGGTATTCATCAATCACTTAAGGTGATATTATTATTGTAAAAGCTTTAATGGATCTATAAATCAGAAATAGTAGATTGCATATAGTCAGGTCAACATTTGTACTCAAGCTAACAAGTGTAGTACACTAATGAAATCCTTTCAAGAAAGGTGGGCTTAATCATCCTATTGTAAATCTCATAATTGAGTGCACACTTAAATCAGTGTTGCTAAAGCTCTTAATAGAGTAGATCTTAACAGGTCTCCACATTAATACTCTTAACGGGGTAGATCATCAGAAGTGATCAAATTGTAAGCCTTAACTGACTCCCTTCCATTCTACAGATAGTGAAGTTTTGTGGGTGCCATCCCTACCGCAAATTTTACTTCCTAACAGAAGTTTTCTGTGATACCATAGCTTGTACTATGTGTTTGTCAATTTCATGAATTTTTCTATGAATGATTGAAAACTATTAAAGATTATGAACAAAAAAAATATACATAAGAAAGAATAACAGTAATGGTTGGTAAATCAGAATTGAAAGATTACACATGATAAATTGTGTAAGGTGTTAAAAGTTTTAGAGGTACTGATTCACCCCTCCCCTCTCAGTACTACTTCCCATTAATTACAACAATTGGTATCAGAGCTAAGTCTCTTCTTAGAAATCTTAAAGGCTTAAGAGCAAAGATCTTACAATGGAGAAGTACAAAATTGATAAGAATACAAATTATCGGTGAACTAAGAGAAGAAACTGAAAAGCTAAAGCATGAGGTTAGAATTCAGCAACAACATAATGAGATTATCAAAAAATCTGAAGAAAGCAATAAAAGAATGGATGACTTTCTTGAAGGACAAAAAAGAGTCAACAACAACAACGGTATAGGCTTTACCAAAAATGGAGAACCATCAAATCCAGAGAATGTCTATAAAAATCCAAGAGCAAGAAAGCTATCATGCAAGCACTATGGAAAGCAAGGGCACACATCAAATGATGTAGAGGTAAAATTAAAGGTACTCCCAAATCTACACCTACATCTTCATTCATAGGATTTTGTCATAAATGTAAAAATAAAGGACATAAGGATTATGAATGCAAGAGCAAGATAGAAAATCCAAAGAGGGAAACCTACATAGAAAAATACTATCCTACATGCAAGATGAATGGGCACACATCTGAAGAATGCTAGAAAAAGAAAAGGAAAGCATGGAAGCCAAAAGGTAAAGAAGTTCCTTATCAACCAAAGAGAATTGGTAATCAATATGTATGGGATTACAACACATGGACAAACTGTACAACATGTGGTAGATATGGTCACATTGCTGCAAACTGTATGAGAGCATGGACCAAAAGGTCTAGAGACTGGTCAAACCTTAGAATGGCATGCTTATACTATCATAAAGTTGGTCATCTCAAGAAAGACTGCAAAGACCGATTGACAAAAACAAGCACATATCCCAATGGAAACACCATTGAAGATATCCGGAGGACAAGAGACAAAATGTGGATAAAATCTTCAAATAATGATGAAGCTGGGCCAAGAAATGCAAATGGTGACACCCCATCCAATGGATCTGGTGACACCACCAACTCCACTTGAGTTGAACAAGTAAGTACAAAATTGCACTATACCAAGTTATATTTTGCATCAGTTCCATTATACAAATTAATAGTTAAGTCAAAATCTGCATAATCCAAAGATGCATACTACTTTATTTGTTACTAACCTAAGAATGCAACACCATCGGTAAACACTTACCAAAAATCATTAGTGAACACAAGAATGAGTTGTTTACACTTACCGGAAATTGTCGGTCAACTAGTAACTTGATGACCATCGGTAAGAAAGCAAAGTTCAGAAATGGTCCTGATAGAATACCGATATCCGTCCGTAATATCAAAGTAGTTAACAACTGCCTAAAGCATCATGTCTTCACTGATGATGATCTAAAACACTCTCCCAATAAAACCCATCTTCACATCCCGACGAGTTGTTGAGCATTTATTGCAAAGACTTAGGTCAAAAAGTCTATAAATAGTCGACGGGACACCTTCATTTTTCACCCGTGATTTGAAGAGAAAGCAGAGCAAAAACCAAGCGATTGAAGAGAAGAAAGCAGAAGCATCTCCAGTTCAATTCAGCACATAAAGAACATATTATTCATCACTATTGTGAATCAAAGTAAGTACCAAAGGCACCGAAGGATCTCTGTCATTTTTTTTGTCAAGAAAGCCCTAATTTTGAGAAAACCCTAAATACTTGAAAAACAATGACAACCACATCAAGAACTGCTAAGTTGAAGAATGTAGTAAAACTGATCAAGAATAACACATGTGTAGAACCTAAGTACAAGATCTATCCAGAAATTGCATCGGAACCCGATGAATCCGATGCATTTTCAAAAATTTCGCCTAGGATTTTACTCATAAAAGACGTTAGGTCTTATATTCACTGCAAGATTGTAGAAATAGGTGATATTGAAATGGATGAAGCTTTCAAGAAGCCATGTGATTCCAAAGGAAAACTGAAAGAAGAACACAAACACTTAGAGGTCAAAGGGTTAACCAATGCCCTGAATTTCCTTAGGGAATTCAAAACAGAATGGATTAGGTTAGTCTTGAGCAGGATGCATGACAACAAACTATGGTTAGACCAACCCAAACAAATAACCAAGGATGTTCTTCACATTGTCACTGGTTATCTGATAACCGAAAAGCCTAGGGCACACAAGCATCCATCCATGAAAGAATTTACTAAACTCACCAATGCAGAAGGAGACAACAAAGGTCTCAAAGTGAACACAATCACCGATGAAGAGCTAAAATTTGGTGCATGTGTTATTGGGTATAAAATCTTTCAAGCTAGGAGAATGAATAACATTTCTGCAATAGTAGTAAGCACAACTTACAAGATTGTAAAAAAGGAATTCAGATGGATCTTTGTGAGATCCTATTGAAACAACTTTACGAGAATATGATCAAAATCAGGTCTGCAAAGAGAAACACATGTAAGTTTGGATCACTTATCATGTGTACATTTTTCTATTTTCAAGAATACTTTCCTTCAGTAGGAAAATTTGTTTGGGACACTACCAAACCGGTAACCCAATAGGTTAGTGAACTGATTAAGTCACTAGGAGAAAATTTTGATTCTGTTATGTCTGCATACTTCCTTGAGTTCAAGGAAAAGATGATGGAAAGAACTAGGATTCCTAAACAACTATTTGAAAAACACAAAGATGAGATATGTTTCATGGTAGACACATACTACACACATATCAAACCGGTTGTACCAAGAACAACTTGGTTAGCACCATTAGAATATGAGATAAATATTGATCAAGCTACAAGTGCAATTGAGGAATTGATCAATGAGCCTGTTGATAAGAAACAACCAAGGTTTGGAACATATGAGGAGGCCAAATCAAAGATAAAACAAGGCCTAGAAGTCAAGAAGACTATAAAAAAGAAGGATAAAATGGTTAAGAATCTCAAGAAGATTCTGTCAGTCTCAGAAGAAGAGCAGGATCAACAGGAGGAAACTGATGAACAGGGAACTATCAGTGAAGAACTAGAAGAAAAGAAATCAGATACAGAGGCTACTGAATCTGATACACCTCCTACAAAGAAGCAAAGGACAAGAAGTCAAACTGTTGCTACTGATACCACACCACTTAAGAAAGGTCAAGTAAGGACCTATATGAGGAAGCAACCAACAAAAAGAACAAGACAACAACCTATCAAAACCACACCACCAAAGAAAAGAAAAAGGTTTGTTAGGACAAAGGTTGACTTGGACGACACCAAAGATGATGAACCATATGTAGTAAAGAAGAACTTCAGAAACCAAATGGTAGATGAAGCTACCAAATCAATTGCTACTCATGGTACAATGACTGAAAAAAAGATCAGACAATGGGACACATTGAATCCAGAGGATCATAAAAAAATACAAGAGGCAGTCATAAAATCAATGATCAAGAACAAGTATGCCCCTGCTGAATTTGTAAATCAAATACCTGAAGAGCTAGGTAAAAGGGTATACCAACAGTGGTCATATGCCTTACAAATAGAGAGAGAAGCAAGAGAAAGAGTTCTTGTAATACTGATGCCTCCTGAATCCAAATTTGAAGAGATAAGTGAAGTACTAAAGAAACACTCAAGTAAATTTGTAGCCAAAATAAGGGCTTACAAAGTACTGGAGAACAAGTTTATATAACTGGATTCAATGACAGAAACCAAATGGAGACATCTCTTGGATCTATCGGTAGAGTAAAAAAGTGTTGAGAAGAAATTAATTCTCACAAACACACCTCACAAAGAGGGGGAGACAGAAAATGCAAGTCCTCAACATATTTCTATGGACAATCAAGAAAGTGATGATGAGCCTATTAACTTAGATACAGGCATGGATGATAATATCCAAGATATCACTCACTATGATTCTGATAATGATCCAAAGAAGAAAGATGATGTGATATTTATCACACTTAAGGATCAACAAATCCATCAAGTACAACAGACATCAGATGGTAAGATAGTTGACATTGCTGATGAACAAGTACATGACACATCAATCATGCACTAAAAAGTGCAAGACCTTGCACAAGATATACAAAATATGAGGATGTCACTGCTGACAAGGCACTAACCGATGAGCAAGACACCAATACTGACAAAGCCCAAGCCACAACTCAAAGTAACATGCCTACCCTGATGAAGGCAATAAACATACTAGAGGGCAATAATGGATCAATTGAAAAGGAAACAAGCACATCCAAAGACAAGGTTGATGAAGAAGCCAAAGGGACAATAGATAAAACTGCAGAGAAAGCTATAACTGATGATTAGAAGGATATATCTACTGATCAAACTAAAGAAGAAACTCAAATGGAAATAGGGGACAAGCCTTCAGAGAAAGGTGAAGAAGGAAAGAAGGATGAGATAGAAAATAAATCAGGAGCACATTCTCCAAAAACACCCAAGGTTAATGAAGAGACGTCTTCACATAATTGACAGGTGCCCATAGAGAAAAAGACACAAGATGCATCATCAACAAAACCTTCACCAAGAAATTTAGAATGAAAAAATGAACTAGCTATGGTAGTTCATACATCTGCATCCCCTCAAATCTAAAAAAAAAAGAAAGGAAAGAATAAGAATCCAGTAACTCTGGATGAAATTATTGAGATTCTAGTATGTGATCCAAGAACATTGGATCTGACAGCATTGAAAAAATATGCAAAGCTCTGTGAAAGAAAATCTATACAAGACAAGCTAAAGAGAGCGGCAAAAGAGGCCAAGGTACTGGAAGTTGCAAGAAATATACTTCAACAAATTGTACCAGACATAGATATTGATCAAAAATCTCCAATGCTTGATCAACTGGTTATACTCATAGATGCAATAACATTTCATAATACTGATGCTGAGAAGGCTATGGAAGAGAGACTTGAACAAAAGTATGAATTCAAGCTTGTAGAGAAAATAAGCTAGGCAGTGGCATTAAAAAAGGTCAAGCTATCTGAATTGGTAAGTACAATTGATCCAATTATGTCAAAATTTGTTACCTTAATAAAGAAATTGTGCACTTTAGATCTACTCACTTAGGAGTATACCGACAAGATAGCAAAAATAGATGTTGATCTTAAGTCCAGTGCACAAAATCTAGCCAACACAGAAGAAGCACTTAAATTTCACAATGAACAAATCATACAGGCTAGGAAACAAGGATAGGACATTCAGTTTGCAAAGATGAAATACATAGATGAGGTCAATGAGCTCCAAGTTAATCTCTTACCGACACTTACACTACTACAACAAAATATGACAGAGGCAAATACTCTAATTGCCACCCCTGAAATGTCTGTCATAGATAACATTTATGATATGCACGCAAGACTAGAGCTGCAACACATGGCACTAGAATAGTTGAAAGAACAATGGGAAAAAATGTTGGAAGATATCAAAATTACCCATTCTAACATTGTTGACATATTGTAAGTTGTACTTTTTTGTCACAATTTTGGCATATTGTAAGTTGTGCATTTTTGTCATCAGTGTCAAAGAAAGGGGGAATTTGATATGTACATCACCTCAATTAAAAGGAGGAAATCATATGTATAGTGGAAGAAAGGGGAAATAATGTACACATAGAGAATAAATAGTATACATGTACATATACATACACTATACCGATGCACACATTAAGGGGGAGTCATATTATGACAAGGATATAAACATGGTGTATACATACCAAAATAGTTTAGTATTATGCACATATCAGTTTTTGATACTAATGTCAAAGGGGGAGATTGAAGGCATTATATTTTTCCATTAGTATACTTAAATAAAAACATGATTCACACCATCGGTTTACTCTACACTGATAGACAAGGCACAACACTATCCGATGACAAGGTTACCCAACAAACACTGTTAAGCGTTATCTGATGACAAAAAGGTAAAAGATACCCGATGAGTAATAATAGTGCTACCCAACAGAACAACAAAGAGAGGAACCTAACAGATATAGGGAACTCGACAAACAGTTTAGTCAAGGAATGCTGACAGATTGCAAGTTCTGACCGACGACCAAAAACTGACAGTTAGTTACATCCCGCAAAAAGTGGATCTGACTTTCCACGTCAGATAAATCACTGAAGTTGTATTTATAACTTCTTGATTTGATTTTAAATCCATTAAGTGCAGAGGAAGCAATGTAATTGTTATTGTTTTAATTAGTTTTACTATTTTAAAACATGCAAAATAAAGATCAAGGTCAAGTTGTAAACCTTGGATCTGAGAGTTAACATTGTAATACATGAATTACAAGATAGGTCAAGTAATTGTATAAATAGATGCTCAATCCATTGAGAAAATAAGTCAATCAGTGAAGATAGTAGCCACGGAGAGAAACTAAAGACCAGACAAAGAATTCATGTAGAAGAACACAAGTAGATTCAAATTAGTTTTCAAGAACAGAACAAAGGCTACCGAAAAGCAGAGAAAAGGTATTCATCAATCACTTAAGGTGATATTATTATTGTAGAAGCTTTAATGGATCTGTAAATCAGCAATAGTAGATTGCATACAGTCAGGTCAACATTTTTACTCATTCTAACATGTGTAGTACACTAATGAAATCCTTTCAAGAAAGGTGGGCTTAACCGTCCTATTGTAAATCTCATAATTGAGTGCACACTTAAATCAGTGTTGCTAAAGCTCTTAATAGAGTAGATCTTAACAGGTCTCCACATTAATACTCTTAACGGGGTAGATCATCAGAAGTGATCAAATTGTAAGCCTTAACTGGCTCCCTTCCATTCTGCAGATAGTGAAGTTTTTTGGGTGCCATCCCCACTGCAGTTTTTACTTCCTAACAGGAGTTTTCTATGATACCATAGCTTATGTTATGTGTTTGTCAATTTCATGAATGTTTCTATGAATGATTGAAAACTATTAAAGATTATGAACAAAGAAAATATACATAAGAAAGAATAACAGTAATGGTTGGTAAATAAGAATTGATAGATTACTAATGATGAATTGTGTAAGGTGTTAAAATTTTTAGATGTACTGATTCACCCCTCCCCTCTCAGTACTACTTCCCATTAATTCCAACATAAGTTACTGTTATAAAGAGCACAATAATGAAGCATGTTATAATTATGTATGAAATAAAAAGTGACCATTTAATAGACAAATCATTCATAAAAAAAAGAATACTATTTCTTAAAAGGATCACCATTTAGCCTTTAAGAACCAATGCTCTTGTATGTCCCATAGAAACAATATATGTAATAAGGAAACCTTCTATATAACCATACAGTGAGTAGCAGGGTATCAACCGTAAGCACAAGATAATGCATACACAAAAGATAGCTCAAACCATTATTTTGTATAAATAGAGTAATGGATGATAAGATGACTATTATAAGACAATAAATACCATGTTCATTGCAAAGTTCAAAAGCCTTTCACTATCAAAGCAATGATATAGCATGGAAAACATAAAATATTCATTGTTTCAATACAAAAAAATGTAATAATAAGTAAGGAACCGTGAAATCTAATAGGGTTGAAAAGAATCCATTTTTATTTATAAAACCCTCATCCCATGATATTAGATAGAAATATAAGAAAATTACATCTTGCAAGGGGAAAAAATCTTCATGAAATTGCGAAGGATTTTTAAGTGTCTTCCTTTTGCAAATACCTAGATCATAACAATGATTACATCAGAAGCCATGACTGGCATATACAAGATTAGAAAGAAAATCAAGTGAAGTCCAATAAATATTGTAATATATAGAGGACAACCTGCAAAGTTTCAGTTTGTAGAATCCAAAGAGTCCTAAATGAATATATTAAAAATCAAGTGTGTTTCACATTATTTAAGTGCTTGTGGTGAGAATAGAACACATAAGGTATGCAAAGGAAGAAGAAGGTAGAGCTTGAGGGTTTTTTTTGTCTATTTAATGCAAAAGCTTACTTGTAGAAGGCCTTGACAAGAAATAAAAAGTCATAAATCATCAATGTATCTTCAATATTTCCACTACTCTATGGTTCCAAGGCAACACATCACTTGTTACGCCCTTCGTTCCCTTCTTGGTCTCTGATTGAAACATAATGAACAAATACCTTTCTTTTTTGTAAAGTAATGCCCATGTTCATTATAATTCTGACCAACATGGGTGTTCATCATAAGTTTGATGAACATGGGCATTACTTTAAAAAAAATAAAAAATTTCCTTCTATAATCCGACCAAGACAAATAAATATAATGCCTCGTCAAAAATTTAGGTCAAAAATAGGGGTTAAATGTACTAGTTCCTGCATGGAAAAGTTTGATGAAGCTACACCTAGCTGAAATTTGAGATGCTGAAAAATACTATGTAGAACATGATACATATCAATGCCTGCACTTATGACAGCTCAGCAGATGAAGGAAAAACAAGAACACAATCAAGCAATGTTGGAGATTGCATCAACCCTAAGTTATCCTAAATTTGAAGACTTAAAATACTATACTAAAACAAAATAAATGTGGGACACATTGATAGCTATCTATGGTGGAGACACAAATGTACTAAGAGCCAAATCTGAAAGCTTGAGAAGTAAGTTTGATGAAATGAGAATCCTAGAAGGTGAGACTATTGTTCAATATTGTAGCCGACTTAAAGAGGTTGTGAATGCTATTAGAGGAGCTAATAGAGCTATTGATGATGATACTATTATTAGCAAGGTATTTATAAACCTACTTCTTATTGTAGACACTCTGAAATGGACATACTTGTAGCTATATATTAAAACACTAATTTTCATCTATTAATTAATAGTTTTTAATCATTAATTAATCATCTATTTCCCTCTAATTTCATTCCCCAAATCATCTAATCATAACCCCCAAATTAATTAAATAATTAATTTTATTTAATTAATTAACCTTAATTGATTAATATTCATTAATTAATTAAATTCAATTTCCTGAAGTTTAAGTTTAAATATTTAAACTTATTAATTCTTCTAATTAAATTAATTTCATTAAATTAATTTAATTTCATTCAATAATTCAATTCTTAATCCAAAAAGAATTCAATTATCTCACATGTTGAATACTTTAATTAAAAAAATGAATTAAATATTCAATTAAATCCTTTCTCAAGCTCAAAAAGGTAACTTATGATCAAATTTTCAGTTAACTAAACATTACCTCTTCTCTCCAAGTTGAAGAGGTGGAGTTTACTAGTTGCTTCTCAGTTAACCAAACTTCATCTCTTCTCTCCAAGTTGAAGAGGTGGAGTTTACTAGTTTCTCCTCAATTAAACTAAAACATTATCTCTTCTCTCCAAGTTGAAGAGGTGGAGTTTACTTGTTGCTCCTTAGTTAGCTAAAACATCACATCTTCTCTCCTAGTTTAAGAGGTGGAGTTTACTAATTACTTCTCCAGTCCCTTTTGATCTGAACCATTCATTCTCCAATCTCTAGGATCAACCTCAACCATTCATATCATTTCTATATTCTATATAATCAACCCTTCATAACCATTTGAAGGATACATAATTCCAAGCTTTCGTGCACCCTTACTCTACAGGATTCTTGCTAAAGGCACTCAAAGCATTCTTGTGATCAAGTTCAATATCATATTCTCGATGCTCCCAAGTTATAGATGCTGCCAATATCAATATTGAGCACCACACACACAACTTTTCAGAAGGAGTGAGAGAGACAATATAAGATTCAAGCTTTGTTGGTTTGCATTCATTTGTATTCCTCCTTGATTTCTTGTCATTTTATTGTTTGTAGGTTCGTTCTTAGTATTTTGATTGATCTCTTTCGTTTCAAATTGGTGCTACTAACCCTCGTTGTTGAGTGTATAGAAACCAACCTACACATTTTGGTGAACGCAACGTGAATCAAACAACCCAATAATCGCTTGAAGATGACAAACAAGACTTTCTAGCCTCGCCCATACGTCTGCAGATTTTTTTTTGTTAATTTTTTGATATCATTGTAATTTTGCAATCGCTGGTATTTTTCTGCAATTGATGAAAATATGCCGCAATCAACTAGTTTAATTCCACAATCGATTTAAGGGTTTCATAAATCTTTTTTGTCTTTATTCAATTCTCTTTTTTTTTGCACTGTGCCGCAATTGACCAATCTATGCTGCAATCGATAGCATATTATTGCAATTGAGAGCATTATAGTGCAATTGACTGATCTGTGCCACAATCGATGACATATTGCCACATCTGTCAACATCTTACTGCAATCGCCAGAACATTTCCGCATCTGACAAAATTGTACTGCATTGCTAGAATGTTTGTGCAATCAATATGAATCATTTTGCAATTGCCTAAAGTTCATTATTCTCTGTTAAAATCTGACTTCTTCTCAGTTTCTATGCAGAATCAAAACACCAGGGACATACAAAATTAGGAAACTATGAGTATTAAAGGTTTTTTTATCAAGCATTTCTCAATTTCATGTCTTGATTACAAGGTTTTTTGGTACTAACTCATCATTTCAGATTTTGGTATGGAAAAAGATCTAACAAAACAACCTAAAAATCATTCATTTGTGTTTTTGGTGCTTAAAATGAACATTGCATGCAAACATCTTGAACCTCTCTTTTCCAATTTGGTGCTTAAAATTGACATGGTGGTTAAGAATTGAACAAAGGCAAAAAATATTTCAATTTGGTGCATTAAAATTGAAGAAGCAAATCATCATCTACTTTGATATTTAAAATTGAACACTTGTGCTTGTATGGGTTATGAGCTTAGTTCACACTTGTAATTTTGGTGTTTAATTAATTAACCTTGTGTCTTGAGTCATTGGTGCACTTGCACAAATTTGCTAGATTAAAAACCTTTATACTTTTTTAGAAAGGCCTGTCTGGGGAATGCACTTCTTCCTTAGAGAATGACCTTAAACTGGTAATCCTTCCGATCGATATATAAACAAGACATGAACCAAAGTTTCATTTTATATCTAGCCAAGCTCAAGTGAGGTGTATTGATGATAGCATGGATCAGGTGAATATACCTTAGTAGCCAGCATGGTCAACTAGGATCTTAAGTGAGTGACACATGTACAAACTGATTGGATAAACGCCATAGACCCTACTATAACCTTGTTAAATAGAGACCTACCTAATTCACCTCTGAAAAAATACCTTATTATAGTGCAAGGGGTTGCAGAATTCCCCCCCAAGATTCCCAACATATGTGTTCCAGGATATTGTGATAGTGAAAGAGATCTTTACTAGCACGACAACAATATCTGGCAACGACAAAAATACAGATGCCTACGTCATGGACCTTCATGTCCTAGTATTGTGATGATTTTTGTGTGAGATAATGAACATTCAAGCATTAAGCCTATAATATTGTATCTTGAAGCCAAAATTGACCTAGATTAATCTATTTGTCCTTGTTTCAAGACCCGTGCTAGATTGCAAAACACATTTTCTAGTGTGCTTTTTCTATGATCAATTTCCAAAAAATGTAAAACCAACATCAAAAACTATCAAAATGAGTCCAACATGTTCAAGTCTAGACTGTCAACATCAAACCTATTCTGTAATCAGAATCCTTGTTCCAAAAAACACTTTTTATCAGAAAGATACACCAAATTTTGAGATCTTTTTCAAATTGTCTTCCTTTGTCGCAATTGCCCGTATCTTGCCGCAATTGATGAAGTTTTATTGTAATTGACCCCTTTATTTCCGTAGTTGACCCTTTTATTGCCACAATTAGTGATTATTTACCACACTTGAGCCACCACTTTGCCACAATCGGTGGAAGTTTGCCACACTTTACTAGAGATCTGAATATCTTGTTTTTAACGTAAAAACCTTGGAACCCCATTTTGTTTGAAAATATTAGTGTCTACATCCTAGGAAAAAGAGAAGAATATTGTGTGAATCTCTAAACATTAAAGATCATCCTTCTTTGAAAGCATGATTATTGTCTAAGCATTGTTAGTTCAAAAATTCAGACTAGATTATCTTGATCCTGTTATCTCAAAAAATCATCAATCTCTATCAACGACTTTGTCCAAGGAAATAGTATAAGAATTCTATTCTTACATCACCATTCTCTGAGATCAAGAGAAGTCAAAATCTATCCCTAGAATTATCCCTCTCCAAACATAAATTAGACTCTCCTAGAAAGGTTATCCTTTTTTTTTATAACACTTATTTTAGTCAAAAAATATGGACAACACTATGTCTCACACACCCTGTGGAGGAACTTACACTAGGTTGAAGGCTAGAACACAACCCAATGAGTCCTATATCAAACAATTTCCACTGTGAGAACAAGAGCAAGAGGATGACCCCTTCAAAAACACTAGTCCTACTCTCTTCATTGAGAATTCCCGTAGATGAACACTGTTCCAAGATGTCATAGAGGAGGAGCTAAAAGACATAGAGAAAGACACCTATTCAACACAAGTAGTCGATGTTGTGGTAGAGAGAAATATTAAAAGATTCTTAGCCATGTTGATTAAAAAGGGAGTCAAACTCCCCGCAGAATTTAATATCTCAACAATATGGCCAGAGAACCCTCTATCAGGCAAAAACACATCTCGACCCTCTCAAATGGAACTTGTGATATATCCTAACTCTTTCCATCATCAATGACAACAACATCAGTGCAGACTGTGTCAAACCAAACTAGCTTTGAAATCAAGATAGAACATCATCTACACAAAGCATGATAAGCTCCCAACTAAGTGCACCCTTGTTCACTAGTGTATCTCAAGCATCAACCTCATGGCCTTTTACATCAAGCTCTCATGCTATGTCATCAATTCCATAAACCAACAATAACCCATTTGCGACTGTTCTGATACTACAGTCAATCTATGGTAACTTTGGGCTCAATACTTTGCTCCCATAGGGATCAATCTCTGCGGGTCCAACATTTAGTCAACGTCCACCTAAGGCTACACCTTTGTTAGAATAATTGAGAGGGGGGGTGAATCAGTGGCCTCAATATTTAATCACTTAATTCAACCAAAACTTATATCTCATATATAAAGCCTCTAGTTATCTTCTATCCTACAAGATGTATGCCTTTAAGTAATCTTATCAAATATATATTGCTCGGTGATCTCTACTATATCTCTTTTCTATACTTTATCGAAATGTAGTAAATAAACTCTAGTGATTACTGACCAATCTCGAATCAACAATGTGTAAAGAAGAACATCAAAGCAATGAACCATATACACATTTGACACATGGATTTTTAACATGGAAACCCTATTAAAGGAAAAACCACTTGGGACCGGTAACCCAAAATTTTCACTCTTCTAAAATGAGCGAGGTGAAGAGCCAACCCTGTTAAAGGTTAAAAACACACTATTCAGTGCGACCTTGTTAGAGGATTTAAAACTAACAATTTATCACTTGACCTAGAATTCACTATGTTGTCAACATGAAAACCTTTTGATACTCCTTAGGATGTATCTCAATATAATAAGGATGGTTAAATCCCACTCGGTTAAGAGATTTTCTGAATCAATGGTTAAACTGAAACATTGAATGATCTATTCACATGCAACTTTATCTTGCAAATATTCAGATCTATTTTTGGTCCAAAATACCTTTCTGATCAATTATTCTCTTCTACTCCTTTGCTCCCATTCTTTCTTTTCTGCTCGGTGAATGCTCTTTCTTCTCTGTTGCTCGGTGTTTGCAGAATTATTTAGCTCTATTCTTTAGCTTGTATGATCAGGTCTGCATGAAGACTTCTTTCTTCATCAGAATTATATTAGAATTCTTTTTTTTCATAATGAATTACTTGTCTCTTTATATAGACATGATTTCACCATTTACATTCCTTGTCTTTCTTGTTCTTGATGTAGACAACTTTCTTGATCCAAAAATCTCACCATGGATTGCTTTAATCTTTAAAGCTTTGCTTTAGATTTATTCCACAAATCTCTCCTTGTTTTCTGTGCTTTAAATCTCCTTCTTATCCTTAGTTTATCTGATCGATGAAAACAAAGTAATCAATCAGTTAACTCCATCTTTAGCTCCTGCTAGCTAAGTATTGTTTCGTTTCCTAACTCCAGTTTTGATCGGTGATCAACTCTTAGTTTGCCTAGTCATTGACTCTACTTGTCCTCGGGCATCAACATTGTCCTTTGGTAAACATTGTGAATTTATTAGGGTTGTGGTTCTTGGGATACACTATGACTACTCAGGGTTCTCTGTCTGTCAATGTGCACTGTCCATCGGTGTTTACTATCACTTGGTGTACACTAGCTTTATATGTTTACCGATAACATAAAATTTATCTCTTTGGTTTCTTGAAGTCTATGACAATATTTATATGACCAATAAGATTATATCTTGTTGACATCAATGACAATAAAATACATTAACTGATTTAATTTCTTGCATTTCCTTTCTACAGCTTGGTGATCATCAACTTATCATCTTTTAAACATTCAATCAGTTATAGTTCATCAATCTCTCCCTTTGGATTTGATGGAAACATACTTATAAAAACAATATGAAATATGTAAAAGCATGCCATATCATACCAAGCTTATTGTTCAATAACCAATACAAATATCTGACTCTCGATAAACTCTTCTAGCTTGGATTTGATTATTGTAGAGTGCTTTCTTTATTCCTCATTCCCTTCAGTGGATAAATGTAAGAAACTTTTGATTCTGTCTCTCCCTTTGTTTTAAAATTTCTTCTCCCTTTTTTGGATAGATATGCAGTGTGAAATTTTCTCCATTACTCTCCCTTAGATGGATTTTCCTTTAAATATTTCTCTGGATCTTTGCTCTCCCTTTGGATGTTCTTCTAGTTGATATTTTCTCTCCCTTTCTTTCCCTTTCATTAATCTCTTCCTGATGGATATTTCTATTCTCTTACTTTGGATGATCAAGATAGATATTTCATATGGATATATTCCCCTTCCTTTGAAATTAATGCCAAACATAAGTATACCATGAATATATTCCTCTCTATTCTATCCATCAACAATACAACTTTGTAGTAGCCAATAATTTCTCTGGTGTTCAGTGCAGATTGGTACCTTCTTGAACTGATGTATCATTGCAGTCCATTTCTTTGATTGCAACAACATGAATGATCTTATGATAATGTGTAGACTGATGCAACCTTCTAGTCGGCTTAGTGACCAGTAGACAAGGGTCAGACCCCTAGTCTCTTCCTCAGGTACTCAAATGTATCTTTTGGTAATGACTTTGTAAATATGTTTGCTAATTGTTCTTTGGATTGAACATATTCCAGTATCACTTCTTTCACTTGTACTTGTTCCCTTAAGTAGTGATACTTAATAGCAATGTGTTTTGTCTTTTCATGCATCACAGGGTTTTTTGAAATGTTGATAGCACTTGTATTATCACAACAGATAATTATTGGTTCAAGAATTTTCATATTCATACCTTCCAGCAATTTCTTGATCCATACAATGTTAGAGAAATTTGTAGCAGAAACCGCATATTCTGCTTCTGTAGTAGATTGTGAGATGCATCCTTTCTTTTTACTTATCCATGTGACAAGTTTGTCACCCATAAAGAATGCTCCTCCAGTAGTGCTCTTCCTTTCATTTATGTTTCCAGCCCAATCAACATCTGTCTAGACTCGAAGCTCAAATTTTCCTTCTTTATTATACCACACACCATAGTCTTTGGTATTCTTTAGATATCTTAGATTTATTTTAACAGAATTCATGTGTGATTCCTTGGGATTAGCAGAGAATCTTGCAACTATACCAACTGCATGTGCTATATCTGGTCTAGTATGTACAATGTACATCAGTTTTCCTATCATAGATCTCTATAGGGTTTGATTTACCTCTGTTGACTTGTCTTCCTTTGTTAGTTTGCATCTGGTTTCCATAGGTGTTCCAACTGGTTTGGAGTCCTCCATTTTGAATATCTTTAGAACTTCTTTGATGTATCTAGATTGTGTGATGTAGATGCCTTCTTCCCATTGTAGAATCTATAGACCAAGAAAAAATTTGATCTCCCCAAACATTGACATCTCAAACTCTTTTCTCATTTCATCACAACAAATGATTTGCATAACATATCATTACCTCCAAATATGATATCATCAACAAATATTTCAGCAATCATAATTGTATCATCAGTATCTTCATTTAAATATAGATTACTATTATCACTTGTTCTTACAAATCTAATACTTATGAGATAAGAGTGAAGTCTTTCATACCATGCTCTCGGTGCTTGTTTCAATCCATACAAGGCTTTGTGTAGTCTACATACCATGTTCCTCTTGTTAGGATCAACAAACTCTTCAGGATGTTCAATGTATACCTCCTCTTCTAGTATTCCATTTAGAAATGTAGATTTGACATCCATTTGGTATACTTTGAATCCTTTGAAAGCAACATAAGAAAGTATAATTCTTACTCCTTCTAGCCTAGAAATGGGTGCAAAGGTTTCTCCATAGTCAATACCTTTTTCTTGTTCCCCTTGCATACTAATCTTTCTTTGTTCCTTGTGACTTCTCCATTCTCATTCAGTTTGTTTTTGAATATCCATTTTGTCCCTATGACATTTTTGTCACTTGGTTTAGGTACTAATTTCCATGTTTTTTTTCTTTTCAATCTACTCAATCTCTTCATTCATTGCACTGATCCATTCCTGATTATCAAGTGTAGTATTAACAAATTTAGGCTCAAAATCACAAATCAGACATCTAGTATTAAGTGACTTACTTCTTGTTCTCATTCCATCTCTTTTGTCTCCAATGATTTAGTTTTGTAGATGGTGTCTTCTGACATACTTGGCAAGTACCGGTTCACATCTATGTTCATCATTCTGATCATCATCTTGACCTTCATTTTGATCTTCATCGCTCAGTTCACCATTGTGATCATTTTTCTAATTTTTGGTGTGTGCAGCTTATTGCCTGGGTACATTGTTCTGTCGCTTGGTAACGATACACTGTTTCTTGAGAAGAGTGTCAGGTTCTTCAATGTAGAAAAATATATTGTAGTCTTTTGGTTCCTTTCTTCTTTCCTCACCATTTTTCTCAGCATAGTCATCCACTTTGACATTTTCACTTTCAATGATTTTGTTAGAGGATTTGTTAAGATATTTATAAGCTTTTCTTTTGGTAGAATAACCTAGAAATATTCCTTCATCACTTTTGGAGTCAAGCTTTCCATTTATATCATCTTTCAATATATAAAATTGAGTTCCAAAAATTCTAAAGTAACTCACATTTGGTGTGTATCCATACCATAGCTCATAAGGTGTCTTTCTTTAATTGAACTCTGTTTAGTGTATAGATAGTAGTACTTACAACTTCTCTCGAAATTTTTTTTGTGATACCTTTCTCAATTATTAGTGTTCGGGCACAATCAACAATATAAATATTCCTTCTTTCAACAATCTCATTTTTCTTGGTGTTCTTGGTGCAGAAACCTATCTTGTAATTCCATGCTCATTAAAAAAGTTAGTGAATTCATCATAAATAAATTATCCTCCTCTATCTGACCTTAAACATTTTAGTTCCTTTCCACTTTGTTTTTCAACTATGGCTCTATACCATTTAAACATATTAAATGCTTCTGATTTCTCTTTTAAGAACATAGCAGTCATCATTGTAGAATAATCATCAAAAAATAGAATTTTCATTATCAGAACAATGACCACAAACTCAATCAATCGACTGGTTAACTCCAAGAACCAATGCCATGAAGAAGAACAATAACTGATAAAGAATCACTATTATCTCAAAAACTACTCCACTAAAAGAAGTGCTATCATAGACATGGAATCTATAAAAAAATAAGGAACAAACCCTTTTGACCACTCCTACCCAAAAAATCTACAAATCAACTTCTCACCAAATCTTAGAAAACTTTCTTGAACCAAAAAATCCTTTATACATCCAGTCATAGGATTCAACATAACTCAAGCACAATAACTCCAAACAAGTTTCTATCAAAGGAAAATATTCCTAATGACCCCATGAACAACATATCATTACCACACCTTCTAAAGATTGACATAACTCCACCAAGACAATAATCAATCAACCGGTAACCAAGAACAACAAGAAACATAAAAAATAGTAACAAGAGTCCACAAGAACACCGATTTTTTTTGGATAATTCAAGATTACCAAGGACCCAAGATGCTTCTACATTAGACACCTGGGGTACAAAAATATTTTCCATGAGAACAAGTCATGAAAACCTTGAAGAAAAAGGGATAGTAATCCCATACTCATTCTTCATCCACAAACCTTCCTCATCTTCAACCTGCACTGCATTCCTCCTGTCATCAACCAGGTTTAGTAAATAATTCAGATCCAACTCACCATCAGCTCCAACCTTATGTTCATCATTTAGGTCTTCACTCAACTCATATCTTATGAAAAGATTCAAATTCATTTCCTTCTTTTCCTTAGCCACTAAAGGAATCAATCTACACCTCTTACCATCCTTGCTAATGGTAATTACATTCTGTCTACAGTTATGGACAACCTCTCTGTCATACTACCAAGGTCTACCAAGTAAAACATGACATGCACTCATGACCACAATGTTAATTAATACAACATCCCTATAAGAACCAATGAAAAAATTCACCATGCACTATTCCCTTACTTCCACCACATGATCATCATGAAACCTACCAATCCCATAAGGACTTGGATTCCTAAGCATCTTCAAACCAAGATTTTGCACCATCTCTTCATAAACTAAGTTATCGGTGCTGCCACCATCTACAATCATATCTCTTCAGGAGCATTGTCAGAAGCACTAGCAGATGGTCCACCTTATTCATTTACACAATCCACTCTCTTTTCTTCCTTATACTAAAAATCATTGTGTCCTTTCAAGCCACACTTATAGAAAGTACCCCTAAACTCTTTACCAATGTTACCTCCCTTATGTGCAATTGGTTTAGCTTCTACTTCAGCCACTTTCTTTCTCTTATCACTACCAACAATTTACTTCTCTCTTCCTCTAGAGTTATTCTATTTTTTCCTATTCACTTTATCTTTTGCCTTCAGAGAATATTAATAAGACTCCTCAACAGATCTAATCCTCGACATACTCATCTCATCCTAAATATTGAACCTCAAACCATTCACATACCTAGCCACATTTTCTTTAGAAAGCTACTTTTGACCAGATCTAATGGTTACCTTGTAAAAATATTTGGTGTAATCCTTCACACTCAGGTCCTTCTTCTTCAAGTTATATAACCTCTTGAATAACTCAAATTCATATTCTTCAAGTATGAACTTAGTCTTAAACTTTGCAACCATCAGCCTCCACCGAGTGATCTTCATTTCACCTTCCTCTTATTGATCCTTCTACAATTCTTTCCACCATCAAGATACATGACCTTTAAACTTTGTCAGTGCCAACCTTACTCTCCAAGGATCTTGAATATATTCTAACTCACCAATCCAACCAACTAGGTCTTTAGGATTCAAAGTACCCGAGTAATTAGATACTTCCAACCTATAACCAGCACCATGCCTCGACTATAGGTCTCACCAACCAGTCAAATCCATCACTTCCAATAGATTAAACAACATTAACAACTCCAAATCCTTCTGCAACCTCCTCAAAACCATCATCAGATACATGATTTTTGTGTAATCCAACAACAATAGTCTCGATCCCTTCCATGACCTCATTCCTAAAACTGGTCATCTCATGCGTAATGTCATGCCCAATAATTGGGCAAAAACACACAACAAAAATTTTAATAATGCACATAAGAGAAGGTAACTAAGCTTCCTCAGAGGCAACTAGTGCACGTAAAGTGGTGTAGAGGAGAAATAGAAACCATAAAGGTCAAACTAGGAGGAATAGCTTTCGAAGCTATCCTACAGGGTTCCCTAAGCTATAGGCTTGACCCGCATGCAAACTGAGATAGTTAACCAAAAGTCAACTAGAGTTGACCAAAAGTCAATTATCCTCTAAAATGCATGATAAGAGATTACTAGGGTTTACTAAATCCTAAGGGAGACTCGTGTGTGCAAATTGAGATAGTTGACCTCAAAGTCAACCTAAGTTGAACAAAAAGTCAACCATCACTGATTGATGTGAAACTAAAATCTTAAGGTCCAGAGGGCACGGGGAACACCTGACGCGAATCTCAGGATGAACAGTCAAGGTTTGACCATGATTGACCAAAAGTCAACCATGTACAAAATCGGTCAAAGGTTGATGATAATTACGTATAAACACTAATTAACTTTAAGAAAATAATCTAATTGAATATTAAACATTTTAAATAAACTTACCTCTAGAATAAATATTCTCCAATCATTTACCCTATAACAATTTAGAAATTAATGTCATAATAAATTAATAAATAGATTAACTTCTAGAATTTCCCAAAAAGCCCACAAGTACACTATAAAGTTAAATGAATAAATTGGAATTCCCATTTTAATTTTAATTCCAATAATATCTTAAATCGATTTTTTTTTAAAATGTAGCCTATAAAAGAAAAAAAAATTGGTGTTATGTGTGTTGCATTGATAATTGTGGATGTTAGTTGCATATGGTATATGTTATTAATTGAGATAAATAGAGTTATCTTAGTTTTGATTGCTACTATTTACCAAGTTGAATCAAAGATCTAAGTTTTAGTTTATAAGATTTAATATTTTTTATTCACCCCCTCTCAGTAAACCAACAATTGGTATCAGAGCTAGTGCTTTAAGAGATAAGTTTAAAGGGACTTGAGTTAAATATATATAGATGTGGGAGGAACTTAAGTTGAATAAGAATAAATTTTCTACATGGACGAACAAGATGAGGCGACACATATCTGGAATAGGATATTATACATTAAACCATCTTGACAATGAGTACTCACCTCTAGTAGTTGGTACTTTTACACTTGAGAAAAAAAGAGAAAGACAGGAACATACACAAGTCATGAAAGAGATATCATCTACTCTCACCGACCTAGATTTATATGATCTTCAAGGATTTGATTGATGTAGGAGCATCCTAAGTTTCCTTGCTATCCTTCTCATCTTTGTTCATTCTACCAGTAAGTGTTGGGTTGCAGTATGTGCCGAGTTGTCCAGTGATGGCTGAGTTCCTGTGTGTGTCGAGATGTCCAGTGTTGGCCGAACATTCCTTCCTGTGTTGAGTGAATGTGATTCTCAGTTCTTATTTGACCGATTTTGTCTATGATTGGTTCTCATTGGAGCTGACTTATGCATTTAATTTTAGGTTATGTATTTAATTTTAGGATCTTTTCTTGGGATGTGTGTAGACTATTTTTTGGTTGGCCTTCTTTTGTTAATGATATAGAATCTTCTATAAGCCGCTTTGGCTAGTATAAATAGGGATGTCCATGTGTAGGTTAGGGAGTATTTTTTGGAGAGAGAAAGAAAAGTAGAGTAAGTAGAAGATAGAAAGTCTAGATGTTTTAGAAATCTTGTTGGCTGTAACCTAGAAGGCCTCATAGCCGGGCATGTATGTTGTAATTGGATCAATCAATCAAGATAGTTTATTGTCCCTTCTCTCCTTGGTGTTTTTCTCTGTTTTATTTTCTTCCATTGTGTTTATTCCATAAGGTGGCTAGATAGTTGGGTGTTCCTTTGGCCCTTTCTTTCATGTCCCACCCTTGCACCAGGTGGTATCAAAGAGAAATTTTTCCTTGAGGAGATTGGATTGTGTAGAACCCTGAGTTGGATTTTGTTGTAGGGTGATAGATCTACTGATTTGATGTATAACTTGTAGAGGGTTATGATATTGCAAGAACCTATTCGTCAAGATGGTTTGAGGTAGAGGAAATGTTGATAATGTCATAATAGACAAGTACAACCATACTAGATATTGTGGAGACAGCCTAGAGGAGAGGAGCACATCTTGATGATGTGAGTGATGATGAAGAAGTGGCACCAAACCCTAATCCAGAGCTTGAGGAAGATCAAGATGAGGAAATATTATTGACAGTATTGACTAGGGCACATTCAAATCCTTCTATGGCAGTTATTCCTTATGATGGAAAGTTGGATACTAATGTTGTGTTGGATTAGATCTCTGATATGGAAAAGTTCTTTGAGTTTGAAAGCACTCCTAATAATAGGAAGGTGAAAATTGCAGTCACTAGGTTGAAAGGTTATGCCTCACTGTGGTGGGAGCATTTACAAACTAATAAACAAAGAAGAGGAAAGGAAAAGATCAAAACCTGGTTGAAAATGGTGAACAAGGTGAAGAAGAAGTTTCTCCCTATTGATTACCAAGTTAGCTTGTTGAGGAAGATGAAAAACCTTACACAAAGGGACGTGACTAGGAAGGAATACACTGAGGAATTCTATAGATTGGACCTCAGATCTTGACATTTGGAAGATGAGGTTGAGAAAGTTGTAAGGTACCTGAATGGATTGAGATTTGGAATTCAAGATGAAATAAGTTTTTAAAAATTGGATAGTGTGGAAGAAGCATATTAATATGCCTTGAAAGCTAAGGAGATCTTAACAAAGAAGTATGAACAAAGACAGAGAGGTAGAGGTGGTAGATTCTAGAGAGGCAGAGGTAGATTCTATGGTGAAGGTGGAAGATTTGATAATTTTGCGCATGATAAGGACAAATATGAGTGGAAAACTAAAGATAAAAGAAAGACTGAGTGGAAAGGTGGTAGTTCTTACCATGGAGGTACTAGTTCATACCGAGGAAGAGGTAGATTTAGAGGTGGTTCTAGAGGTAATTGTTTTAGATGTGGAAAAGAAGGGCTTAGATCTTTGGAGTGTAGAAACTCTGATGGGAATGGACAAATTCATAGAAATTTTGTGGTATAAGAGGATATTGGGGGTTCCCCAAGTGGACCTAAGGCTAGAGAAAACCTGATGGTAAAGAGAGCTTTGTGTAATAAATGAGTGGATGAAGAACCTATTCTGAGGAGAAGTCTTTTCAAGACTAGATGTAATATGGCAGGAAAATGTTGCAATTTGATTGTTGACAGTGGTAGTTCAATGAATTTAGCATTAGAGGAGCTGGTTATAAAGTTGCAATTATAGAGGTTGAGACACCTAAACCCTATCATGTTTCATGGAGAAAGGATGAGCATAAATTGTTGGTAAGTGAGAAATGTGTTCTAAAATTCAAGATTGGAAATTACTTTGATGAATTTTTGTGTTACATTATGCCTATGGATTATTGTGATATTCTATTGGTAGACCTTGGTAGTATGATAGACATGTTTTGCATGATGGTAGATTGAATCAATATACTCTTTGGTTGAATGGGATAAAGAAAACATTATTACCTTTAATTAAGGGTCCAGATGAGATAAATTGTACTACCAAGAAAATGTGCATGGTTAATGGAAATCAATTTGAGAAAGAAATGAAGAAGTTTGGTCCTTGTAGAATGATGAGGAAATTTGGCAATGGTAATGCTTATGAAGCTGAGTTACCTGATGACATGGATATATCTATTATATTCAATATTTCTAATTTGCATATGTATCATGAGTCAGATGATGAAGTTGTTATACTAGATGATTATCGCAAGAAGCAGATTGAAGAGGTTGAAAATATATTAGATCAGAGGATTGGTAAAAGCACAAGAGGAAAAGATTACTATGAATATTTGCAAAAGTGGAAGAATAGACTAGTTAAAGATGCTACATGGATTTCTCAATCTAAGTTGGATTCAACTCAGGTTGTGACATCTCAATGGTTTAGGGGAATCATTTATTTCAACCCCGGTTGTCTAATGTAGGAGCATCCTGGGTTGCCTTGCTATCCTTCTCATCTTTGTTCATTCTTCCAGTAAGTGTTGAGTTGCAGTTCTTGCCGAGTTGCAGTATGAACCGGGTTGCTTAGTATTGGCTGAATAACTATGCTTGTCGAGTTGCCTAGTGTTGGCTGGGCATTCCTTCCTGTGCCGAGTTAACTTGATTCTTAGTTCTTCTTTGACTGAGTTTGTCTGTGATTGGTTCTTATTGGAGCTAAATTATGCATTTATTTTTATGTTCTGCATATAATGTTAGGATCTTGTCTTGGGATGTGTGTAGACCATTTTGTGGTCGGCCTTCTTTTGGTGATGATCTAGAATCTTTTGTAAGCCACTTTGGCTAGTATAAATAGGGATGTCTGTGTGTAGGTTAGGGACTAGTTTTTTGGAGAGAGAAAGAAAAGTAGAGTATGTAGAAGATAGAAAGTCAATATTTTTAAGAAATCTTGTTGTCTGTAACCCAAAAGGCCTCACAGTAGGTCATGTATGTTGTAATTGGATGAATTAATAAAGATAGTTTATTGTTCCTTCTCTCCTTGGTGTTATTCTCTATGTTGTTTTCTTCTATTGTGTTTACTCCGCAAGGTGGCTAGATAGTTGGGTGTGCCTTTGGCCTTGGCTTTCCCATCTTTCCCTTGCGCCAGTGATATAGCAAAGTAGATGTAGGACAAGTTAGCACTAGTATATGGTGGAGATCAATGTGGTTAGAAGGCTAAAGATGAAAGCTTAAGAGGCAAGTTTGAATCTATGAGAATGAAATAAGGAGAAACTATTGTACTATACAACACAAGACTAAAGGAAATCACTATTACTATCAGAGGTGGTGGAGGACATATTGAAGAAGAAGATGTTACAAGAAATTTTTTGAGAACACTATTACCTATCTATATAATCTGAGTATCTACAATACAAGAACTGATATCCATTCCTCATATGATTATTACCCTGGATGCTACGATCGGTAAGCTAACTTCTTTTGAGCTGAATGATTTTGATAATAGTTTGCCTACTACTTCTAAGATTGAATCTGCAATCAAATCATCTTTGACTATTGGAAAGTCTAGAGAATCTAGATCTAATGATGGATATGCAAGTAGTGATAGTGAAAAATTTCATAGCTATAAAAGTGAGCTAGAGGAACTATATGATGAAGATGAAAGAAATGAAGCTAATTTTGAAGCTTTCTTGGCTAGGAGACTATCGAGTGGTAAAGGTAAGTACTGAGGGAAGCTACCTTTGAAGTGTTTTAACTGCAATAATATTGGTCACATTGCTTCTACTTGTCTTGATAATAATGAGAAGAAAGACAATATAGATAACACCAAGAGAGAGAATAGTAAGAAGATACAAAGACTTTAATAACAAAGGAAAGAAATCATGCTACATTGTTGAAGGAGGATCATTTGATGATGACACCTAGGATGAAGATGTAGAAGTTATTTATGTTTCTATTAAAGATGAATCTAATGAAGAAAGGTATGTAGAGGAAAAAGTCCTAGTCTCACAAGTAAGTAAAAATGATACATGGATTATAGAAAATGGTTTCTGATGCCATATGACTGGTGATACTAATAGGTTTATTAATTTAAAAGAGCATAATGAAGTTAGTGTTAGATTTGGAAATGATGCTCCATATCCTTTGAAGGGAAAAGGTTCTATAATTCTGCTAAAGAATACTAAATGTGATGATGTTTATTGGATTGAAGGTCTAAAGTAAAATGTATTGAGTGTAGCACAGTTGAACAATACAGGACACCGACTAGAATTTCAAAATAGAAAGGTAAAGGTATTTGATTAGAAGGGAAGTATGATTGCTACTGGAGAATAATCTAAATGTAACCTATTCTACCTTGATAATTCCATAAAGAGTTTTCTATTTTCTAAGATTGAAGATGTATGGTTATGACACAAAAGGATATGTCATGTGAATTTTGACAACTTATTCAAGGTGAGTAAGAAGACAATAGTAAGAGGTCTACCAAGTTTAGACAAACCTGAGAATGTCATGTGCAGCAGATGCCAAGTAGGTAAGATGACTAAATAAATCTTTACAAGAAAATCTTACACTATACAAGCTATTTTGGAGTTAGTACACATCAACCTATATGGTCCCATGAGAAAAAAACTATTATGGAGATAGATACTTCATTTTGTTTGTTGATGACTATTCTAGAATGGTGTCAGTCATGTTTCTAAAAGAAAAATCTGATTCTTTCCAAATGTTTAAGTGCTACAAGGATAGAGTTGAAAAAGAGACTTGAAGACAGCTGGAATGTCTAAGAGTTGATAGAGGAGGAGAGTTTACTTGTGATGAGTTTACACTCTTCTACAATGAACATGGTATAAAGAGACAAATGTCTGCACTAAGGACACCACAACAAAATGGGTTAGCTGAGAGAAGAAATAGATCCATTGTCGATTGTGCTAGAACACTGATGATTGAGAATGGCATTTCTCAAACCTTCTAGAGAGAAGAAGTCAGTGCTAATCCTTATAAAATTAACCAAGTACAACTAAATAAGGGAACTAACAAGACACATTATGAGATATGGTATGGACACAAACTGAATGTAAGTTACTTCAAAGTATTTGGAAGTAGGTGTTATATTATAAAAGAGGCTAGAGATGGAAAGTTTGACTCTAAAGGAGATGGAGGAATATTCTTGGGATTATCAAAGATTTGTTTATGTACAAACTAAGATTCCTGACACCTTACCAATAGAACAAACTAAGGAAGAAGATGAGGAGATAGAGCTTCCACCAAATGATGGAAATGAAGAGATACCACCGGCTACGAAGCCTATTTTAGAAAAGTACATGAAGAGACACCACTCACTGAGTAAAATCATTGGAGACAAGACTACTAGAGTTCAGACAAGAAGTAAGGTAAGAGACAATACATGCTTAATATCTAAATTTTAACTGAGAAAAGTGAAAGATGCATTAGAAAGTGCATATTGGATGAAAGAAATGAAAGAAGAGTTAGATCAAATTCAAAATAATAATACATGGACTTTTGTACCGAGACCAAAAGATAAGAATGAAATTGGTACTAAGTGGATTTTAAGGAATAAGATTAATGAGCATGATAATGTAATCAGAAATAAAGAAAGATTAGTTTTCAAGGGGTATGCATAAGAAGAAGGTATTGACTATGGTGAAACTTTTGCAGCTATTTCTAGATTAGGAGTTAGAATTTTACTACCATATGCAACTTATAAGGGGTTCAAAGTTTATCAAATGGATGTTAAGTCTCTATTTCTTAATGGTATTCCAGAAGAGGAAGTGCATATTGAGCAATTTGGAGGATTTTTAGAGAATACTAATAGGGACATGGTATGTAAATTGCACAAAGCACTATATGGCTTGAAACAAGCACCCTGAGCATGGTATGAAATATTTCATTCATATCTAATCAAGATAGGCTTTCCAAGAACATGTGACAACAAAATTGTGTATCTGAAATGTGATAGTAATAACAATGTTTTAATTTCTGAAATATTTATTGATGATATTATTATTGGAGGAAATGACACATTGTGAAGATCTTTTGCTAAGGAGATGAGAAAGGAGTTTGAAATGTCAATGATTGGAGAGATTAAATTATTTCTTGGACTTCAAATTCAAAAAGTAAAGGATGAGATCTACATTACACAATCATAGTACATCAAGGAGATCCTAAATACCTTGGATATGGATGACTCAAGACTGGTTGGAACATCGATGGTCACTGGTTGTAAGTTATCAAAAGAAGATGAGTCAAAAGAAGTAAATGAGACACTCTACCAATCAATGATTAGTAAGTTATAATATGTACTACATAGAAGAGATGATATTTCTCATGTTGTAGGGATTTTTGAAAGGTTTTCTTCTGATGCAAAGGAAACACATATAGCTGCAGTTAATAGAATCTTTAGATATTTGAAAGGAACAGAAGTTTTCAGCCTACTATATAAGAAAGGAGGAAAATTTGAGTTGAAAGTCTACACTAATGTTAATTGGGTTGGAAACATTGATGATAGAAAGAGTAGAAGTGGCAGAGCTTTCTTCTTAGGAGAAAGACTAGTTACATGGCTAAGAAAGAAAAAAAGTTGTATTTCATAGTCTACTACCAAGGCTAAGTATGTTCCTACAGCTATGAATTATGCAAATATTGTATGGATCAAACATCTACTTAAAGGTATGCAAGAGGAGCTTACCAATCTAGTCACTATCTATTGTGATAATACAAGTGCTATAAACATATCAAAAAATCTGCTAATGCATTCAAAAACCAAGCACATATCTATCAAGTATCACTAGTTGAGAGAGAAAGTTCAAGTAATGGTGGAGTATGTGAACTTAAAGGAACAACTAGCTGACATATTCACCAAGCCACTACTCAAGGATTCTTTTGAGTATCTTTGAGGTAAATTAGGGGTCCTACCCCTATCAAACATTCATTAGTGCAAGAGGCATGTTGGATCAATTATAGGTTTCATTAGAATATTTATTTTGTGAGTTGATTCTAGTGATCACACTTTAGGTGATTCCTAAAGTTGTGAAGGGGAGTTTGTATGCAAAGAGATATCAATACATGCAAGGTTTGATTCATTGCCTAAACACAATTTTAGGAGTATGAATTTTTGGCATTTATGTCAAAGAGGGAGAAGTAAGTAATTGATGAATACACAAGTTGAAAGACTTCATGTAAGAGGGAGAATGTGAATGGAGAATGTTGATTGACATCACAAAGAGGAAGAACAAGCTAAGAGGGAGCACAAGATAGAACAGAAAGATCAACGTATACCATCAAAAATAAATAGTGTTGTCCTCAATACCAAAGTGGTAGATTGTTAACAAACTCATGGTAATAATAATGAAGATAGAGTTTAGACAAATACAAGAAATTAGAATGGTTAGATCATTTTTTATTTTGTCCTTGATGTCAAGCAATTGACTTTTTGGTTTATATTAAGCTTCCATATCATTTGAAAAGGAACTTAACTGGGCAAATAATAAAGATCAGACAATGATAAGGTACTATTGGTAAAATTGTTTTCTACTTAACATTTGATGTTGTAAGTTGGTAAAGAAAGAAAGGTCAAGTCGATAAAGGGAAAAAGCCTAGTTACCAACAAGAGAGAAGTTTGTTCGTAAAGTGAAGTGTTAGTCGGATAAGAAAAGCAAAGTCAGTCAGCAAGAGAAGTTGACAACTGAGCAGCGGTCAGTCACTAAGAGATTTTGGTAACCAAGCAAAGTTAGACACCGTGTGAAGTCAGTCACCAAGTCACCAAGTGCAGAACAAAGTTTGAATTCAAGGATCATAACACATTTATTGCGAAGGTACAAAGATAAAGAAGATGCTAAGGATGAAGATGAAGTTTGTTACAAAGATCTACGGTCATGCAAATTCAAGTTCAAAATCAGAGATGAAGATTAAGCGGAAAAAGGAAAGTTGTGAGTTCCAAGAATAATGCAAGTCTTGAGGTAAAAGTAAACCATTTGAACAAATTGAAAATACATTGAATTAGTTCGAAAAGATAATCTGATGGCTGAAAGAAAATAAAGGAAAACCTAATCAAGGAGATTAAGAGGCAAAAATATAGGCCTATATATTGATGAGCTTGTATGTTTACAAGAGAGATGCTAGCAATTTCAAAGGTTGAAGTGTGTTCAACCTATTGAGTGAAGTAGAGAAGAGAAAAGAGGTGAAGATCCCGTCTAGAGGAGAAACTGATGACTTATTGATGCTAGTAGTGATAGAGAGCGCATAAGGGACCTAATCAAGCAAGAGGTAGTTGTAGTTATATAGATAAAATCATTACATTGTTGCGTATTAACCTTTGTAATAGAAAAATCTCTTAACCAAGTGGACCTAATAAGTCCTTTTGTAAATCCTTAAGAAGGGTAACATTCTAGGATGCATGTTTAAGCACTTTGAATAGACCACTCCTAACAGGATGAATATCTTAATAGATCTAAGGTAAATCCCCTAACAGGGTCACATATAAAAAATGTGCATTGTAATCTTTAATAGGATTGGCTCTTAACTGAACATACTTCATAATAGTATTTCTTTTTGTAGGTGACAATTCCCTTAGAGGTTTTTCCCAAATTAGGTTTCATAATTAAATATGGTGTTATGTGTGTTGCATTGATAATTATGGATGTTAGTTGCATATGGTATATGTTATTGATTGAGATAAGTAGAGTTGTCTTAGTTTTGGTTGCTTCTATTATTTAAGTTACCGAGTTGAATCACAAATCTAAGTTTTAAGTTATAAGATTCAATATTTTCTATTTCACCCCCCTCTTAGTAAACTAACAATTGGTATCAGAGCTAGTTCTCTGAGAGATATGTTTAAATGGACTTGAGTTAAAGATCTGAAGATGTATAAGAGGGAGGAACCTAAGTTGAATAAGAATAACTTTTTCTACATGGCAGAACAGGATGAGGTTGCACATATCTAGAATTAGAGATTATGCATTAAACCATGTTGACAATGAGTAAGTTCACCTCCACTGGTTGGTCCTTTGACACTTGAGAAAATAAGAGAAAGACAAGAACATACACAAGTCATGATAGAGATATCATCTACTCTCACCAACCTAGAGTTCAATGATCTTCAAGGATGTGATAAGACAAAGTAGATATGGGACAAGTTAGCACTGGTATATGGCAAAGATCAACATGTTCATAAGGCTAAAGCTGAAAGATTAAGAGACAATTTTGAATCTCTGAGAATTAAATAAGGACAAACAATTGCACTATACAACACACGACTAAAGGAAATTAATATTTCTATCAGAGGTTGTTATAATTTAATCTTTCCTTGGTGAAAATTTGTATTTAAAGGATAAACCAAGGTATCATATATTTTATTTGTCCTCTAGTCCAAGTAGGAGGACATGTCACATGTTTTTAATCCCTTTAATAAGGAAATTATATATTACTCCTTAAGAGGAATCTCACATTTGGAACACACACAATGTGAATGTGTCATTCATAGAAGATGGGAGTTACATGCAAACTCCTCCACTCATCTCTTATAAAGAGATGCCTCTCACACACTTGCTCAATAATCTTCTCTCTTTTCTCTCTTCTCCTCACATTCTCATCCTCTCAATATTGTATTGAGCTTATTTCTCTGATTCTTTAGGCTTTGTGCCATATTTATATTATTCACAAGGGATTTTTTCTTGTTTTTTCCCCTTTCAAAATCCTTGAGTTCTTGTCTTGGTTCTTGGAGCATTTTGGTGAACTTGTGGTTGATCTATTGAAGGAAAATCTCTCTCTCTCTCTCTCTCTCTCCCTCTCTCTCCCTCTCTCTCTCTGCATTTGGTAAATCCCTTCCATTACATACTCTCTTAGATTCTTTCCTTATCTTTTTTATTATACTTTATGTTTCTAACATGGTATCAGAGCTGGTTTAATCCTTGTTTTGAGTGTGCCTACAGGAATAGTTAAAAGATATCTTGGTTGAGGAGAAGAAATCTGATTTCTTGTTGATGTAACTATTGTTTGCAGAGATTTCTTTCATTCTTTTTACAAATCTAAATCTATTTCAAGTTTTTAAAAGATATATCTCACCCTTAGTCGAAAAACCGCAATGGTATTCAAGTTTTTTAAGTTCTAATCTCACCCTCTATCGGGAAACCGCAAGGGTTTTTATTTTTTCATGCATTCTCATCCATTTTCCTAACTATCTTGAGATTTATATATTTTAGCATTCTAACATTAAGCTCTAGATTTATATATCTAATTTTTATATCTAACATCTTATCTGTAGATTTAGACTCTCTTTGTTTTTTATTCATCTTTGGTTTATATATATATATATAACTTCCATTGGTTATATCTTTTTTTAATATCTCTACTAACATTTGATTCTATTTATTTATATTTCATTTATTTTTATTATCTCTGATTCCTTTGAGGATATATTGTTGTTATCTCTATTTTACTTATATATTGATATAGCATTATTTTGTTTGGTATTCTAACTCTTTGCAGCTTCTGTTAATATACATTTATCTACATTTCATAGCACAACTCCACTTTATCTTCTCCTTGTGCAGCATAATTTCCATAGTCTTGCCTTTGTTTACATTCAATTCATTACACAACACCACACATTCACACTTTTATTAACTTATCATTGCGTAGGCTATAGTGTTGTATATTGCGTAGCCTATTAAAATAGCACCATCTAATATAACCTTGTTCTTAACCTTCTCTGTGCATCCTCCTTGATTGTGCAACCGTCTTATAAGAATTTTATCTTATTCTTTGCATGTTATTAACTTCCACAACTTATCCTTGTTGATTGCTAATAACTTTCAGCCCAACACTTACCTTTCTTTTAGCGCAACACTTGTTTCTGTATAACTTTCATCGCAACCTCTTTATCTTGCACAAATTTGCATGCATTTTCCCTTGCGCAACATTGTCTTGTTTGATTCTTATTCTTTCTTAGCGTAGCTTTTTGTTTTGTTTTGCCTCTACTTAGTGCAACTTCTTTATTCGATCATTGTGCAACATTAGCATCTTTATTCCTTTCATCACTTTGCCTTTCATTGCACAACATATTCTAAACCTTGAGCAACTTGTTTTAATAAATTGATTCATATTCCTTCTTAGCGCAACATTGTTCCATTTGGTAGTTTTATTAGTTTTATATTTAGATTCTATAGCTTGCATAGTATATATTTCTCTTTTCTTACACATTATTATCATCTTTTATCTGGTCCTTTTAAATACTTGTATTATCTATTCCTTAGCGCAGCCTGATTGGCTCTTTCTGCCAGCATTTACCTTCTTTTTTTCTAACGCAGCATATTATACATTGTGCAACTTGATTGCCTCCTACAACATTTCACCATATAGTTAATACAAGAAGTTATAAACATGGCACTATAAGTTCAAAGCCAGTAGTAGTGGTAGCAGGCCACTAATTGTAGTTGAATTTGAATAGAATTTGAACATCGTTCTTTTATGATATAATAGAGTTTTTGATAGGTTGGAGTTACGAATATTGTTTACTGGTTATAGTGTATTTAAATATTCTTTTCTCACTTCTGTAGAGGTGTAGATTCATCTTCCTTCTTCAATCTGCATATTCTCTGAACTCTTATTCTTTCTATTTTATTATCTATTTTTAGTCTTAGTTTGAACAAACTTTGACTCACTTAATCTCTAATTTCATTATCTTATTGATTAATAATTAACGAATTACATTTGTTTACTTCAATTTGTTCATCCAATTTGTCTATCTTATATAATTATTGTCATAGTTTATTTAAAGGTTATCACCTCTAACTTAGTATTTTAAATTTTTAAAATTTTGTTTAAATAAAAAAAAGTTTAAACGTCAATACATTTTTCCTGCTTTATTCTACCTCAAATCATTTCATTCCTAAGTTATTTTTATCAATTATGACCAAATTCAATTGTTGGTTCATTAATTTATTGCATTTAAAATTTGTTCCTCCATTTAAATTAAAAATTTAATTTTTCTTAATATATCTGTTTAACCATTCAATTGTAAGTTACATTAAGTTTAAATTTATTTTTCTTGATCCTTATCATTATATATTCATTGTAATTCATCTCGTTTAAATTAATTTGATCCTTAATCATGTCTACTCTAATTCCATAAATTAAACTCAATAGTTCTAATTATCATCAATGGAAAACTCATGTTTCCTTTCTATTCTATTTTAAACACTTGCTTAAAGTTGCTTATCTAATGCTTTTATGCCTTGTAAATGATTGTTTGAAATAAAAATGGTGAAGAAAACCAGCCCAAATTTTATGCTCATAAACTCATGGTCGCCAAAGGAGATTCAAGATTTTCAATTTAAGAGAACTTTCATTGATAGAAAATAAGATACAATGGAAACTAAGAACTATCACAAGGGAGACTCAGAAAATCATGTTTATGCTACCAAATACCTTTAAGAATGTCCTCCAAATTTTCATAATATTGAAAATGATCAATCGTTGCTTCCATCAACTGATGAATTTCTGGAGTAGGTTAAATTAGATCCTTTTATTGAAACCAACCCTTATTCTTGAAAGACATCTTATCAGGATACATGACTTGGTCATATATGAATTTTGATCCTTTCTCCAATTATTTATGCAACTTGAACATTCTTATTTTTTACTCAAAATTTTTATTTTTTGTTCAAAAATGCCTTTTATATATTCTTTTATTGTTCAAATAAATATATGACACATGTGCTTTTTCTAAAGCTTATTTGGTGCAGCACACCAAGGACATGAAGGTATACTAGTGTCAATGATGGATCCTAGGGGAGATAGAGTGGTGCAGGAGCACCAAGGCCAATCACAAAGGGCCTAGAGGAACACTAGGGTCACTGATAGATCCTAAGGGGAATGAAAGAAAAACATGAGCATGATGGTTCATTTGAAATGTAATAAGACCATATTTGGTCCTTTGATTATGCTTTTAATAATGTTTTGATTGGTATGTAAATCCTTTATAAAAGGATCAATGATGTAAGCCATGATGGCATTTGGAGGCTAGAAGTGCACCTTGGGGGTCACTTGAGGATCCTAGGTGTATATGAGATTTTTTAAAAACCTATAAGGTCCAAATGATTGTAAGTTGGCCATTAGAGCCATTTAAAAGTGCCAAATGTATTAAAAGTGCTAAATATGTAAATTTGCCCAAATTGGCAAAATGATGCCTATGAAGGCTCATATGGGGTTTAAGAAGGGTATAAGGTCTTTAGTGTTAGGATAGAATCCTAAAATTCCTTAAAAGAGTTAAATACAATGATAAAGGAATGGAGAGTTGTCAACTTGACAACAATATACTAAATGTAACAGTCATTAAACTAACTGCAAGTGGTTTGGCAGGGAGTTGTAACCGTCAACCAATGAGTAGAAGGGTATTTGGGTAGTGTGAGCATGGATAATAGTAAGAGAGGAGTTTTAGGTAGTTTGGTATATTTTTTTGTGTCAAAGGAAGCAATATAATGAAGTTTAAATTAATAAACTTTTAATTCCTAGCAAACTATCTATTCTCTGCTATAAGGACACAATCACTGCGTTCGTGTTCATAAAATATTCATTCTATGCAATATTTATTGGGAATTGATTTAAATAGCATTTTTTTAAATTTTTATTCATTTCCATGCAAAGTTTGTGTTATTTTGTGAAGTTTTGAACAAAGAAAGTCAAGTTTGTATTGACTATTCCTAGACAGGGTCTTGGTGTGCAATCAACAATTACTTTGAAGACACCATGAATGAATAAGACTCCCCCACTTAGTGTGGTTAATTTTAATTTTGGAGAGAGTCTAAAAAAATTTATTATATGTTTCATATGTGTTTGGTTGCAGGGGTATGCAAGGATTGAAGATGAAGATCTCTGATTGAAGAGATATTGTTGATTTAGGGTACATGGTGGTTGGACCAGTCAAGGTCTGAAATTTCCACCCAAAGGAGGGCCATGTTTTATGACTTGGTGTGTCATGATAGGTTACTTGGATGGTTTTGGATCCATTGGTAGGATCTGGAAGTTTTTAAAAGTGTCTTGTTGACAAAGCCCTAAGCTAGTGCACCTAGGAAGGAGGGTTTGGTGTTTGGGAAGGTAGAACATGGTGGCATCTCCTATAAATGTGAAAAAAAATTGATTTGGATCATTAATCAACTCTTTTTGAAGGTTGGGTGGTTTGGTAATTTGAGTTTTTAGGGGTTGCTTTGTAATAGGAAGGCTAATGATGGCTATTTGTAGGGAAACAGTGCATTGGTTTGGACATATGGTCTAAAGGATTAATATGAAATTTTGAGATATTTTATGTAATAGGGAAAAGGGTATCCATATATGCCTTTATATCTCTGATATTTTTTAGTAATGTTGGATTAATCTTTGAAAAACCTATTGAGTAGGGCTACTAGGGATTAAGGCCTAGTGAGCACCTGCATAAGGATTGTTGAATGATCAAGTTGAATGGTTGAATCTAGTATATGGATTGAGGGAAATTGGTGTGTTTAAAAAGTTGTGGATCCTATTGGTGGCATAAGTATTTTATGTTCACTCTGATTGATCATGATCTGGATTGGATCAATGAGGATGATCCTTGAGAAGAAGCCAGTTTGGTGTTGCTACAAGGCAAATGGAGTCCCTCTTGAAGTTTCTACTTGAAAGTCCACCTAGGCCTCTTCATCATAGAGGCATGACCATAATGGGTCATTTGAAATTTAATGAGACCAATATTGGTCATTTTGTAAGGTTTTTATAATATGCTAATCATTTTGTAATATGATCATGAATAAAGTTTTGTAAGTCATCGTTGGCTCCTTGAGGCTAGGAGAGAACTCCTTGGGGTCACTTGATGATCCAAGGATAAATAAAGTTTTTTATGACCTATAAGGTCAATATTGATTTAAGTTGGCCATCAGAGCCATTAAGAGTTGTGTAATGCACTAAAAGTGCTAAAATATGTAATATTGCATGTAATGATTTGATCCATGGAGGATGTAAAACTTGTAATAATTAGTAGTTGCTTAGGGGTGATTGATCCTTGCATTCTTTATTATGAGTCCAAAGGGGACTCCAAGTCTCTATAACCCTATATTCACTCCAAATTTTGGCATTTTTTCATTCTTTCAAAAGTCACATCAGAGTGGACATACCACAAAAAGTTAGTTTTTGGTGAATTTTGATTAGATTTATATTAATAATGTTTTCTTAGGTCATTTTAGACCATTTTTAGTGATTGGGTCAAATTGCTAATGCAACGTTTTTGGTCAAATTTGTCAAAATAGGAAAAATATTCTAGAAGCAAGTTGAAAAGTATTTGAAATGTGTGAGGATGTTACTTCGAGTGATTTTTTACATTAATAATCCATTTTGTCTCCCTTTGTACAAATTGGTTAAGTTTGAAGGTAATTTTGGCAAAAAAAATTCATTTTAATATATCTTTTTTTTTTTCCATTCTTTCTTATCCCAACTTTTAAGGGTGCCACAAGAGGGTTTCACATGATTTTGACTTCATGAAACTCTGATATCAACATGTATCAAACAAAGAACTAGATGTTTTGATGTTTGCATGAAGTGATGGAAGGAAGGTTGGAGGAATGTGAGATTGGTGGGATTTTAGGAATAGTGCTGGGACTCTAACCATGCAAATATATCACTTTAAAATACCATTAACACAAGGAAAAGTCCTCACTTCTTGATCATCCAGTTATGAAACCTAGTTGCAGTCATTGTGATAGTCCAAACCAAGTTTGTAAAACACCTATAATAGATTGAATCAAAGTTTCATGCATTGGTCATGTGTCCATAGGAGGGTTAGGGTCCTTAAAAATTAGGTACAACAAAAGGATATCATTATTTGCATTGGATACATACTAATAGTTTTGACTATCTTATTCACTGGTAAAATCACAGTCATAGTCATGTTCCTTACTCCTAAAATATTCTAATCCAAATCCAATCCAAAATATTATATGGATGAACAAAGTATGACTTGATGGTACTAACACATAAATAAAAGAAACCCATAAATAAAATATTAGAATACCATTGACCTACCAATAATTGTAAATAAAAATATAGAAATGAAGGATATAAATTATAACATGTAGCTTTTTGAATATTGGGATTTATGAAACTTATTTGAAAACTAGTTTGAATTACAAACAAGTACAAGCTAGGAAAATGTGTCTTAAAATACAAGGTTCTTCATATATTACATATTGAGTGGAGTCTAGAGCCACTTCAAATATTCCTTAAAAAGATTGGAGCACAACAGTCACTATTTTACATATCAACTGCTCATTCTTTTATACTCATATCTCAAAAACTGTTGATTATTATCCTACTAAACTTACAATTCAAATATGAACTTACATCTTCACATTCTCATATCAAATCCTTATTTTACCTCTATTTTTTGCTTCTATAACAATGATCTAAACATAATCTACCTTAAAACAATGAAAATACACTAAACATAATCTAGTTAATTCCTAATTTTAAATTTCAAATTGTTATCTGGCTTTGATTTTTTTGAATTCTACCATATCATTTTGCTTTGAGATTAAAACCCAACATATCACAATCTGAATATTAGACTCGAACCTGGAAAATATACCAATTTATATTATCTCATGTTATGATTTGACACCACTTCACATATTTCCTAAAAATAATGGAACATCTTCCATAGAGCAGGTAATGTGGTCCATATTTCCTTAGAATAATGATTTGATAAAAATAGGAAGAGTGTGAGAAAAAGGATAAATTATTAATTGAGTAAAATTCAAACAAGCCACTAAATACAAATGAGTAAGTTGAAGAAGAAGAATATCTCCTTTTCCAATGTCTTTCATCTAAATTCTTTATTGGAATAACTATTTTATCTGATAGGATTTAGTGACAAATATTGCAAAGACTTGTTGGTGAAGACGAAAAGATTGCTTTCCTAAGTTGTTGAAGAAATTTTCCCCCCATATATAAAAGGTCATGAATAATAAGCGCAAAGTGAAGAAAGAGAAAGGTGCCACTAAAGGAAAGTATTAAGAGTTAAAAAGAAACAAATGATAATGAAAACTTAAATTATTTGTCTATTTTAGATTGAAGGGAATGTTAGAGCATGCATATTTGCATATTCTCGCATTATGTAAGAGATGCATATTATTACATTATATAATTGTGCACATATACATATATATTCTCATCTATAATTGAGCACATGTTTGCACATGCATGCTTAGCTCAAGTTCACTTTGTGAAGCTTTAGTTAAGCTTAATTTAGTTTAGTTCTTCTGTAATTGAGACTTATTTTTATTGTTAGCTCTTTGTTATTATTAAATCTAATGATTTATATAACAATAATTCATTTATGCATTGCAATTCATCTATCACTTTCATGGATTTAACGATAGATACTGCAAAGTGAGAAAGAGAAAGGCACCACTAAAACTAAAGGAAAATATTCAGAGTTAAAAGAAATTAATGGTTGTGACTGTACAAATGGGGACTATATCTAGTCTTGGTAGGCTCATCTAATTGGACTGGAGTACCCCTACTATCTATAGGTGGAATGATAACTATATTCAGCTTTTCCCTATATCCATAGTTCCATAGTACATATATGGAACATATCTAATATTTAGTGAATAATATAATTCATTAAGTATTAATTTTCTTTAATAAAATTACATTAATTTTTATAATACATATGATGTTTTATTTATAGTTTAAATTTAATAATTAACATCATTATCTTCTTAAATTACAACTATAACTAAAGTATAATATATATTATTAAAATCAATATCATGTGAGATTTTATTAATAAAAACTCTCACATAAATACTAAAATACAAAATATATCACCTGTAGATTTACTCTGAAATCATATTTGATAAAACTTGAGATATGCCCACTATGATAGGGTTTTACAACCCTAACTTTATTCATTTTACCCTTTATCTCTTCTAGAGACTTCGTGAACTATGCTTGGTGGCACTTCTTGAGGCTAGGGTTTTTGGTTCTATGGTTACTTTGTGAGTTTTGGAAGTTTTTCTTGGAGATTCTCCTTAATAAAAATTCACAATATTTTCCAGGTATACTGCCACTATGAAAATACCAAGCTCTTTGTGACTATTTTTGTGAATGGCTCTAAGAATCTGGAAACAATCTCTGTATTCATTTTGGACTTTGAGTTGTACAAGTTTTTTTCGAAATATCTTTTCTTCTATTCTTTTAATGAATTTCTATATACATGCTCCATCTGTGCATTCAAACTATTTGGTATTGATTTGTACATTGATTCTCTTTTAATACATCACTAGAGAAAATGATGACAATGATTACCCATTATGTGTATCATTATAGGACAAGGGATTTCAAAGACTTTGCATTTAGGATTGAAAACACTAATACCATAAACTACTTGGTGTGATAGCTAAATGTGGCCTTCTTATTTAACCATACACTTCAACATGGTCATTGTTCAACAATCACATACAAGAATGGATATGAAATTATCCATCTTTCATGTCTCTATGATTCGATCTGTTGCCTCCTATCTAGCTGGGGTTTTGAATAAGCTCTCAGAATCGAGAGTCCAACAACCTAGACCATTACTAGAATGGAGGATTTAATCTAGAAATGTAGTGCAATATTAATCTAGGAATGAAATATTGCTAAATTAATCTAAGAAATAAGCATGAAATTAAGCTATAAAATGAACATGATAGTAAACTAGAAATAAGATTAATCTAAGAATTCTTGAAAGAAGCTAAACTAGACATGATTTATCTTAAAAAATGATATTAGTCTATTGCATGAAAACTATTGAATTGAAAGTGTAGCAGTGATTCGATACAACAATGAATTCCCTCTCCCCTCTTTTGAATGAGAAATGAGGTTCTTTTATAGGATGAGAGTCCAGTTAGAATGGAAAGTTTCCTTTGAGAGAAACAGTCAACTGTTGCCTTTTTGAGTTAAGGAAGCAGTTAACTAGTTAGTTGCACTTTTAAATCACAGTTAACTCAAATTTTCTATTTCTAAACTGGAGAGAAGATTTTGGAGAAAATATTTAATTAAATAAATAGAATATGACCTCATAAATGTATTTTCTCAATTATTTGAACAATTAAATTCAATTATTGAAATGAGGATATTTATTTAATAATTAAATATTATTTAATTCCCTTTTAAGTGTTTTAGTTAAAATGGGTAAATTTAATTTAATTAAAGTGCTAGGACTTTATAATTAAATTAATTCAATCATAAGGTTTATTTAGCCAGGTAGTTGATATTTTAGGAATTAAATATAATGTATGATTGATGGAGATTTAGGGTTTTCTGCATTTGACACTTAGGTCTAGTAGAGTTAGTCAAAACTCAGAATTGCCTAGTACATTAGGTCTTTGATGATTCAGAAGAATGATAAATGAAACAAAATTGGTTAGGGTTGCCAAATGCCAATTTTGGGGTGTTACATTTTTCCCCTCTTTGAATTGATGTGCGAGCAACTTAGTGATTCAAAGAAAATTCTGACGTTTGAAGCATAGGAGAATATTTGAAATTGATTTTGAGAATTGATGATGTAAATATTTTAGAGCTATCTCCAAAACAGAGCTTAACTCTCTGAAGTCTAGGTTAGATTGTTGAGATTCTAGTTAGATTAAGTTTTTGAGGGTCATCTTCAGAATGAAGCTTAACTCTTAGGAATCTAGGTTAGATTGCTCAGATACTAAATAGATTTCCACCTTTCAAAAGATTATTCCTAGAACAAGGCTCAATCTTTAGGAGTCAGGGTTAGATTGCCCTAATACCTATCCATTTGAAGGATAGTCAATAGAGATTTTTAGGACTATCTCCAGAATGAAGCTTAGTCCCCCAATATCTAGGTTAGATTGCCCAAATATTGGTTAAATTGAGTTTCAGAATCATCTCTAGAACGAAGCTGGATTTTTCAGAAGCCAGGATTAGATTGCCCCAATTCCTAATAGATGAGATTTTTGAGAACCATCTCCATAATGGAGCTTGATCTTTAGGGACTTGAGTTAGATTTCTTAGATACCAAATAATGAGATTTTAAGAATCATCTCCAAAACGAAGCTCAATCCTCAGTGATTTGAGTTAGATTGCTCAGATACCTAATAATGAGATTTTGAGAACTATCTTCAAAATGAAGCTTGATCCTCAGGGATTTGAGTTAGATTGTTCAGATACCAAATAATAAGATGACCATATGTAAGGAGTGATGATGCCCCTAGTGATTCAGAGTTGTGGAACACCCAATTTTGACTGTGAGGTACAGAAAAATGAAGATGCCCCAAGTGATGAGATGCCCCTAGCAATGAGGACTTTTGAATTTAGAGCAGATTGATTGAAATAGATTTAATGATGTAATCATCATGCCCCCTCGGGAGAGAAATGGAAAGATGACATGCCATAATGGTTATTGAGAGCGAGAAATTACCGATAGATGTAGAATAAAAATTTGAGAAGAAATCAGAATAGATTACAGAAAAATCTAGAAGAAATGTCAAAGATTTGAGAGAATGTTGATTGGATATGATTCTGACAAGAAAGCGACATCAAAAAGTTGATTGCACAAGCGTCCAATTGTGTCGGTCCCAAAACTTTTAGAATGTGATTTTGAGCTATATAAGAGTGTCAAATTTCAATTTTGATCCCAAAAAAGCTTATTTGAAAATTAGATTCCAGTTCAAAGCATTAGGAATTGAAGAGTGAGAGAGAGGATCAAACACTTGGGCAGGAGTGATGAAGCTAGAACGTTGAAGAAGAACCCCTCATCGTACAAATCTATGAGAAAACAATGAAGTGACCATGGAAGCAATGTCTAGGATGCAAGTCTAGAATGAAAGTGCAATCCTATGCTAGATGAAAATGAAAGTGCAATCCTATGCTAGATTCAAATGAAAGTGCAATCCTATGCTAGATGCAATCCCTAGGATACGGTTGTTAGACCCATTGGATAGTTATCATCATAGAGAATTATTTGTGGAACATCAGAGTCGATACAATCCTTACTGGTGCCACTATGACCATAAGGATATGAATATGAATTTCATCAGATCAAATATGGTAAACAAACGTAAGCATCGAGGCACAAAATCTAAGATGACTTGAACATTGTTTCCAGTTTTGATAGAGAAAGAGCACACCTATATCGAGGCATTCAAAGCCAAGATAACCATGAGTGTGTGCATGTGTAAACAAGTAGATAAATATAAAACAAGGAGATAGTACTGACCTGACCTTGGCGTACAAATAAAAAAGATCAAGTGATGTAAGGTTGTTCCACCTTAATGTAGAAGTTTTTATCAAATACACCTTGGTTATTTGATGTTGTCGAATCATCGGGACCACACCAACAAGTAGTAGACAAAGAAAATATCAATGAAATCCATGAGAACAGACATTATACAAAGTAAAGATTCAATCATAGCTCAGCTAGTTTCAAAGTTTTCAGATGTGTATAGGTATAGGGGTGTCGAGAAACACCGTTGTGCTTGTGAGTGCTATGTATTTGATAGCTATCAAGATATGTTTATGTTTGCAATATGAAATGTCTGTTGAGAAAAATAGATGTATCTAGAGATAGTGTTAAGAAACACTATTGAATTGGGTGTTGAGAAACACCTTGTTGTGTCAGTAGTGAGTTTTCCTTCTGAAATGACAAGATTACTGACTCTACATGTGATCAAATTTTAGGACCTATGCCCCTAGTGAGATTATGAGAACCATCTCCAGAATGGATCTTGATCCTCAAGGATCTAAGTTAGATTTCTCAAATACCTAACAATGAGATTTTGAGAACCATCTCCAGAATGAAGCTTGATCCTCAAGAATCTGAGTTAGATTGGTCAGATACCTAATAATGAGATTTTGAGAACCATCTCTAGAATGAAGCTTGATCCTCAGGAATCTGAGTTAGATTTCTTAGATACCTAACAATGAGACAATCTAATTGGGGACCCATGCCCCTAGGTAACAACTAACTTGACTCATGTTGTGAGGAAAAACCTAATTTGATTGCCCCCAGGCTGATGACTCTAGATCAGTAACAAGTCAGGAGGGTTTGCAAAGGAACCAAAGTGTCACAAAAGTGACTAAAATCTATGTACAATGAAGGCAAGAATTTCCAAGACTGAGCATTAATAGATAGAGTGTTGAGTACAACTCCAACTTCAACAGATTGATGTTGATTTTTAGATATATGTTGTTGGCGAGAAATCTCATCAGTATGGTGATAGAAGATAGATGCAGTGAGAACCACTAGTGACTGACACAAGAGAGAGATTCTCGAGTAAAGAGATTGTAGTAATAGCTAGGCATTAGTAGGCAGACATAGTGAGAACCACTGGTGACTGATGTGAGAGGGATTCTGAAAAGTAGTAGGACAATGCCCCCTAGACTAGGAAGGATGCCCCTAGAGTATGACAAGTTTCAATCCATGTAAGTTGGTATCTTGATGGTAACTAAGAGCATGTTGACTCCCAAGAATCTAGGTTAGATTTCCCAGATACCTAATAGCTTATCGCCTTTCAAAAGACTATCCCCAAAATGAGGCTCAATCTTCAGGAGTCAGGGTTAGATTGCCCTGATACCTGTTCATTGAAAGATAGTCAATAGAGATTTTTTTTGGTTGATGCATCAAAGTTCCTGTTGCTAGGTTTTCACCAAGATGATCATTTTTTAGGAATTTTTACGGTTTATAGATTTTTTAGATTTTCATAGATTACTTGATCTCAAGAAAGATCACATTAGTTTTCCCCTAGTGTCTAGCAAGGTGTAGGATGTTGTAGATGGATTAGAAAGCTGATGGATGAGACAAATAGACAATGATGGGGGAAGAGGGTGAATGAAACCCTCGAAGACAGTCTCCTCAAGATTACCCAAGCTATGGAAAAGAGAATATAGCAATGTAGGCTCATGGAGCGGTGCTAGATAGCATATAGGATAATGACCTAATGTTGTGAAAAACATGTGGTCCAAAAGAGTGAACATGTCAAGAGACGTTTTGAGAAGCAATTTTGCATTTTTCATTCTTCATTTTGATCAAGACCAAGGGGTCAATTAGATAGCATATAGATATGATAGCGTAATTAGGATAAGAGGTGATGGAGGTCTAAGTGAATGTTGTGGGATTATGCTAGGAATTCCCAAAGATAGGAAGGATATGCTTGGGATAAGCAAGATCATGATAGGGTGTCATGGATGAGAGCAAGCAGATAGGATAATGGAAAGTATAATGAATGTGAGGATACTTGTGTTCATGGATAGGCTCAACCTTGTCAAGATCAGCAGAAAGAACATGGATGTTCACGAGCTAGCTAGATATAAGGTATGATGGATAAGATGAAATGGAAGGAACTTGCCCCCAAGTGAAGAGTGCAAGTAGGAGGAATTACGCATGACACCTATTTTCCAGGTTTTCATCATTGTACTTATCCAAGGTGCTACAAGAAGTGGTTTTCACCATAGGATGGATCGAATTATCTTTAATTTTTCTACTGAGGTGCCTCTTTACTAGGTTCTCGCCAAGGAACTTTTTCTTTATTTATATTTTTTTTACTTTTGATTTTATGGAGGAACTTAAGCTTCTTTCTCTTTAGATAGTGCTCCTTGGAAAGATATGATATGGTGGGCCAAGGCTGCTGAAAGTATACTCAAAGATGTGATAGGGTGATGGTAGAGAAGGATTTATGTGATATATTGGATAAGAGGGACAACAAGAATGGATATGATATCATGGTAAGATCAACATTGACACACCTCTTGAAAGGCAGTGGATGAATGGAGGAAAAAATGATGGAATAGCTTGAGGATTTGATGTATGATTGGATATGGATCTTGGTACACATGGACCTAAGATGGATAGAGAAGTATTCAAGGTGATAGATTTTTGGACATGAGGACCCAAAATAGAGTTAGAAGATGGGAGATGTTTATATGGAGATGCAGTTGAAAACTTTGGAAGCTTGGATGTCAACTCTGACTTTTCCTTTTTGTTCAAGCCTTTTAAGAGAGACTTGGGAATCCACATAGCTTTTGCTTTTCTATTTTTATCCAAGTCCTTTAGAAGAGACTTGGGAATCCACATAGATTTTGATTTTCCATTTGTATCAGATGATTTAGAATACAATTCTTTCATAATAGATTTAGGAACCCATATTTTCTTTGATTTTGTTCTTTTCTTAGTGCACCTGTGTGGTCTCTTGAATATTTCCTTTTTTTGTAGTCACATGTCGATTAGATGGGACATCGTGATCTTCATATGTAAGTGGATTCTTGTATTTGTGATTTCTTCGTTGCGCATCCAAATTTCTTCCAAAAGACTTGAGAACTATGGATGGATAGGGATGATATGACTAGTTCATATGGATTGGTTGATAGGGAGAATTCAAGGATGTATGTCTTTTTTGATCTTGATAGGAGATAGGGTAAGTGGATGAAAAGCTAGTATTTATAGGCATGGTGGATTGAGGGATATAAGGACCCAATATAGATGGAAGGTTTGACGGTGTTAGCTTTGGGATATAAGGACCAAGGATGGATTTGGAAGATGGAGAAGGTTGATGCTTACATTTTAATGGAGGGATATAAAGTGTGGATGGTATATCAACATCTTTAGAGTGAGCTGCATGACCAAGGCTCTTCTCTTTAGAATTCATCGGTATATCAACAAGAGCATGAGTAGCTTCAATAGGAGTAATTTTGAGAGGAGCATATGAAGCTTGATTGGATTTATTTTTATGAAAGGGATTTAGAGGAATGATGGTTTCTTGAGGTGGATATGGAGAAGTATGAAAAGGAGATGATGGTATGCTATGATCTTGACAAGGATCTTTGGATGGTGTATAAAGGGTACCTTTCTCTTGATTTTCAATAGGCCCATTAGAGATGGTAGAAAGCATATCTTGATATTTCTTGGGAGATGGAGGGTTATCTTCCTTGAAGACATGGAAGGGGAGGAGAGGATCATCATGAGATGCTTGAGATATGTCACTTTGGTCAACCATTGGATACAGATGGATGGTGTCTTGATCTTGATCATTAATGATATATGTTTCTTCACATTGTTGATTGTCCTCTTGACATGGAGCCACTTTAAAGGACAAGTTAGGAGTGCTAATCTGCATATGGTATTCTTGACATGTTCATGGACAATCATTTTCAATAGGCATGATAAGCATTGAAGCACATGGAAGCTTTGGGTCTATGATCTTTGAAGCCTAAGCAAGGCTTGCAGCTGTATGCTGATTAGCTTGAATATATTTTAGACGTAGCCCTTGAGGGTAGACATAGTTAGTATTAGGCTCAGTTCTTGATACAGACGGTGCATCTGGTTGTGAAGCTTTAGGAGATAGAGGAATGGTGGAAGAAGTAGATGAGATATATGAACCATTGCTAGACAGGGATTCTTGATATTGATCATGCTTGAGATTAGTATCTTCACTAGATGATTCATTAAGATTTTCCACTTTGATTATTCCATCATCTATGAGATCTTGGATTTTATGTTTCAACTCCATGCAAGATAAAGTTTTATGCTTGTTATTTTGATGATATGCACAATAGGGACTCAAGAAATTGAATCCACATGATGTGATTGGAGGAAATGTGATGAGATCATTCTCAAGAAGTTCATCCAATGTTGATTCATAAGATTGTCCCAAAGGAGTAAATATTCTCTCTCTAAAGGATAATTAGATGCTTCTTGACTTTCAATATCCTTCTTTTGCAGATAGAAAAGAATTTCATCTGATTTTGTCATAGTTTCCTCTACATTCTCTAGATCAAAGATAGGATGGTCATAAAACTGTTCTTGATCAAAGATGGGATTGTCATAAAACTATTCTTGATCAAAGATGGGATTGTCATACCAAGATTTATCCATGTTGGAAGGAAGTGTGGAGATGTGAGAATCATGATCAAAT
>MU227826.1:1261577-1272328 GCA_018584345.1 Thuja plicata | reverse complement strand
GACTTATCTTTATTGATTTTGAAAAAATAGTACATCCAGGTCCATGTTATACATGTTGATTAAAAAATATCCAAATATATGAAATTATATTATATTGTATTGTCCTCTCTTTACATTTTATATTATGTATATATATGTGTTTGAGTGGATTTCATACCTCTTTAAGGTGAAAAGACACAACCCTTATTACAAAATATTTTGAAAAAACAATAAACTAACTAAAAAATAACTACCTAACTTTCGGATTTGGATTTGGTCAAAAATCCAAAACACATCGTGAAAAGCTAAGATTTTTTTTGGAGATAGGAAATTTGATTTCCCAAATGGGGTCAGTTTTAGATTTTTAAAATTCGACCATCTTCAGCCTCTGTCGGTGTCATATCTGTAGCAGGTTGAGATTCCAACATTTTTTGAAGGCTTCGATTAGTTAGTTCTATGTATTTGTGTCATAAATCTTCCTTCCTTTAATTTTTTTAGTATGGGGAAAATTGCTTCTTGATAATGGATTGGGACTTCTAAATTCTTAAAATTTAGGGTACCACCAGGACCCATGCTCTATGGTGCTATATTGGTCGAAAAGAAAGACAAAAAATTGTTGACCTCATCAATGGGGCAATAGAATGCTTATTTTTCCCAATCAATATAGCATTATAGGGAGGGGGGCTCCGACATCTATAATTAGGACTTGAGGCAGTAGGTGGACACCAGAAAATAGGGCCAATGGGGAATCTTTGTTATTCATGTAAGCATTATTGAGTGTAGAGAAGCGTATCAATAACCCCTATGCCTATGCAAAAATGATATCTCCCCCGCACTGAATATTTTAAAGTGGATTCAAGCTATTTCAAGTTATTAGCAATGCTTGAATATCATATATTCAACCCAAGGATTCTCTAATACCCTCTCTTCCTATCCATCCTCACGGTGGGCACAATGTTAGGAGAGTATTGGACCCTAGGTTTCTAGTTAGTTCAGTTCCACACCGGATCGATGGCACTCCTTTCTTATCTTTTTCCACCCACTTGTGCATGGAATATTGCTTCAATGTTGGTTTCAAAGTGGTAAACATGAAGGAAGAGGGTTATATAGTTCTCTTGCAAGAGGGTTATATAGTTATGTTCTAAACATTCTATCATTATGGTTCTAGAGGTTTATATAATTATGGTTCTAGATTTATGTTCTCAAAATTCTATAATTCTTTCATTCTAGGTGGGTTGTTTATTCTATTTTGGGGGGATAGATATAAGGTTCTAGGAGTAGTGAGAAAGATAACCTTTAGTTACTTATTGATTGTTGATAGGATGGCTCAATCCCAATAAGCTCACTAACCAATTCCCTGACACTACTACTATTATAGTGGTTCCCATCACCCAATATCCAAAGCTGAAGAACTTCATTTCATTCACTTTGTCACACCGCTAATAACTTGAAATTCGCAAGCATCGTTCCTATCCACTTCTCTACAACCAGGAAAAATAGTATCCTCCTAACCTCTAATCCTAAGGTTAGGGTTGGCGATATACTAGCTCACATTAGGGAATGTCTCAAGTGAGTGCATTAATTCTCACCTTACCAGAGCAGCCAAAAACTCTATTTCTGGATGAATGAAACATGAGCATTCTCTAGGCAGATACCAGCAACATTTGTAAATGGGGTCCTATGCCCCATTCCTGTACAAGAATGCCCATGCAAATACCCAACCATAGTAGTTGTGCACTTCATTCGACCCCTGAGATGTCCATGGATCTAATCCCCAACCCAACCACGGGGTGCCTAATTCCTAGTTCCGCAACAGCCACCCCAGGACTTGGGGCGCTAGGATAGAGGTTCATCCAAGGGCTTCCAAACAACTATGGTTGGTTGGGTTCAAAAGATTCCCTCTTTACCTTGCTAAAATAGTTGATGGTGAGCTATAATCTATTATATTAATGGATAGAGAATCTATCTAAGCCCACTCACACTTCTTATCTGAACAATACCCACCCTTTAATAGTGGGCCCAGTGGGACTTAAGTTGTCTCAAGGGGGTGGGTAGAATTCAGAAAAGGATTAGAGGCCTCCATGGACCACATTCTAAAAACTTGGTAGGTGGATCTAACCAAGGCCCTAATGTTCTCATCCGGCTTGGCACCCTTAAGCAAGTCTCGCTTGGAAATTATCCCTACCACAAGGGGCCGCTCACAATTTCCTTTCAAGGGGCTTCGCTCATCAAGCTAGAATGGGACTAATCCAGTGCCCTATGGAGCGATGAAGTCTCTCTTAGTGAGTGGGGTAGCTGGGCATCACTGATCAGTCCCTAACCATTCCCCTCCTTAATGATAGTAGTACTAGGTGAGAGATTAGTACGTAATACAAAGTTCCCCCACCCTAACAAAGTGAATGACCTTGGCCTATCCAATACCATCCCTCCTTTATTTATGATTTTATTGGGCCTCTGAAGTGATCCTTTATCGTATCACATCTGGTTAGAGTTTATTAGGGTATTATATAGGTAATATAACCCTAATCTCAACAAAAAGACCTCATCCATCATAATATTTTTGAGTGCCCCGAGCCCTTTCAGGTTCTGAGCTAAACCCACCCTTTTTTCATTACTGGGTTTTGCTAGCATTTTACTAGGGAAATGGATCATGATAAATTCATGTTGTTTTTTCATGCCTATGCTGGTTAGGGCCATCACCATCAATTTGGCCAAAATGCAACTTTCAATTATAGTTTTTTTAACCCATTGGTTGGGGTGCACCATTTATGGACCTTCACCTCTTCCAATTACCCTCTTGTAATTAGTGCACCATTTCCCTTCCCCCTCTTTCAAGGCACCTTGTATTTTGTCCTAATTTAGGAGGGAGAAGTGGATACAATAGCAGATAATTACAAGTGGATCATTAAATACATCAGTGGATAAGTGGCTACAGCAGCGGATAATTCAAGCTATTCGCTTCTCAACAACGGATAATTCCTGCTATCCACTTCTCAACAGTGGATAATTCCTACTATCTGCTGCCCACCCATTACTATTATCTAGTTTCATCCTATTAGAATGATGTACTGTAATATAATAATGTTCCAACGTTATTTCTTCTTCTCGCCCTTGCCCAAACCCATTCTGTTCATTTGGAATTAAAAGGAAAGGAGGGGATGTCCCATGGGAATTTTTTAACCTTGCATCATGATAATCTGTCCTAATCTTGACAAATATGACTTGAGGAATGAATCTCAAAATGAGTGCCCCGAGCCCTTTCAGTTCATGAGCTAAACCCGACAAAAATCCACGTATGGTTTTCCCTAGCAAGTCAGCTCAGAACTGGCTGAAAGATTCTATACGTAATATGCTGAGTCAGTGATGCACCACACCATATTAATATGAGAATATAACCTAATCTTGAGAAAAGTGACTTCATCCATCAGAATATTTTGGAGTGCCCCAGGCCCTTTCAAGATCTGAGCTAAACCCGCCAAATTTTTGTTAACGGGTTTCGCTAGCGGTTTACTAGGGAAAGGGATCATGATAAAGTCATGCTATTTTTAATGCCTATGCTACACTTCCCTTATCTTTTAAGTGGTACACCTCCCTTCTCTTTTTCTACTGATCTTGCCCAAAAAAGTAGGAACATTGCTAACCAAATAATTCTTACTCGTATTGTGTCCTGCTTTAGGAGGGAGAAGTGGATACAACAGAAGATAATTACTAGTAGATCAACGGATAATGAAATCTATCCGCTTCTCAACAGCAGATAATTCCTAGTATCTATTTCTATCACAAAAGATATTATATATGGAATATAACCCTAATCTTGATAAATGCGACTTCCTCCCTAAGAAGATTTCATAGCACCCCGCCCCATTTCCATTTCTGAGCTAACCATGCTAAGTTTTCAAGCTAACTGTGCTAAGTTTGAAAGGAGGGGTACAAGACAAAACAAAATAGACTCCACCCAACCCACCCCGCCCATTTTCATCCCCTACCCAACCCCAACCTACCTTTCTGAACCCAACCTACCTCTCTTCACCCTCCCTTTCTGAACCTACCCTAAATTTGTAACCCGACCCTAACTAACCCCACCCTAACTTACTCTTCCCAACCCCATTCTATTCATGTGGCACTAATATTTGGGATCCTAAGTAGGAAAAGACAAGTATCCCCATGGATAATTTCCTTGGCCTACTCAATACCCCCTAAGGGTGGGTATTGGTCCAAGGCCTACCCTTATCGTTCATTGGTTGCGCCTGACCTTTCTCCTCCATAGTGTTGGGATGGGCCCCCTTTGCTTTTGGGATTTGAGGCCCATCCCTTCTCAGAGTAGGTAGGCCAATCCCTAAGCCATGAACTTGCCTTCTCTAGGTTGGGCTCCTCTTGGGAGGATCCCACCCGTACGAAGCCTGCCCCCGGTGTAGGTTCCTATCTATAAGTAATAGTCTGGGTTGGGTAGGGTGGTGCAACCCTATATTTTAATACTGATCCTATCCAACCTCAAGGATAGGTGGTTCACTATGCCCCACCCCATAATAATGTAATTAATAAGACTCGCCTATGGTTGAGAACCCCTTAGGGGATTCCCTTTCTCTAGCTCTTAGGCCATGTCTTACCAACTCATTATACATATAGTTAAGGTGGTGCAACCTTACCTTCTTTCTTTATCTTGGTCCAACCCCACCTTCCATACAAGTGCACCCTTCCCTTCTTTCTTTATCTTGGTCCAACCCCACCGACTAATACAGGGGGGTGAATTCCCCCCCATTAGGACACCCCCTGCCCAACCCCACCCACCCTAACAAAAACAAAGTAACCCCACCCACCCTAACAAACATAACCCCAAGGACAAGGAAAAGTAATATACAATTACCTCATCTACTCAATACCCCCCTAGGGGTGGGTATTGGACTCGGTCTGCCTTATCGTTCATTGGTTGGGCCTGTCATGTCTCCTCCATAGTTCAAGCTGGGCTCAGTTCACTTTAGGGCTATGTGCCCAACCCTCCTCAGAGTAGCCAAGCCAATCCCTAAGCCATGAACTTTTGTTCTCTAGGTTGGGCTACTCTTGTGAGGATCTCGCCCCATAGAAGAAATAATAGGACCCACTGGGATACTTTATTCTCAATATAGTTTGTTCTTGTTGGGATGGGAAGGTAGGGCACAGGCATGGTATCACATATAGATCGGTGGGTACCTTCCTTGTGGATTAGGAAGTGTGGGTTTGAATCCCATTGGATCTTTAGGCATAGAGTGAACATGACTCCAAGTCTGGTAGGTGTAAATGCCAACCTCGTATAGTTCTATGCCGGCCTCTCTAGTTGGTTATCATTTATCACTGGAGCAAGTCTCTGCTATACTCAAAACTAGGAAGGTATATGGGGTAAGGGACCCACTGCTCTAGAAAGTCCAAAATATAGTATCTTTGAAACCACCCCAAAGTAGGATTAAAGAACACATTTTGTGGCTTGTCTAGGGAAGGGGGGCTCTGACATTGTTTCTCTGGAAAATAGAACTCTGGAAGAATGGAATTTTCCAAATTGTGGCAATGGAATCATGATCTAAGGAGGTGATGGGAACTTTGTTGGATGTCACAACAACTCTAATGGCTGCATTGTAGCTTTTGGTTTAGAGAAATATTAATTTTGGGGCTTACACTCAATGGGGAAAGCCGGTTTCTTGGATGACTCCCGAGGGCGCTATGTTTGTTAACATTGGGTCATTGTCTCATTATAGCTGATATATGACCTGACAAAGGCCCTTAAGTTCAGCCTAGGTGATGAAATTTGTATATGTGACCTCCCAGAGAATTGTATCAATCTGAGAACCCTAGACTATGTAATCTTTCTTGTACTTTAGGACCAATGGGAGCTTCTCTAAAGCCTTTTACACCTTTGATTTTCTGGCGGGCACTAGCAATGTGGTTGGAAGTTCCAGACTTCCCAGAGGTGACCTTGCTTCTTCCATTTTCACAATTACAACCTGTAGGACTAGAAAACCATTAGTATAATAAATACAATACATTAAGCTTAATAAAATTTTGGATCCTGAGATTTCAAGGATCACATGTCTTGTTACAAAAAAAGAGACAAACATGGCATTAGTTATTGCAATAATTTTGGGTGGGGATATTTCTTCCATGAGCTAATTGCAAGACACAAAACATGTGTTTGAGATGAGATAAGCCTGGAAATAGTAACTTAATAAATTATTGTGAAAGACCTATAATACCCACTCATGTTTTTCTTTTTAGGTTGTGATGTCGTACTCTTTTAGGCATTGGTTTTAGTTGATTGGCCGAATTCTTTTAGGCTACATTTCATGTGAGCTGTTATTCTTTCAGTTGATGGTGATTATTATGTTATGGTTTATCATATGCATAGATGGTGTGATGATTTTTTCATGTTGATATCATATGTTGATTTCGGATTATGATATACTTACCCCATACTTGCATGTGTATGGTTATTTTATATGTTGATGTACTTGCTGATGTGTTGTTGTGGTAGAGGACAGAGACGTAGTTACTTGCTTCGGCGAGATCCACACGTTTGACTGATCCCTATCATTGTTTGTGATATTGTATTATATGTACACGCGTGTTCTTTTGATGACAGGATTGCAGGTATAGGACATCATCTTCCTTGAATTGGCAGGAGTGAGCGTGCCCATAAATATTCATCTCAATGGTAAAGAGGGGAGGTAACATACAGATCCAAAACCCTAACCTAAGCCTAATCATCCTAATGTTGGATGAGTTTCAGTATGACTACCCTATTCATATTTGTCTAGGTTGACAGAATTTGAATACCCTCTCTCCCAAGTATGTGTGTGTTTTGCTTGATTATGCTTTCAAGTGATTTTTGGATTATTGAGTGATTTTCCATATTCTATGAATTAAGGAATTATGGTTGAATTAACTATTTAATTATATCCTAATTTTATTTTAAATAATTAATTAAATTGAAATATTTGAATATTTTGATTTAATTAAATATTTAATTGAAAACTATAGTAAATGTGCTTATATGATTAATTAAATAATTAAATATTTGGTTTCATGTATTATTGTGACATAAATATTTAATCTATTTAATTAAATATTTTATTAAATTACATGTGCCTGAATGTGTTGAAAAAGTATTTTCAAATTTAAATATCTCAACTTGAAATTAGGAGTCAAAGTTGAGTTGTGACAATAAAGAATATTTTAATTATTTAATTTGGATTTACTTTCAATTTTGAGTGGAGTAATTTTAGGGATTGACTTGGGAGTTGTCATCAAGCTTTGCATGATTAGGGGAATTTCAATCTCTTTAGGGGGAATTGGTCATTCATTCTCTCATAACAGGTTTTTTTTGGATTTGGAGAGCTCTTGGTGAATTTGGGGTTTTTGAAGGATTGTGGATTGTTGTGGTTTCTTGTTGCTTTGAGGATTTTAGGATTTTTCTTGCTTGTGTGTGTGCTCAGATCTTCATAGTTTCCAGATCTGTGGTTGAATTGTGCTTGAAGGGTTTTTAGATTTGCTTCCATCTTCCAAGCTACATTCTTCCATTTCTTGCATTGGAATCAAGGTAGGTTTCATCTGCCATGTATGGTTTCAATATTGTAGATCTGAGGTTTTCATTGTTGGATTAGTGCATGTTTGTTTTTTTGGCTTTTAAATGGATTTATTGTTGTTTATACATTTTTGGGTGTCATTAGAACCCTAGATCTGAATTTCTTTCATTCTATGTATTCTTAGCATCATAGGGTTATGCTGTCAAAATTTCAGGAAGAAATTCTCTCTAGATCTCTTAGAAAACAAAAAATTAATCTTTTGTATAGTATAAACTATAGAGAAAATTAAATTTATGGTTTATTGATGTTTTCAGGGTTTATGAGAAGCTTAGAACTGTCATTTTCATGTTAATATGGTTCTTAGCATAATACCCTTATGCTGTCAAAAATTTCGTGAAAAGATCTCTCCTAGAACTCCTTGAAATCAAAAAATTAAACCCCCTGTATAGTCCTAACTATAGAAAAATTAAAATGAATATTTAGCCTTGTATTTGCTAAGAAAAAAAAAATTAGTTGGAAAAAATCCAACTCTCTGTATTTGATACAGACTAGTGTAAAAAGGTTTTTTTTAAAAAAAAAAAATTTAAATCCCCCTTTTGGGATTTTTCCATTTTCAGAAATTTACAATAAAACAAAAAAAAAATTATTTGTACTATTCTACCTTTTTAGGAATCGGTTTTTTTAAAATTAAAAATTATAACAAAAAAAAAATTAAAAAAGAAAATGTGTACCGCAGTGTAGCAGATTTCTTTTGTTTTAAAAATTTTAAAAGTGTTAATGGGAGGTGGGACCCATCCCCACCCACTGTGGCATCAACGCCACTCCCTATGAAAAGGGGAGGCGGCTGTCACGCCACCCGCCGTATGGCAGGTGGGTGATAGGACCGCCGGTCCCCACCACCACCTGTGGTGGTCAGCGCGATACACGCAGGGGTGAGGGTACCACGTGGGTCCCTCCCCCATTTTATAGTTTTTGGTGTTTATTTCTATTAAAACTAATTTTTAGTTATTAGTTTTTATTAGTTTATTTAATATTTTATTTTTATTGAGATTTAAATTAATTTAGTTTATTTAGTTTAAATATTTATGTTTATTAATAGAAACATTTTATATATATATAGAATTAATTTAATATATTAATTGTTGAAGATATTTTAATAAAATTAATTATTAATTTAAATTAATAGTTATTATTAATATTAGAATTAATATATCGATTATTAATACAATTAACTTTATTAATATGTTTTATTAAAATACTTGAGTTAAAATATAGTTGATTAAATTAAGTTAATCATGATGATTCTTAGTTGTGGGATAATTTGAGATCCTGCTATTAGATGAATTTGATTTAATGGATTTTCTTGGTTGATTGTTTAAACCACGAGAAGTAGTTTTAATTAGTTCTAATGCAATCAACTTTAATCATTTTATATTAAGTTATTAATTAAACGAAGTTTATGCTTGAGTTAGCTATGAATGATTACATACTTATAGTTCATTTTTCAATCCTTTTAGATGTTCTGGTTCTATGCATCTGTATGTTTCTCTTTTGCTTACATGTGTTATTTTTGGGGGCATTAGATGACCTAGGAGGTATACAGAGGCTGGGGGGGTGTTTATATTTATGTTACTTCATGGCGTGCGTGTTATCAAGTTATTACCCTAAATCAACCATGTGACCCTTTCAATTATGTTATTTGTATGTGTACCTATATGTGACCATCCCTGTTTGTATGGATACTGGATTTGGGTATACTTGTGGGTTGTGACCTATGCTAGAACTGTTAGGATCTCTGAGCCTAGGATAGGTTACCTAGATGTGTAGTAGGAGGTGGCTTGCAATAAGTTCCATGTCCGTAAGTGACTTTTGGATTGCTTATTGTAGAGTTTTCTTAATAAGTAATAACTAAGGACATACTAAGGGATATTAAATGAAGTAATAAGATATGTGTCTCCTCACCCATGCTTGAGTGCTAGTAAAGACTGAGATGGAGGATGAAATAGTACTTTCCCCCTTACGAGGTGTGGGTTCTAGCATAGTTAGTGATCTTGTCAGTTTGAGAGGTCATTGGCTCCGTGTATGGTCACTTAGGTGCCAGAATCCATTGGGATTATTGGGGCTGAACTTAAGGGTTAGACGTACATGATGACACCTTCCTTTACACAGTCTAGATTTCCTAAATTGTCAGTTGCCTCTAGATTAGTGAGTCTTACCTTTTTGTGATGATTAGTACACTGGATTAGAGAGCTATCAGGATCCCTTTCTTAGTGGTTATTCCTTCTTGGCTTTGGATATCCGATTGGGATTTGTTGTTATCTCCTCAACACGGTGGGGTGGACCTGGTGGAACCCACGTCGACAAAGTGACTTGTATTCATTCTTGTTCAGGGAAGTAACTGTCTACATATACCTAGACTTTTATAGTTTCTTTTTTCATCCTTGTCTTGTCAAAGTGTTATCATATATTTTTCACTTTCATTATGTCTTAATGTTTAAAGTTTTGAGATTCTCATTGTCTTAGAATCATTTTCTTAAAATTTTATTTTCACTAGGGGAATCTAGGAACATGATCTTATGACTTCCTTCTCTTAAAGACATAATATGATTACAATTGATCTTGAATGTGCTTTTGATTAAGTTTAAAGTCAGATTATGAGATGTTATCATATAAACCCTAATGCAATTAAAAGAAATTATGCATGTATTACCATCGCATTATGAATTATCAATCTGTGCTGATGATAAAAGTGGTGAAATTATAATCATGACCTAAGTAGTAATATTTTATGTAGGAAATTATATCTTTGATTTAATGATATATTCTAATGTTTTGATGTTTTGAAAAGGATGGATCCTGATTTAGTCAATCTTCCATGGATTTGAATGTTTATCATTTCTCAAATGGAAAGGTTGTGTTATTATCTATGATCATGACCTTATGATTACAATATGTTATAATTTGATAAATAATGATAATGATAAATAAATATTTCCTTTTCATATATATAGATCTATGTGTTATGCCCTAATTTAACTAGGGTGATCATTATTTTAAAGCTGTGATACTAATATTGGAAAAGAGGTTAGTAAGTATATATATATATTTTTAAAATATGTTGTGCTTATGAACATGAGGGAATTTGAATAAATGATGTTATGGTAAATGTTTGTTTAAGAGAAAGTTGAGGATTATATTGATACTATGCCAATCTGGAAAACA
>MU227826.1:1225710-1243968 GCA_018584345.1 Thuja plicata | reverse complement strand
AACCAGGTCACACCTAGCAGTGTGTTATTGTAACCTTTCATAGGGTTGGCTCCTCACAGGGCATCACTTCAGAAGAGTGAAAACTTGGTAGCATGTTACTGGTGGTTTTTTCCATATTGGGTTTCCATGTTAAATACTTGTGTCAACTTGTGTGAATACTTATGGTTTACTTTATTGTTATGTTACTACAAGCTAATTTCAATTGATAGTAAATTTCATGATTAAAGTTGTTGATTTATGCTACTTCTGCTGAGTAGATCTAAAGTACAGAAAGTTTTTATTTGCTACATCTAGACTTGAGGATAACTAATTCACCCCTCCCCTCTCAGTTATTCTAAATTCATTCTAACACTTTCATGTTATTTATTGTTTAAGAAAGGCTAAGAGTGTTGTATAAATAACAAGTAAGAAGATCGCATTTTAGATTTGTTTTATTTCTTTCTTCATATGTTAATTATATATTTCATCTTATGTTTATGAATTTTATCTATCTAAAAGAATCAATGTTTAAAATTTTTATTATGATTACTTATATTATAAATTACTCACTATGTGAGTATTAAACGATGACAAAGAACATAATGAATTTTAATTACTACATGGCATTTTGAAATATTATAAGGAACAATGGTAGAGGTAGCAGTTGACCGAGTGTAAATTGCTATTGCAGAGTCACAAGGGTCTAAAAAAATGGAAGAATTAGCTTGGATCTATTCCCTCATACACCGCAGATCTACATGTTGATCGATAAGCCTGCTAACTCATCGATGACTCATCAGATGAGTTAGCAGACTGATGAATCAAACCTTTTCCCACCGACTTCCATCATTTCCAAACATCAGTAGAGGTCAATAAAGGCAAAAATCCTCAAACATATCTTCAGAAATATGTCTCTATACAACAAGGAGGAGCCCAGTGCAACCACAAGGAGGTTTTTAAACCAAATCAAACAGTTAGGAAGTTAGGAAAGCTATCCAACTGAATGGTTGGTAATTGTAGTTAATGAAGAGTAGAGATTTGTATCTCAAAACAAAATAATTGATAAGTATAATCAATTGTAGATTAGTTTTGGTGAAAGGGTGTGATAATCCAGCGTACCCTTTCAGATTTATATTTATATTCATTCTAAAATCTGCAAAACAAGAGAGGAGAATAACATTGGAACAAGATAATGATTGATATCTCAAAATTATTGATGTGATGGAATGAAAGATAGTTGAATTCAAAAATAGATTGCAAAGATCCAATTCACCATTTCTTGTCAACTAGAGATAAGTCGGTATTTTATTTATTGTGCAATAGTTGTCTCATTATTTCTTTACAATCAAGTCCTTCAGATAAAAAAATTTGAAATTCTTTAAATTGATAGTTTCAATTTGCGTATAATTCAATTTTAAGTTTACATTCTGTATATTCAATTATTTCTTTCTCATTTTTGTATGGTTAAAATATTATTGATTAAAGTATTGATCAACTAGTCCATCATTTGAGAAATAGTATTAAATTGAAGTACTATTTAAAATTTTAGTTATATGCCCATTTCATAACGCCTTTAAGGTGATAAGCTTTTGTTTCAAATCTGTCTCTAAATTTGAATGTAAGGTTGAAGATATATCGACTCTGTTTACCCATTATTGAAATAAAGTATTGGTCTCTCTAGTTAATTAAATTTTGTATAAAGTTTCATTGTTTCAAGTTTTTGAATTACTCTTTTATTTCATCTAATCCATTTCATATCTCAATCATATCAGGAAAATAATAAATACATTATATTTCATTAACAAATATATTTTCAGTTTTGTAATCTTATTGACACATTGAGAAGCATGAGTTGAAGTTATCAATTATCCGTTATAGGAAATTTCTAAGAAGACTTTGAAGACAAGTTTTAAAGTGCAGGCCCACCAGCCTTGGTTCCATGGAATCAGTATTGTAGGAGGTTTTTGAAACCTCATTCATTGGAAAACTGATCATATTTATCTTCATTGGATAAAAAAAATCCATTATAAGTCCAATCTGTCAATTTGAGCACCAACAGGACCTTTGAGGTTCCACACAGACGGGTGGTAGTGATTCTTTATCCATTGAGATTCGATATCCTTGTACCAAGTGCTTGATGGTTCTTGCAGATGAGCTCTTTATGTTTCTTTATCATTTATTATGTAATTTCTTTATTGTAAATCTTGTATTAGTGTATCACATGTGATACCTAATCTGTAAATTGTAATATTAAGTAGTTTACAGAGATTACCACATACCCTGCGACATGTGCAGTGGATGTGAGTTTATGGTGGTTTCATGGTTATCCATGAGGATGTAATTATGGTTATGTAAGTTGTATTTGATTTATCTATTTGAATGGAATCTTTTTTTATATTGTTAGTTGTGTTTTGCTTTAAGTAATTCAACATCATGGAACCCTTGAGTCATGTAATCTATGTGAGTGTAAGACATGTGTACAAATGGTAATTTCTTCCACATGAATGCATGTTTCTTTATGTTAACTTTTTAAAAAAAATTATTCAGCACACATAGTGACATGTACTAGGTTAATCTCTCTTGGGTTCCCTGACAGGGCGTTACAATACCCACTAGGGATCAACATAATATATGGGGATGGTAATCTTAGAATAGAATAAGTACAAGTGAGGTAGTTGATGTGACACTCCATTAATGTCTTGTGACCTCAAGGTACAAACACATGTATGCCCACTAGGGTAGGTTTTTTGCACTTTTCAGAGAGCTGGCATGGAATGAAGGGTACTAATGGACATCTAGGACAAATTTAAATGTATACTAATGGGAAACACTGATGTCATTAAGGAAGATATGAAAGAGGAGAGATAAAACTAACCAAGCCATTTGAGCACACAAGCTCAGCTCGGTAACTCATCTGGTTTCTGCAACTCAGTAGAGTTTTGGTACTCAGCGCCATGACCTGGGGCGTGTCAACGCAACATGGATCCACTCACCTTGTTATTGCAATGCATGGCTGATAAATCATGCAAATAATATGGACTCAATGAACTCACCTTATTTACATAGATGAGATAATTGCACCAGACACAGAACTCTATAATATGCATATAACATATACATACAGTCACACATTCACCACATAAACAAGCACATGATGAATTTATAAAACCTCAAAGGCTTATAGAATTAACAAAGAATCTACACCAATCTTCAAGGCATTTACGCTAATTTACATGGTATTTACAAAACTTGCAGATATACATAGAATTTACATGGCACCCACAATATTTACAGAGTATTTATGCCCGCTTACATCAGTATACAAAATGCATAGAGTTTGCATGCCACGCCTGAGACACCTCCATCCATATTTACATGATACACAAATGTATAGAGTATACAAGGAGCTACCAATAACCTATGCTAATCTACAAGCTATTTACATTAATTCACAAAATAACCATGAAACTTATAAACCATTTACAATATTTACACTAATTTACATTAATCTACAGGGGAGCCATTCTCAAACTTATCCAAGCCATGGAGGGAAGATACCAGAACTACAAAACAAAGGTGTACAAGCCCAAAGGCCTATGCAAGCACTATTTACAACACAAGTTCCAAGTGACACAAAAAGGGGAAAAAAAAAGAAACCCGAAAAAAGGAATCAGAAACAAACCAAAAGACCGTGAGAGGAACCTACCTGAAACACGAAAGCTAAAGAGGATGAAACATGAATCAATGTTTCACCAGCTTCTATGATGACCCAATGCTATTTCTCAAACACAGTCCAGAAGCACTATCACAATTGCACAATTTGGAAACTTTATCTCAAAGACACTTAACAATTCATAATAGTCGCTCAAGAGATAACTTTATTCAGGGTAAATGTGAAAGTGAAATGGTAAAAGACTTTTATAATTCTTAGGAGAGAACACTAAATGTTGACTAGAATTTTGGGGATGGGTAGACCTTGGATTCCAAACCTTGGGGTATTTGGCGTTTACTTCTTCGAACAGAGAGAGAAGTGGACGTTAGAATCCCTAGAGTCTGGAATTCCTTGACCACAAAATAGGAAGACTCTGGGATCCAGATCCTGGAGATACAGAAGAGAAAAGATAGAAAACAAAGCAAAGGCAAAATTAAAAAGGGGGGACCCAACATTTTGTCAGAAAAAATGTAGGGTATAACAATACTTTATACTATTGAGTTTAGAGTATCACTAGTCATCCTCTCCTTAGGCTTTGCTGCCCTTGAGGGATAGATGGGAAAACATGAAATCATGTTTAATGGAAAGTACTAGTATACATGGTATGATTATTTTTTAAAGGGTACTAGCTCAATGGAAGAGCACCTACTTTATAAGCATGAGGATGGTGGTTTGATTCCATCATTCCCTAATATGACTAAATTAAGGACTAAATATATGAATAAATTAATTATTTAATATATGACTTAATAAATGACCAAACATATGACTAAATAAATCACTACTATGACTAAATCAGTGACTAAATAAATGATTAAATATATGATTAAATAAATGACCAAATATATGACTAAATAAATCTACCATGACTAAATAAATGACTAAATCAATGACTAAATTAATGACTAGATCAATGACTAAATCAATGACCAAATTAATGATTAAAATAGTTTAGTCATAAATTTGGTCACATTATAAATGACTATAATTAAACTACTAATTGTCACGTGACTTAGTTTAGTCATTTATATGCAATTTTTAGTAGTTTATTTAGTCAAATATTGGTATTTTAGTACTAGTGACAAGAATCACATTTAATTGTAAAGAAAAAACTTAGTAGTAGGTTTATCACAAGAAAATTAGCCTAAAAAACACTTCTAAATTTCATAAAAATTTGACAACAAAATTCAAATTGAAAAATTGTTTACATATACAGAGTGACTAACAGTAGCCACATTAAGGGAGAAGAAGATACACAACACCTTGCATCTAAGGGGCGCTAAAGAACATGGCCCAAAACATAGAAAAAATTTGTTTAAATACTTAAACACTAGGTAATGACAACATTAGTTATTAATCATGAATTCAAACTTTCTTTTTGGCAGATACTTAGTCTTAGAGCATTATGATAATATTGTTAAGAATAAATCATCCATCAATTAATTAGACAACATAATTCATAAAATTTTACTTTCTTTATAGCATCACTACAAATGCATCACTCCCATAACATATAGTTCATAGCTTTAAAACAATCTAATAGATATGGAATTCCAAGAAAATTTGCACAATCACCCATAATCAAGTGCTTCAAGAAGTTATATAACATTTATAGCTTAAAATGAGAAAACCAATCAGGTAGTCACACACTACACACATATACATACAAGCCTCAACAAAACTTTATATAAAAGGAACTACCTAGAGAGAGGTTAGTTTTCTCTTCCACAACTCTAGAGAAAAGGACATTGTTCCCTTTCTTGTTAGGGGTAACCATGACTAGGAGATTATCTTGTTAGAATGTGAATTTAATGCTATTCATATTGTTTACATTAATGATTTTAATTGATGTCAACATATCCTATTCATTTTCATGTTTTGGTTGTATCAGTTGGTGTGTACCGATAGTCTTGGTGGTATGGGTAGATATACTGATAGTATGAGTGTCTCGGTAGAAGTACTCACTAAGAGATGTGCTTCAGATATTTATCTGTATCACTTTTTTCATGGTATTTCTACATTATGTGCAAAAGATGGTGGATAGGTATTTTGGGTTGATCATATTTGGTGTGTGTTTGCTTGTGTCTCAATCCTAGCAATTATTATGTGACATGTTCATCATGTTTGTTGGAACTGATGGATTTGGAGATGATGTTGTGTGTTGGAATACATGAGGTTAGTTGTATTGGTCATGGTGGTTCACATATAATTCCTTAACACTAGAGGAATGTCTTGGTGTGACCTATTTTAAATTTTTTTGGCCAACATGGATGATGGCATCAAGTAGTATAAGAAGAGTGAGGATTTATTTTGTTTGTGTGGCTTATGCATTTCTTGTAGGCAAAGTGATTGTGAATCTATTTCAAGAGATTTTTACATTGATCGTGTGTGTTGTAGCATGTTGGTGATAGTAATTATAATGGTGGATTCAATTTCTTTTCATATACTTTGGTAGTTAGCCTCTTTGAACACACAGTGAGCCTCTTTGTACTGGTAGTGAGCCTATTCATATATAAGGGTGGTTATCCTCATTGATAGTGAGCCAACCTATATCGAACACAACCAACCGTGAGCATTTTTAAAAATTACCTTAACCGGTATCAGCCTACCAAGTGTTTCATTTCACGAGAATTAACTTCTTTGTGGTTTTTCCCAGTTTGGGTTTCCATGTAAATCTTGTTATTCTCAGTGTTTTCATTTTTACATTTTTTTGTGGATTCTTAATGTGCTTAACTGATAGATCATAACTTTTTATTACTATTGTTTATTAGTTTACCAAATGAGTAAAATTTCTCTAAAGTGTATGGGAACAACCGATTCCCCCACCCCTAGTTATTCAACATGTTCAACAATTAGTATAATAGCTAGCTTCCTCGGTGAAGAGTTTAACTGCTTGAGGTAGATATGATGGTGCATAAATTGAACTTTCCCATGTTTTATGGATTAGACTATAGTTCATGGAAAGATCATATGAAATTTTTTTCAGTTTTGGTTGGTTACAAGACCTGAAAGCATGTGGAGACAAAGTATGTGTTTCTGTAAAATGGCCTTAACACTCAAGATGAAATCGATGCATATGAGGAAAATGAAAAGGTGAGTTATGATATTACTGGTACTTTATCAAAGAGTGAATTAGCTAACGTTATTTCCTTGAATATTTCTTATGATGTTTGGGAAAAGATGAAATAGATATATAAATAAAATAATAGGGTTGAGTTCTATAATAAAATAACAACTAAGAGACACTATGAGAATTTGAGAATGGAAGATGGTGAAGACATTAAAAGCTATTTTTAGAGAGTTGAGAATTTTTTGAATGAATTTAAGAGGAAAGGAGGCACTATTACTAGTGAATATTTCATGGAAAATATCTTGATGACATTACCAGACATTTATAATCATAAGATCTTGGTGATCGAGTAGGTTTATGATTTGAAAAAGTTTACTAAAGAATATTTATTTGGCACCCTGACCACATTTGAGCTCTGAAAGTTTGGGAGAGAGAAGTGTGTGTATATATAAAGTATACCTTCATGAAATTAGGTTATAATCTATCAATTATATGGAAAGAAAAGTCTGATTTAACTCAAAGATTTTAGAAAATAACAATAAGCATTCCATGGCTCTCTAACTAAGCATGCTAATGAAGCTCTTATCATTAATCTCCATTAGTGATAGTCCTAGAATGAGAATTTATGTATGATAATACCTAAATCTAGCTCTCAACTTTCAAATAGAAATGCAAATCATTCAATGATGCTCTCTAATTGCTATGATCTCAATGAATTTGTCTATAGTGTAGATGCAATTGCTCATGAATGTCTAGGATTTTAATGCTCTCAAAATGCTTGGTATTTATAGGATTTCCCAAGGGTAGGGGTAGAGTTAAGTTGATCATAATAAAATTTTGGTTGAGTTTAAAGATTTCAAATGGTTTCAAATGGGGAGACCATTTAAATGGTGGTCTCAAAGGTTGGGACAAAGAGATAAATTGAGTGGTGAGGATTTTAAAGGATTAAATGAGTGATCAAGATTGCAAAGTTTGGAGTGATCCATGTGCTTTCAATCTTTGATTCTCATTGTCTCTTTGAATTATTGTCTCTTTGTTGAAAATAATAAGGATTTAATCAATTCACTTAATTAATTTAATCATCCATGTAAGGAATGGGTTGATTTTGATTTTTTATTTAAACTATACAATTAATTGATTAAATCAATTATATAGCTTTGATTTATCCCTTTTAGGCCTATATTTAATTAATTGATATATTTAATAATTGATCCTTTGATTTGATGTGATTTAGTCCCTTTTGATTGAATTAATCCATTTGATTTGATAAAAATTCCTTTTGATTCGATTAAATACACCTGACCAAATTTAGGTGTCTACAAATGCCCCTCTTTGAATTGATGTGCGAAGTACATTGACTCAAAGAAAGTTGATGTCCTGATCTGATCTACTTGATTTGATTGATTTGATCTGATACAATGTATGATGTGAAAAATTGATTTGATAATCTTACGTGAAACCTGATGCCAACTTGATGATGAGAAACCCTAATGTGAAAAATTGATGAATGATAACGCAAAAAAGCCCCACTGATAGCAATTTGAAATTTTAGTACCCAGATTTTGTTGTCATTGAAAACATGTGATAAAAACATGTTTTGACGATATAATACCCCTTCAGAAATGAAAATAGAATTGATTATCAGAGACAAAAATATATTGAAGAATGAAATTAGTAGGTCAATTTTGTTTTCATATCTAAAAAACCAGATGATAAATTGATCACAGTATGCCCTAATGATGAAAAATGTTTGTTTGAAGGTCAAAAATGGTAAAAATATCTTGAAATTAGGTCAAAAAGGTATAAATAGAAGTAAAAATGTCATTTTTACTATTCATTTTCACTTTTGACCTCTCATTCTTTCTCGGAGACTTTTTGAAATTTGAATGATGATGGTCCCCATACACGAGCATGGGTTTGAGAGATGGCGTAGATTCCAGAGGCCAGCTAAGTAAAGACCTCCGATGAGTGATTTCTACCTCCTATAGCCTTTATTACTTTATTTATTTTGTAAATGATGTTTCGACACCTAGTTAGGGCCTTTTGATAAATTTTTAGCAATATTACGCATATGATAGGTTAAGTCACGTGTAGGAGTGTGAAGTGCCCGTCCATGTTGTGAAGAGTCTCTTATGAACCATTAATTTGCGCATAGGAACTAGGTAAAATCACACATATGATAGATTTAAATCACGCGTATAAAACTGTAGTTAGAAGCCCAAAATGGACTTACGTGTATGCATGATGAAATCACATGTACACTGTGAAATACAGCGTAATAGGCCAAGTGATGCCTAGTAGGTATAAAATATCATGTATGATGTTCAAAGTTACACATAACCTAAAGTGATGTGTACACCCTCTGAAATAGCACATACACATAAGGAAAATGACACTTGGGTGCAAAGAATGAAAAGCCTTGATCGTTATTGGTCACCTCTGATAGGTCAAATACCAGATTAATTGCAAAGATAAGAAAGATGAATTTAGTAATGAAACCAAGTGTTTAGGATGTTAGGATAATTGGTTAGATGGATGTTGAATTATCAATTAGATTGGTAGGATAGGATAAAATGATGTATTTTCCCCTTCTCACGATATAGAGTTAGGAAAAATAGTTGATGTTTCTCAAAAAGAGTGATAGGTTGAATTGATGATTGATTGATGTAGAATAATCCATTGGAATGATAATACTAATTGAATCCACTTGATTTGCTAAATAAATTCTATTTTGGAAGTTATATTTCTAGGGTATCCTAGCTTGGCTTGCCGATATGGTAGACCAATTATCAGGTCATGAGAGACAATTGATTGGTAGATGCAGTTTGTTTTACCTCCTTGAGTTACCTCAGTTCCAAATGAATCATGGACTTCTTACAGCTATGGCGGAGTGGTGGCACTCTGACCATAACACCTTCCATTTGTCTTTAGGAGAGATGAGGATCACTCTAGAGGATGTGTATAGATTTTTTAGGATCTTGACTCAAGGAGAGATGGTATATTATGATAGGGTTTATGATGGCAGCCCATGCAGACAGGTCTTTACAGATCTTACTATCAGAGATGAGAGAATCACCTGGGTGCAATTTCTTTCTTTCCCTTCTCTTCTTAGAGTATTAGGCACATTTATTGGTGGAGTTCTGTTACCAAATCGTCACTGGCATGGATTCGTATTTGGTTGGGGTTGGATCATCAAGGACATGATTGCTCATCCCCAGAGATTTGATTGGGGTTCCTACATTTTGGCACAGTTATACCATGAGTTGCATCACATTGTGTATAGAGGTAGGGCTTCCTTATCATTTAGTGTGATGTTATTATAGTTATGGACATGGGAGCATATCCCTATCTCAAGGCCAATAGCTATCAGAGAGAGAGATCTTGGATGGTCATATGCATACTTATATGATGGCATGGTTGTCTAGCCTCGGCTGGGAAAATTGGATTATTGGAGATGTATGCTTGATGATATTAATCAGGTCATATGGAGACCATACATAGGATGTGAGCCCTCGCATGAGGATGATGATGAGTTACCATATATGCTCACACCTTGATGGATGATAGGCTGATCACCCTATTACCAATTTAGTTTGCATACTAAATTGGTAAATTGACATTACTTTTACATAGAATTATGGATTGAATAGTTGTTTTTCTAAGTTGCAGAATTGTTGAGATATAGAAAAGGAAGTATACAATGCATAACGACAACTATAAACATCAAAATATTGCATAAATGTATACCTCTTAAACATTACTACTATTCATCTTATGAAGATGAAATACATTGCAATGCATTCATATTATCAGATTATGGTACTCTAAGTATTGATCATGCTCAAATTTTCAAATTCATAAGTGATCATTACATTGTGCATTTAAAATGAATTTATTAGGCAAATGCTTATTCAAGGTTACATCTTTCATATTGAGAACTTAGAGAAGATATCCAATTCTGAAAATAAGATAGAAGCATGTAGGGTTTAGGGGTCCAAGCATTGCCTTGAAGAGGTCTTCTACATCCTAGTAGTTGGTTGTCTGAACTTTTTAAAGTCTTTATGTCTCTATCCGAGTCCTTCTGTTAGTTCTGAATTCTAGGTTTAGGGTCTTGTATCGTGCATCATGGAAAGAGAAAGAGTTAGATCCAAATAGGATCTAAGTAATGCATGGAAACCAAAACAACATCAATCAAACTTTCAGAACTAGAGATCAACCAATAACATCAATACAACAATGAAGTATGCATCCACATCAACAAAATAAAAGTATCAAAGGGACATAGCTTCATGAAATTTTTTACTATTTATAGTTATCATCCTGCATTACTCAGGATCTATTGTTTGTGAGATCAAATATCCAAATTAAAGGGATTTAGTTCTTGTAGCTGAGAAACCTTTTTCGGAACATCAAAAATATTAGGTAAGTAAACCCAACCAGCCAACCAACATTCATGCATAAATGTCATTTCACATGACACTCACACACAAAAATTGATTGGTTGATTCTTTCCACTAACCTAATAGATTGATTTGGTGGTGTGTGCAAGAAAGATAAGTAAAAACATGTTTGAATGCAGAAAGAAACATAATCTATAAATTCACAGGTTTTCAGATGATAAAAAGAAAATGCAGTGGAGTGTTACGAGCCCGTGCTTGAACCTCAAAGGATGCATTAAATACAATACCAGAAGCTAAGATTCCATGAGTTTAGAAAGATGATATGATGCGGGGAGAGAAGATGAAGTTCATAGAAGATGATCAAAGAACAAAGAATGAAGTTGCAAGTGAAGAAATGAATTACAAATGAGGTAACACTATTATGCATTAATGTGCAAGTTAGGGTTAACTAGAATACTGCTAGAAAGATGATTGTTTCTATTCATCAACAAAATTAAAATGTCCTTTTCTATCAAATAGATCATGCATATGAAAGATTAAGCTAATGTTTAAACAACATTTCAGTTTTTCACATCAAACAGTACATAAAGACATCAATCTTATGTTGGATTCCAAGTGCATAAGGATATCACTATTATAAAAATAGTGCATATACCAGAAAGGAACACATATGCTGTTACAAAGAAATATGCATAGGTAGAAGAGTTAATTGCATTGGAACTAAGAAATGCATGTATGAAATTCTAAATACTGTTGTCTTTAAAAAGAGAGTCAAGTAAACATTGCTACTAAGCTGTTATGGATACTAACATGTTTGAATGAGAGAGAAACATAAAGAAAATGATATGCATTATTATAACTGAATGGGAGATAATGTGCATATTTAGACAGTGATGTATTTCAAGATATGCATTACATATGCAAGAACTGAACAAAACAATGTTTTCTTCCAAAGGAAAACTTGTGGCACTGTTAGTGATCAAAATTGAAAACCAAATGATGTTGTTATTACATATGTTCAATGCATTTTTGAAAGCAACATTCAAGAAAAATGACAACGTTATTCTACATATTTAAAAGATGAATTCTTTATTCCAAGTGCATATTCAAGTAAGTGATGACATTATTTGATGTTGTATTCTAAATGAGAAGATAACAAATGCAAAGGCTATGCACATATGAGAAGTCAAATGACATATTCCAGAATGAAAAGAAAATAGTGAGGGATAACGTATTTATTCATGTTAGAGTCTAGTGTTGTGCATAAATGAAATGAAAATAACAATGTCATGTTGTTATTATCAAATGTATATTCAGTTATGATCAAGTGCCTACTCAAACATAACAAATTAAAAAAGGCAAAGCTATTTTACATGTTCAAGTAAATAGTATTGTTTGTTTTTTAATGCTCTCAGGTACAGACTCAATTGAGTTCTAATGCAGTGTTTTATGCAGAAATGAAAGATAAAACAATAGTATCATTTTACATTTTAAAACATGTCTATATTATGCATATTCATCAATAGATAATATTACTTTTAATACAGGAATTCAGGTTTGAGTTCAAACTGAAAGAAGCCATGAAAAATATGCATACATATGGTAGATGTGTATGAATTAAAAATGAAAGATGTATTACCTTAAAAAGGTATCAAGCTCTATTCACAGCAATATGCATGGGAATCACGAGCACGTTCTCAAAACCCATGTATAATTTTTTCACTGGAGTCACAAGAACAAATGGATACAACTTTATATTCAAGCATATAGTGGCGGTAATAAATACAATAGACAACATGCATGGAAAAGAAGACAACATCTAAACAAAATACAGATATCCAGTGGATCATGTATGTGGTTCAAGTTCAAACTGAAAGAAGCCATGAAAATATGCATAGAGCTCATTACATAAAGACATTAACAACAAGCACGACCTCTACAAATAGTGGGTATTTAAGCATGTTGGCAAAGAAGACAACATACAACAAAAATTGCAGACATCTAGTGGCGACAACAAGTTCAGTCCATCTCTTTATTTCAGTAGACAACATGCATATATTCAAGAGATAAATATAGATTATCAAAACACATCACGGGCTCACACTTTCAGTCCAACAGAAGCTTGAGTTGAGCACAAAAAAGACAGACAACTTTTATCATTTTTGTAAGAAAGAAGACATAAAGAAATCATTTACAACATATGTGGTGGAGTCAACAGAAGATGAAGATAAAACCCAAAATTATTTGCAAAGAAAAATGAACACCCATATCAAGGTAAGCCCCAAAGTTGATTACAATAGCATGTTAAACGAATGAAGAACCAGAGAACAACTTATCTATGAGTTACGGGTTGAGCATGCATGGAGGCCAGGTTCTGTTAAGCTTGAGTTGAACTGATAGAGTTTGAGTTACTTTTCACACTACAACCCATTATTATTTGGAGCCCAAGCTCCATTCTTTAAACTCAAGGTCACAGTCAAAGTCTAAATATAGAGCCTGCGATGGAGAGCCTGATTTCAACTGCTAGAGGTTGAGTTCAATAGAGACATGCATAGAACCATATATTATGGAATGTGAAGACTCCAATGAAGATAACAATAAAGAGCCCAAGCTCTTGTTGACAATAAAAATATCATTGATGAAACTCCAGTGAAGAGCCCAAGTTCTCCATTTTTATAACTATTTCTAGTTTGAGCACAAAGCTGCATGCTCAAAAATGAATGCACATTCATAGCCATAGATAGAGACAAGGGAAAATCACCATAGAGTTTAATATTTTTTAACCCACGGATACCAAAGAAGGATGTAAAACCATAGTTCGCAATCATTGGTGAACTCCAGATTACCACAGGAAGCCAAGAAATAGTGAAAAAGCCACAAGCATGATGGAAAAGAAGTAGAAAAACCTAACATCTCTCCCAATACAAAATGCAAAAATGAGATGCAATAATACCTATGCTAAGTTTGATGAAATTTGGATTCCATGGAGTATAGAGGAAGTTAATGCTTTGTTAACTACAGTGCACGAAGACCTCACCAAATGCCACGACAACCTCTCCAAGTACCTCGACAGCTCACTGATGGATATTTTTCACATCAGTTGGTCATGTTGACCTTAGTAATAGGGTATCGAGTTTAGTGTTGGCACTCTAAAAAATTTGTGAGGAATGGGACACATTAGCATGCATTTGTACGATTTTGCTTTCAAGATGCATGTGGGAACCAGGTGTTTTCTTGGTGGTTTTATAAAATTCATTTGTCCATTGCCTTTCATATTCTTTAGTGATTTATTTTGAGTCCTAAAGTTGCATGCTCAAATGGTTTTTCATCAGTTCATTCCTAGGGGGTCTCAAAATCAGAAAATTGCCAAGTGTAGAAATTGCCGAGAAGGGCTACTTCGGGATTGAATATCTTGAAATTGGATAAGTGTTATGAAAATATGAACCTAAAATCTTGTTGCACACATTTCATACTCTCTATGTGTCAGTTTTTAGGTCCCTGTGATGAGTTTTGACCCTGTTTATTCATCCCCTTCCAGAGGTGTTTTCTCAGTTTTGCACTGGTTCATTTGTTTGTCGGGAGCCCTGTTTGTGAAGCTATATGTGATACCCGGTGATTGGTCAAGAAAAATTAATGATGGATTTGTATTTTAGGCATGTTCCTCTTCTGGCCTGTCCATTTTTAGCCCCTGGTGAATCCGTTTCATTACTTTTCAAAGCCAAATCCGTTTGTAGTTTTTACTGTTTTGCAGAAACCCAGAAGTCCAGAAGTTTTAAGGGCTATTTTGACAGTGTGAAAAAGACACCTGTTTGATTCGATGAGAAATATAATGATTGAGTCATGTTGTAGTCATGTTTTACTCCAGCTGTGCCAAATCCGAAACCATGGCCAATCAGTTTGACCAAGTTTCCAGGCTCATTCCATTTGCAATTTTCACAAAATGTATTCAGTTCTACAAAGTGTGTTTTCCTGAAAATCCAAATGCCCTACTTTGCCAGTGAATAACTTTTGGCCGGTTGATTATTTTGACAAATTTCTTTTTGCATTGTCTTGCAAAGCTGACATACTACTTCCAGTTCATATTTGAGCCCCCTATTAATCCATTTGTCAGCCTTTTAAAATCAATCACGGCGATTAAAAATCATTTTTTGACAGTATGTTTGCAGGAATAGAATAAAAATGGCATTTTCAAAGGTTAATATCTTTTGACTCGGGTACAGTCATGAGATGCCATTTTGGGGAATGATATTTTATAGATCAGAGAATGTGCCTGTCAGAGGGCAAGGTCTGATCAAATCATTATGTCAATTTTCAAAGATAGTTCCGAAAGGCCAGTTGCCGTAGTTGTGATCAAATTGCATAAGTTTCAAAATGATTATAAAGGCCACCAGTTTATTTTCAATCTTTGAAATTTAAGATGTAGGCAAGAGGCAATAGTGTTTTTGAGTAATACAAAATGATGATCCATCTAACCCATCCGGATATCTTCCATTCAACATTCTGTCAAAAGGTCTCCATGTCAGAATTTTACTTTAATGATCAATTACGTTTGCATACGGATAGCATGCAATCACAAGTTTCAGACGAATATGTAGAGACAGAAGCGAAGCACATGATTCTCTTGGAAGTCATTCTAAATTTGTTACCTTCAGAAAGGGAACGACTTCTTATATCTTTTTAGTGAAGTTATTGAAGACATATTTTTCCCACATATTTTGTGGAGGATATATTATGTTTTAAGAAACATTAATATAGTGGACAGCAAATCCAACTGCCAAACAAAAATCCCACACACCCAGTGCATAGTTTTTAAAGCAAGGGCCAAGGTGGAACATCAATGTTAAAACAGTGAAGGAGTGTTGTGTTATGTTTTGAAATTTTTAAAAGGAAAAAGATTAAAACTTCAATGCACTATTTCCTGCGCTAATTACTATGAGGAGATTATGTTTTTAGCAAACATTAAAACTACAGACATTTAGGGGAATTGGTATTGTTGTGAATTATTTCCTTAAACCATTGCATTCTCAGTGGTCTGTGCCACCAAAGAAGGATGGGAGGAGGGGGTATTTTGCAGTTATTCAAACATTAAAACTATAATCTTCATTGCATGAGGTCTGCGCAGGTAATAGTGGTGGATGGTGGCAGATTTTAAAACACTCAATTTGAAGATTACTTTGCAATTCAGCCATCCCATGTAGTTTACGCAAACAATGGAGATTGGGAGGGATTTTTAAATGTATATCTCTGCTTCCAATCAACACAGTAATCATAGACAGGGGGATGTGAACTGTTTGAAAAGAATGTTTCCAGCTGATGCGATGAACAGAGGTAAAGCCAGCTTCCCAGCCCTTCTGCGCAGACTAATGTGAGATGTTGTTTTCATTGTTTTGTTTTGACATTTGCATAGAATGAATGCCATGCTAGTAAAAGACAAGGGGGGAATTTGTAGACTTTGAGAATGTTCAGCCCAGCATTGCATTACAAAATGCATTCACAGTAGGCTGCGATAGCTTATGAGAAGAGATTTTGAGTTTTTTTTTTGAAAGTTTCCAAGTTGATTTTGCAGATGTTCCTCCACAGGAAGTGGCGCCTTGGGTTTTAAAACATGATAGTGGTCTTCATTTGCTAGATAACATTGCCATTAACAAGCAATTTTGATGATAAGTCCCAGGAAGATGAAAAATAGTGTATTTGAGATGTCCCACATTGTCCCTGTGGTGGTGTTTTTTGATGTTTATATGCAAAAATGCAAACATCCAAAGTAAGAATGAGAGCCCAGAGGCTCTTGGAAATCCCTTGAGGGCTAGAGGTTGACTTGCAGGAGCTATACACTGTGTTTTAACATGAAATCTAAAAATGCCTTTGAATCTTGAAAACTAATTATCCCACATTGTTCCCACAGCTGCATTTTGAAATGTTTATAAGCTAAAATGAAAACATACTAGTTTGAAGATGAAGAGAGGAAGCTCTCTGCACGCAAGCTCAGATTGCACGCGAGCTCAGACTGCACCTCAGGAAGCGTTCCCAGAGGAATGATGCCAAAATTTTGCAGATAATGTCACGCGGTTGCCGAGGAGAAAGGCAGCTCATCGCCCAGTCGCAGAGGATTCACGGTCGAGGACAGATGCTACGCGAGTGAGAGACAAGCTCATTGCGCAAACGCCGAAGAAATTTAGTTAGGCCAAAAATAATTGTGAGTGCGTGATTGAGCGTAGTCGCACAGTTGCGCTGGTTCATGGAGTTGCTCAAAATGGTGTGCGAGCTCGCAACTGAGCCAGTCGCGCAGTCGCTCAGCTTCTAGTCGCTCAGTCGCACAGCTCGAAATTGCTTGTCGTGCACTCGCACAAGGTTTGTAATGAAGTTGAAAAGTGTAGCGACTGAGTGATTCAGCCCAGTCCCGCACTCACAGAGGCAAGATGGAGATAGTCAGGAGTTAAAAAAGTGATTTTTAGAACAAATCAGCAAGCGCCACTTATCAATTTCTGGAGCAATGTGAGCAAATAGGATTAAAATGCACAGAGTTTTAAATTTGATCTCAATTCAATAGTTTGACTATTGAAAATATTCAAATATTTCAGAATATTCTAAAAATGTGCACGGAAAGACAAACTTTTTTGATGATTCAGGGTGCAAATTTAATTAGAAGTATCAGCTATTATATACCGTTGGAAGGTATTGAAGAGAGGAATATGATTTTACAGACCATTTGAGGGCATAACAAATTAGATTTTGGCAGTAACAGAAGGAAGTGGTTGCAGATATTTTATGAGAGAGAAGGACAGGTGTCGGTGACTAAATTTGTTTCTCTCATTCTCCTATATCTGAGTTTTTCTTCTGCATTGTAAAAGGATGTTGAAATTTATGCTACTGGGCAACTTCCAGGCTTTTGAGTTTTAATTTTTGTGTTCATGGTCTTGCAATGTATAGTTTCAGATAATTTTTAATGAAAATCAAAGGAAATCCCTGTTTTGAACTTGTATGATGTCTTTGTATGTTTGTTTTGATTCTTGTATATTAACTTGTAAGGCATGTTAATATACCAGTTACAAGGTATCTGTGCGTTTGAATCTGAGTTTCTCTCAAGGAGAGCAAGTCTT
>MU227826.1:1213396-1225614 GCA_018584345.1 Thuja plicata | reverse complement strand
GGGATTGCACATCTGTTTGACTCTGTTGCCCAATAAATAAGGCACTGGTCTCTGGTCTGTCTGGTAGTTTCTTCATCAATCAATTATTCAAATCATTTTCCCTTTCTGTTTAAAGAGCTGTGAATGACTATTATATCAAGTGTGATGGGCAGGAATCCATCCCTTGATTCACTGAAAGAAGTGAATCTGATAGGTACACCCGCCTGAGCCTTTGAGCTCAAAGTGTAGGAGGGTTTGTTTGATCCTCATTAATTAGCCTTTTCTTTGACAAGGTCAGGAAAAATGCTAACATTTAGCATGATTTTCACATATGCCATGAGTTAAGGTTAGATGTGATGGAGTTAGGGTTTAGGTGTTTTGGGTTACATTTTAGGATATATTTTCTGGATTTTGATGTAATATTTAATGTGTTGGTAATATTTTTTGAAAAGATGTATATTTTTTTAAAAAATACCAAAAATTAGGGGGCTATAGTTAGGACATGAATTATTCCTTAATTTTAGGGTTTCCAACTGATTCTTAGGACCATTTTGGAGGTAATTTCATTTTTAAAATTGGCCTTGAGGGCTATATATCGAGCTTCTTATTCATTTGGAGAGGTTCAAAATTTGGGGAATAAGAGGTATTTGTGAGCATATTGTTCCTTTGCATCTTTTTCACATATTTTGTAGCCATCAGTTCATTTTTGAGATAGATTATGATCAAGTGAGTGCATACATTCCTTATCATTTTTTGTACTTTCTCATGTAACTATTTTGTAGATTTTGAAGATTATAAAGCTTTTCCCCATTATTCATACATTTTTCTGAGTTTTGTATTAGTCCTTGTAACTTTTCTGCATACAAGTGTATTTTTTCTTTTGGCATAGATTAGTGAATCAATTTCTATTCCTTTTCTAAGTTATAAAGAGTAAACCTTTTGTAGAAATTACATGTTTGTTGGCAGAATTGTTACCATTAGTGGTACAAACCCTAATAGTGAATTCTAGGTCATCCTATGTGTTGCAAAGTGAATTTTATTGCAGATATTAGTAATGTATTTCCTATAGGTGTTGGTTTATAATTATGATGAATCTAAATCCATTTGGTGTATCACCCTCTTAGTTAGTTTATTAAGTTTCAATTTTTTCTCTTTCCCTTTTCCCAAAACCATAAAATTCAGTCTTAGGTGATATTCCAAATCCAATAGGAACCATCCTAGAATCAAGAGATTTATTCTCTATCCCATTAAGGAGAATGTTTCTATGTTTCAATAGGATAGCTAGATTTTACATCAAGCTATAGGCGCAATCCTGATTGACAACAGTTTTTGGCACACCCGGTGGGACCCGAACTGCTACACATTTCTTTCAAGATATTATTTCTTATTGTTGTTGTCGTGTGAACAATAGTATTTCAACCTTTTAGAAGGTATTTTACCAGCACCTGGCAACTCTGTTTTGAAGGTTTTATTGCAAATTTAGTTGCAAACAAGAGAAAACAACGAAGGACTCCTACAAGAGAAAACAACGAAGGATTCATTTATCAAGAGTTACAGCCCAGTAGAAGAGGTAGCAGATCAGCAAGAAGAGATAGAGCATCTCAAGATGCAAGAGAAAGATCCTTTCTTAGGGGGGTCCAATTTCTCACGATTTGAAAATCCTATCTTTGAGGATCAAGCTGCAATCTCAGAGGGTAATTATTGAAGATTTTAGTTTTCCTAAAGATTTAAGTGTTATTGACAATTTTGGATTAGAATTACCCATTTTTGAAGAATCAGCAAAGGATCAGTTTGTTGTTGTAGCATCCACAAGTGGTACTGCTACCCCAGGATTGAAAACATATCAAAGGAAGGTAACTTAATCTAACAAATCTATTGTACCACCTATAATTCAGCATCAAGTAACACTAGTACAAATGGCCCAAAACTTGCCATTTGTTGATTTTAATGCTGGTAGCCCATTAAAAATTATTGTCCATCATGATATTCCACCAGCAACACTAAAAGGTTTGTTGTATTTCAATGGTAAGAATCATATTTCATAAATAGAGAATATTAAAGATATTGTTACTCTTTGTGGATTACATCAAGTTACTCATGATGGTGTAGCATTAAAACTATTAGTGGCATCGCTCAAGGGTAAAGTATTAATCTAGTTTAGAAGTTTTCTAGTTAACTCTATTACTACATGGGATGAGTAAGGGACTGTTTTGATCAGTAAATTTGAGGATAGGTCAGATAATTTATCTTTGGTTGAGTTGTTAACTACTATTAAAAGAAGTGTTAATGAGCATATTTTTTATTTTAATTTTCATTTTCAACGAACTTGGGATAGAATTTCAAGATCTTTTAAACCTTCCAATGAATATGCATTTTTGTTTTATTTAAATACTTTTAACAATGATATTGCACTCATGATACAGTCTATGGGAGGGCATACTTTACCTAATGCTTATGATGTTGTTGTTAGAGCTGAAAACAACTTGATACAAGTTGGATTAAAGTTACCTCCAAGGCCTCCAATGCCTTATTGTGCAGAAATACAACCAGTTGTACCAATTTTTATACCACCTATTTCTGTTGTTCCTCCATTTCCAACACTTAATATGTAGGTTATAGTAGAAGAACATGTTGCTTCAGCTCCTATTAGGGAGATAAAAGAGAGGACCCTGATGGAGCTAAAAGACACAAATGACAACATTTTGAAAACCTTGCAGAATTATTGCAATGAGATAATGAACCTAAAGAGGAAACAAGGTCAATACAATAGGCCTCCACAAGCTTCTTATCAGCATAATAGACCATCAAATCAAGCTTCTAGTTAAAATCAACCAAGACAAGCTCAAGGGCAACAAAGGAATTATGGTCAAAGAGCTGGTCAAACATATAATTATGCAAATCCTAGTACTTCCCAAGAGATGGTAGTGGTCCCTCAAAATAATTATGTATAAGAGATAGAATGGTGTAACACGTGCAATAATGTTCATTTCTAGTTGGATTGTCCTGACACGCTCAAAGCTAGAAGGAAGGATGTTCTGAAGGGACAATTGCTTAAAAGCCAAACAAAGGTACAGTATGATCAAACACAAACACAAGGTAATCCTGATGTGTCTTTGGTCAATTTTAATGATAATGATATTGTTTTAGCAGCAAATTTTAACCCAAATCAAGTATGGAGACCTATAGCAGCAGGGACAAGGTAAAAAATGAAGGTTGGAAATGATCAACAACAAAATGATAAGGTACAACAGCCTGCTGTTACAATACAACAATAGAAAAAGTAGCATGTACAAGCTCAAAAAGGAGCACAACAACTATTAGAAGCAGCAAATGAGTGTGTTGTTTTAAAGCAACACTAAAAGGTTAGTATCCAGACCTTCAATATTTTTGATCATTTGAAGAAGACAAATGTTCCCTTGTCTATGTGGGATGTTCTGGCTCTTCCAGGTCAAAAGGACATGTTACAAGAGGCATTACAAGCACTTAAATTATCAGATGAAGTTTTATCTCAACAAACCCCTAAGGTTTTTGTACCTACAAGTACTACTAACACATCCTAGCAATCATCTAAGTTGATCAAGTCTCCTCCATTTTATGTCACTGTTATTATTGGACAACACCTAGTTCATAATTGCATGATTGATTCTGGTGCTACTAGCTTGGTTATGTCAAATAAAATTATAGACTAGCTAGGCCTGAAGTATGAGCCACTTGAAAGAGGGGTAGTTTAGTTAGACGGGACAATAGTGGCAACTATGGGAGTTATAAAGAATCTAGATTTAACACTACATGCTTGTCCTAGTTTTTTAGTACCTATGGACATTGACATTATTGATTTTCCTCCCAACTTCTCTATATGTTTGTCATGAGAATTTATTGCTAAGATAGGAGGTTATCTATCAGAAGACTAGAATCACATGCTTTTTCACACTACGTACGGTACTAAGGTTACTATTCCCTCAGAACCCATTGAAAAATTATGTGTTGAATAGTATGTTGCTAGTGCTAGAAACAAATCAACAATTATATTATTTGATCAAGAGGAAATATCTGATGTTTTTGAAGCTCAAACACAAATAAGTAAATTTCCTGATGTGTTGTTAGATGATTGGGAAATTGAAAATGTGAGAATTTCAGATGAACAGATTGAAGAACCAAGTTTGGGTAACTATGTTATCCATGAGATTTCTGATTTTCTACCAGGTGATGTAAAGAGTGCAGTTTTAAATTCAAAATAGCAATCTAACGTTGTTTGGAAGTTGTTTTTTGATGTTTCACATAGAAAAATAGGTGTAGGAGGAGGTTGTATGCTAGTTTCACCATCAAATGAGAGGTATTATGCTTATTTAGATTCACCTTTAGTTGTACCAAAAATGTTGCTAAATATGAAGCCCTCATAAATGGATTGAAGTGGGCCATTAAGAAAGGTATTAGCTGTTTGCAAGTTTTTGGTGATTCAGAACTGATTGTGAATCAAGTTAGTAATTTCCATGCAACTAAGAATGATTTATTAAAAATTTATAAGAATGTTGTATGGGATTTAATTGAAGTCTTTGAGGCTTTTAATTAGCAATCTATTCCGAGAAATCAGAACAAACATGTTGATAGGGTTGCTGCCGTTGGAGCCCAATATGATATCCCAACTAAGATCAACAATAGTAAGGAGCTAAATTATGTAAAAGTAATTGTTAGACCCGATGTCCCTAATAATGATGATTGTTGGCAAGTTTTTGAATGTGACCAACATATTGTTAATTTTTTTAGAGAAGAGGCTAAGTTTGCACATCCACACTAGAAAAAATTGTAGGAGAAATATGAAGACCAGATGATTCAGTTAAGGATAAACAAGATGTCCAAAGGTCTTGTGACCTTAGAATCCATGTTTGGTACCAATGATCAATTTAAGAAGAATAAATCCAGCTTGCAGATCAAAGAAGAACATTATGAAGAGGTATAAGTTGCAAAGGATAAAGTGCTAAAACTTGGAAAGGTATGTACACCTGAAGAACGTCAAACCTTTGTCAACTTATGCAATGAATTTCATGATATTATTTCTTGGAGTTATTTAGATTTGAAAGGATTTTATCCTAGTATTTCCCATCACATAATTGAATTAGAACTAGGAGCCAAACCAGTTAGGAAAAAATAGAGGCCAATAAATCCTAAACTAGAGCCTCTCATGATTAAAGAATTGATTAAACTGATTGAGAGCACTATCATTTTCCCAATCAAACATACTTCATAGGTATCCATGTTGGAATTAATGGGAATTAGTACTGAGAGGGGAGGGGTGAATCAGTACCTCTAAAACTTTTAACACCTTTCACAATTCATCATTAGTAATCATTCAATTCTATATTGCCAACCATTACTGTTATTATTTCTTATGTATGTATTGTTTGTTCACAATCTTTAATATTTTTCAACAGTCAGGGAAACATTCATGAAAATGATAAACACACAACACAAGATATGGTATCATAGAAAACTCCTGTTAGGAAGTAAAAACTATGATGGGGATGGCACCCACAAAACTTCACTCTCTGTAGAATGGAAGGGAGCTAGTTAAGGCTTACAATTTGATCACTTCTGATGATCTACACTGTTAGGAGTATTAAGGCAGAGACCTGTTAAGATCTACTCTATTAAGAGCTTTAGCAACATTGATTTAAGTGTGCACTCAGTTTTGAGATTTACAATAGGACGGTTAAGCCCACCTTCCTTGAAAGGATTTCATTAGTGTACTACACTTGTTAGAATGAGTACAAATGTTGACCTAAATGTATGCAATCTACTATTTCTGATTTATAGATCCATTAAAACTCTTACAATAATAATATCACCTTAAGTGATTGATGAATACCTTTTCTCTGCTTGTTGGTAGCCTCTATTTTGTTCTTGAAAAGTGATTTGATTCTATTTGTGTCCTTTTGTCTGAATTATCTATCTGGTCACTAGTTTCTCTCTGTGACTACTATCTTCATTAATCAACTTCTATTGTCAATGGATTGAGCACCTATTTATACAAGTATTTGACCTATCTTGGAATTCACATTTTACAATGTTAACTCTTAGATCCAAGGTTTACAACTTAACCTTGATCTTTAGTTTGCATGTTTTAAAATAGTAAAAATAATTAAAACAATAATGAATACATTACTTTCTCCACATATAATGGATTTAAAAGAAAATCAAGAAGCTATAAATACAACTTCAGTGATTTATCTGCCGTGGAAATTCAGATATACTTTTTGCGGGATGTAACTGACTGTCAGTTCTTGGTCATCAGTTTGAACTTGCAGTCTGTCGGCATTCCTTGACTGAACTATTCATCAGGTTCCCTATATCTATCAGGTTCCTATCTTTTCTATTTTATTGGGTAGCACTAGTGTTACTCATCAGGTTTCTTTTACCTCTTTGTCATCGGATAACACTTAATAGTGTTTGTCGGGTAACCATGGCATCAGATAGTGTTGTGCCCTATCTATTAGTGTAGAGTAAACCGATGGTGTATATCATGTTTTTCTCTAAGTATACTAATGGAAAAATATAATTCCTTCAATCTCCCCCTTTGACATTAGTATAAAAAACTAATATGTGCATAGTACTAAACTCTTTTGGTATGTATACAGCATGTTCATATCCTTATCATAATATGACTCCCCCTAACTGTGTGCACCGATATAGTATATGTACATGTACATGTTCTCTGTATGTACAATATTTCCCCTTTCTTTTACTATACATATGATTTCCCCCTTTTAACTAAGGTGAGTAAGCATATCAAATTCTCCCTTTCTTTGAAACTGATGACAAAAATGTACAACTTATAATATGAAATTTTTTTGACAAAAATGTGTAACTTACAATGTGTCAAATATGTTAGAATGGGTTGTTTTGATATCTTCAAGTAGTTTCTCCCATTTTTCTTTCAACTGTTCTAGTGCCATGTGTTGCAGCTCTAGTCTTGCATGCATATCATAAATGTTGTCCAGGACAGACATGGGTGGCAATTAGAGTATTTTCCTGTGTCATATTTTGTTGCAGGAGTGTAAGTGTTGATAAGAGCTTAACTTGGAGCTCATTAACCTCATCTTTGTACTTCATCTCTGCAAATTTTGTATCTTGTCTCTATTTCCTAGCCTGTATGATTTGTTCATTGTGCAATTTAAGTGCTTATTCTATGTTGGCTAGACTCTGTGCACTGGACTTAAGATCAACATCTATTTTTTCTATCTTGTCAATATATTCCTGAGTTAGTTGATCTAAAGTGCACAGTTTCTTTATTAAGGTAACAACTTCTGATAGAATTGGATCAATTGCACTTACTAATTCAGATAGCTTGACCTTTTTCAATGCCACTTCTTGGCTTATTTTCTCTGCGAGCTTGAACTCATACTTTTGTTCAAGTTTCTCTTCTATTACTTTCTCAAAATCAGTATTCTGAGATATTATTGCATCTATGAGTATGACCAGTTGATCAAGCATTGGAGCTTGTTGATCAATATCGATGTCTGGTACAATCTGTTTAAGTATATTTCTTGCTACTTCCAATACCTTGGCCTCTTTTGTTGCTCTCTTCAGTTTGTCTTGAATAGATTTTCTTTCACAGATCTTAGCATATTTTGTTAATGCAGTTGGATCCAATGTTCTTGGATCATAGACTGGAATCTCAATGATTTCATCCAGAGTTACTAGATTTTTATTCTTTCCTTTCTTCTTGTTTGAGATTTGAGGGGATGCAGATGTATGAACTACCATAGCTAGTTCATTTTTCCATTTTGAATTACTTGGTGAAGGTTTTGTAGATGATGCATCTTGTGTCTTCTACTCAGTGGGCACTTTTTAGTTATGTAAAGACGTCTCTTCATTAACCTTGGGTGTTTCTGCAGAATGTGATCCTAATTTCTTTTCCAGCTCATCCTTCTTTCCTTCTTCACCTTTCTCTGATGGTTTTTTCTCTGTCCCCTTTTGAGTTTCTTCCTTATTCTGATCAGTAGAAGTATCTTTCTAATCATCGGTTGTAGCTTTCTCTACAGTTGTATCTTTTGTTTCTTTGGCTTCTCCATCACCCTTGTCCTCGGGTGTGCTTGTTTCCTTTTCATTTGATCCCTCATTTCCCTCTAGTATATTTATTACCTTCATTAGGATAGGAATGTTACTTTGAGTTGTGGCTTGGGCTTTGTCAGTATTGGTGTCCTACTCATTAGTTTGGGCCTTGTCAGTAGTGACATCCTCATCTTTTTGTGTATCTTCTGTGGGGTCTTGTACTTTTGAGTTTAAGACTGAAGTGTCTTGTACTGTCTCATCAGCAACATCAATTATTGTACGATCTGATTTGTTCAATATTTTTTGTTGTTCTTGATCCTTAAGTGTGATAAATATGACATCATCTTTCTTCTTCGAATCATTGTCAAAATCATAGTTAGTGATATCTTGGATATTATCATCCATGACTGTATCTAAGTTAATAGGTTCATCATCACTTTCTTGATTGTCCAGAGCAATATGATGAGGACTTGCATTATCTATCTCCTCCTCTCTGTGAGGTGTGTTTGTGAGAAGTAACTGTTTCTCACTACTTGTTGACTCTGCCGGTAGATCCAGGAGTTGTCTCCATTTAGTTTATGTCATTGAATCTAGTTCTATAAACTTGTTCTCTAGTACTTTGTAAGCCCTTATTTTGGCTACAAACTTACTTGAGTATTTCTTTAGTACTTCTTTTATCTCTTCAACTTTGGATTCAGGAGGCATCAGTCTCACAAGTACTCTTTCTCTTGCTTCTCTCTCTATTTTTAGGGCATATGACCACTATTGGTATACCCTTTTACCTAGCTCGTTAGGTATTTGATTTACAAACTCTGCAGGTGCATACTTATTTTTCATCATTGATTTTATGACTACTTCTTGTATTTTATTCTGATCCTCTAGGTTTAGTGTATCCCATTGTCTCATCTTTTCATCAGTCATTGTGTCATGGGTAGCAATGGATTTGGCAGCTTCATCAATCGTTTGATTTCTGAAGTTCTTCTTCACTACATCAGGCTCATCATCTTTAGTGTCATCCAAGTCAGCCTTTGTCCTAACCAACCTTTTCCTCTTCTTTGGTGGTGTGGTTTTGATATTCTGTTGTCTTGTTCTTTTTGCTGGTTGCTTCCTCATATAGGTCCTTACTTGACCTTTCTTAAGTAGTGTGGTATCGGTTGCAGCAGTTTGACTCATTGTCCTTTTCTTCTTTATAGGAGGTGGAGATGGAGGTTTATCAAATTCAGTAGCCTCTGTATTTTATTTCTTTTCTTCTTGTTCTTCACCGATGGTGCCCTATTCATCGGTTTCCTCTTGTTGATCCTGCACTTCCTCTGTAACCGATAGAATCTTCTTGAGATTCTTAACCATTTTATCCTTTTTGTTTATAGTCTTCTTGACTTCTAGGCCTTGTTTTATCTTAGATTTTGCCTCTTCATATGTTCCAAACCTTGGTTGTTTCTTATCAATGGGCTCATTTATTAGTGCCTCAATTGCACTTATAGCTTGATCAATATTGACCTCATGGTCTAATGGTGCTACCCAAGCTATTCTTGGTACAATTGGTTTGATATGTGTGTAATCTATGTCTACCATAAAACAAATCTCATTTTGTGTTTTTCAACTAGCTATTCAGGAATCCTATTTCTTTCCATCATCTTTTCCTTAAACTTAAGGAAGTATGCAGACATAACAGACTCAAAGTTGTTTCCTAGTGACTTAATCAGTTCACTAATTTGTTGGGTTACCGGTTTGGTAGTGTCCCATATAAATTTTCCTACTGAGGGAAAGTATTCTTGAAAATAGAAAAATGTGCACATGATAAGTGATCCAATCTTACATGTGTTGGTCTTTGCAGACCTGATTTTGATCATGTTCTCATGAAGTTGTTTTAATAGGATCTCACAGAGATCCATCTCTAAATTCCTTTTGTTACTATCTTGTAAGCTATGCTTACTGCTATTGCAGAAATGATGTTCAGTTTGCTAGCCTGAAAGATTTTATACCCAATAACACATGCACCCAATTTTAGCTCTTCGTCAATGATTGTGTTCACTTTGAGACCTTTGTTGTCTCCTTCTGTACTGGTAAGTTTTTCAAGTTCTTTCATGGATGGATGCTTGTGTGCCCTAGGCTTATCGGTTGTCAGATAACTAGTGACATGAATAAAATCCTTGGTTATTTTCTTGGGTTGGTCTAGCCATAGCTTGCTATCATGCATCCTTCTCAAGACTAACCTAATCCATTCTGTTTTGAATTCCCTCGGGAAATGTAGGGCATTGGTTAAACCTTTGACCTCCAAGTGTTTATGCTCCTCCTTTAGTTGTCCTTTGGCATCACACAGCTTCTTAAAAGCTTCATCCACTTCAAGATCACCTATCTTTGTGATCTTGCAGTGAATATAAGACCTAATGTCTTCTATGAGCAAAACCCTAGGTGAAATTTTTGAAAACACGTCGGCTTCATCGGGTTTCAGTGCAATTTCTGGGTAGATTTTATACTTTGGTTCTACACATGTACTATTCTTGATCAGTTTCACCATATTCCTCTTCTCATTCTTCATCTTAGCACTTCCTAAGGTGGTTTCCATTGTATTTCAAGTATTTAGGGTATTCTCAAAATTAGGGCTTTCTTGACAAAATAATGACATAGATCTTTCAGTTCCTTTGGTACTTACTTCAATTCGCAATAGTGATGAAAGATCTATTTTCTGTTGCCAAATCGATCTGGGACGCTTATGCTTTCTACTCTTTAATCACTTGGTTTTTTCTCTGCTTTCTCTTCAAATCGTAGGTGAAAATGAAGTTGTCCCGTCGACTATTTATAGACTTTTTGACCTAAGTCTTTGCATTAAATGCAAAATGACTCGTCGGGACATGAAGACGGGTTTCATCGGGAGGACATTTTAAATCATCGTCAGTGAAGACATGATGCATTTTGGGTAGTTGTTTAACCATTTTTCTTTTACGAATGAATATTGGTATTCAGTCATGACAACTTTTGATCTTTACTTTCTTACCAATGGGTGTCGGGTTACATTGGTAATTTGGCATTTTTACTAGTTGACCAAAAATTTCCGGTAAGTGTAAACAACTCATTATTATGTTCATCGATGATTTTTGGTAAGTGTTTACTGATGGTGTTGCATTCTTAGATTTGTAATAAGTAAAGTAATATGCATCTTTGGTTCATGCAGATTTTGACTATCTATCAATATGTATAATGGAATTGACGCAAAATATGACTTGGTATAGTGCAGTTCCATACTTGTTCAACTTAAGTGGGGTTGGTGGTGTCACCAGATTCATTGGATGGGGTGTCACCATTTACATTTCTTGGCCCAGCTTCATCATTGCTTGAAGGTTTTATCCACATTTTGTCTCTTACCCTCCGGATATCTTCAATGGTGTTTCCATTGGGATATGTGCTTGTTTCTATCAATTGGTCTTTGCAATATTTCTTGAGGTGACCAACTTTATGATAGTGTAAGCATGCCATTCTAGGGTTTGACCAACCTCTAGACCTTTTGGTCCATGCTCTCATGCAGTTTGCAGCAATGTGACCATATCTACCACATGTTGTACAGTTGGTCCAAGTGTTGTAATCCCATACATATTGATTACTGATTCTCTTTGGTTGATAAGGAACTTCTTTACCTTTTGGCTTCCATGCTTGCTTTTTATTTTTCTAGCATTCTTCAGATGTGTGCCCGTTCATCTTGCATGTAGGATAGTATTTATCCATGTAGGTTTCCTTCTTTGGCTTTTCTATCTTTCTCTTGCATTCATAAGCCTTATGTCCCTTCTTATTACATTTATAACAGAATCCTATGAATGAAGATGTAGGTGTAGATTTAGGAGTACCTTTCATTTTACCTCTACAAAAATTTGATGTGTGCCCTTTCTTTCTATAGTTCTTGCATGTCATCTTTCTTGGTCTTGGATTTTCATAGACATTCTTTGGGTTTGATGATTCTCCATTTTAGGTAAAGCCTATATCATTGTTGTTGTTGACTCTTTGTTGTCCTTCAAGAAATTCATCCATTCTTTTATTGCTTTCTTCAGCCTTTCTGATAATCCCATTATGGTGTTGCTGAATTCTAACCTCATGCTTTAGCTTTTCATTTTCTTCTCTTAGTTCACTGATAATCTGTATTCTTTCAATGAGTTCCACATTTATTCTATTTTCTTCTTGACTCATAAGGATAATCTGAT